>SJXQ01004456.1:215581-305728 GCA_006408695.1 Aepyceros melampus
GGGACATATGTATAGCTATGTCTGATTCATGTTCATGTATGGCAGAAACCAACATAATATTGTAAAGCAATTATCCTTCAATTAAAAATAAATAAATTTTTAAAAATTCAGCAACTGTTCTCCTATTCCAGTCTGGAGGTAAGGCTATCATGGGGAAAGTTCTGGGCATGTCCCCTCATGTTAGGCTAGAAACCACTGGCCCTTGATGAGAGACAGGGCAGTGGAGATGCTTAGCTACAGGCTCAGCCTGCTTCTCACTGAATCTGACATCTGGATGAAAAGCAAAATATATATATATATATATATATATTTTCCCCTTCAAATATACAGATGTTTCCAACTATTCCCATGCTGGGTGGCATGTAGACCCAGCTGCTTTGTCTCATTAGAAGCAAAAGAATTTTCAGGGGCTCTTCTGAGGGCTGGGTTTTCAAATCTTATTTCACAGTTTGTCTGTCAAGTCACTTGAGGAGGCACCATCATTCTAATGGTAGAAACGTGGCAGGAACATGCCATACCTCCCAGAGCCGTGCTCAGCCCCAGCTAGAAAAGACACCCTCACAAGTATCCCCCCCCAACATACAAGGCTCAGGATCCCCTGTGCAATCATAAAGCCACCAGGCAGAAGCAGTTCCAAGGTCAGCACAGTCCATCGAGGCTGTGCTGACCTCAGAGGCTTTGATCCACGAGGGGTTACCCGAACTTCTGCCCTCTTTGGTTTTATCCAACACCACCTGTCGTGAATGTTTGCATGTCAAGACGCAAGGAGCAGCCTAAAAATAATGTGGGGCGTCAGGCTCCCCCAGCGCTCAGCAGTTTCCAATTTGCTCTCATGCCATCAGCTGCTCCCATTCACAGTGAGGTGATTAGATTCTCATGTGCTCATCATATGCGTGCTACATCATGTCATATTATATTTTAGGACATCACTGAAGAACAGGTCTGATGGGTGATATTAATGCTTGTTCTTAGACACAGTATATCTTTCTTCCTTTCTTCTCTACCCGACCCCTGATCGGGCACTGCTATCAGTTTCACCAGCATGAAACCAGAATTCTCAGAACTCGCTGGTTGCTTCTGATGGATCTTGTCCATTGGTGCCATGGCACTGGGAATGCAGTGTGGGTGGCAAGCCGGTTCATGTGGCACCTGCTGTGGTGGTCAGGTACCTTAAGGGAAATAGTGACATGGTCTTGTGAAAAGCGAGCTCTGGAGGGCTTCCCTGGCAGCTCAGTGGTGAAGAATGCACCTGCCAATGCAGCAGACGCAGGTTTGATCCCTGATCCAGGAAGATCCATGTACTGTGGTGGAACTCAGCCCATGAACCACAACTACTGAGCCTGTGCTCCAGGAACTGGGAGCCGCAACTACTGAAGCCTGGTGCTCTAGAGCTTGTGCTCAGCAACAAGAAAAGCCCTTGCACCACAGCTAGAGAGCAGCCCTCACTTGCTGCAACTAGAGAAAAGTTTGCACAGCAATGACGACCCAGTAGAGCTTTAAAAAAAAAAAAAAAAAAAAGGGCAACATCTGGAGAGTCCAGACACTCCTGGAGGGTCCACATGGCTCTGTTCTTAGTTACTCAGTCATATCTGACTCTTTGCAACCCTGTGGACTGTAGCCCACTAAGCTTCTCTGTCCCTGGGGATTTTCCAGGCAAGAATACTGGAGTGGGTTGCCATGCTCTCCTCCAAGGGATCTTCCCAACCCAGGGATTGAACCCAGCTCTCCCACACTGCAGGTGGATTCTTTACCGTCTGAGCCACCACCCTACCATAGTTAATTCTGTGTCCTTGCAGAGTCGTCTGACTCCTCTATTATTCCCCCATCTTGCCCTAGGATAGAGAACTAGGCCCAGTTCTACAAGCCATGCTGGTCCCATGATGAAAACACCAAAGCATCTCCTTGCAGGGAAATGGCCAGAGAGACAGAAGGATGCGGGGCTGTTGGCTCTCACTTTGGGGACCCTGTGGCACATGGACCACGCTGACTCCCAAGGTGATGCAGCATGCTTACCTCTGAATCCGTTTCCATTGCCGCTGGAGCAGCAGGCGAAGGGGAGCCTTGGGGCCTGATGACAGGGGCAAAGGCACTCTTCTGTTTGACAGCAGGAAACACTGAAGAGGAAAACGGGAGGATGGAGGATGTGCTGGAAGATCCAACAGTGGGGCTTGATGCCATGACTGGAAGGCAAAGGACAGCCCTTCTTTAGAAAGAGGAAGACCTCAGGGTCACGCTCTTTCTTCAGTACATACGGCCAGTACATACTGACCGCAAATTACGCGCTTGTTCCAGGCATGGTTCCAGATCCCAGGGATTTGAGAAGAAGTTCACTGTGACAATGACCCTGCCCTGTCCCTTGGAAGGAATAGACAGATGAAACAATGAGTAGGGTCATCATCCTATTGGAGGAGCAAGCATGATGCTAAGGAAATACAGCCAGGCCGGGTGCTTTTCTGCCTGGAAGAGTCAGGAAGGCATCAGCAGGAGGTCATATTTGATAGGGTTTAATCCACAAGTACTGAGTGGGCCAAAACGTTTGTTCAGATTTCTCTGAAAGGTATTGTAGAAAAACCCAAACACACTTTTTAGCCAACCCAATAGAAGCTCAACACAAGAAGGTTAAGACCAACCTCTGAAAAATGATCAAGTCTACTAAAAAACAGAAACCTTTTTTTTTAATCCTAAAATGTAATCCTGTCTGGGAGCCGTGTGCCTCCCTGGCAGTTCTCAGGGCGCCAGAGATTTGCTCTGTGGGGTAGGCATCTTCTCGGAGCGTGCCATCTCTATGGGCCACTTCCTCATTAAATGTAAAAGTTTATTAACATTGAAGAGATTACTTCCCTTCTCCCTCTACTTTCAGAGCTCCTGGGAAATAAAGCTGCAAGTCAGCCTCCTCTGATGTAATGTGTAGGAAAAAAACACACCAGTATTAACATTAAAATGACTTCAAGGAAGCCAAAAGCTAACTGTTGTGATTTCCAAGAAAAATAAAGGCAACTTACACAACAAAGTGCCCCACCTCTTAATGTCAGATACTCCACCAACTTACATCATACAAGAAGATAATTTCTTCCAGGTTCAATTTGCTTGAAAAAGAGGTAAACTTGAGTTCACACACGTAAAATTGTTAGAGATAGCATTTTATAATATATAGTCAAGTTTCAGGGACTCATTCTAGCATAGTGTCCGGAATTCTGAACTGTCCCAAGTCATATGACTTAGAATTACTGGAGCATAATGGCAAAGGCCATAATAAAGGCTAAGAGTGCTGATTTCTACTTCATATCATCAGTAGTCCAGATAGTCCACAAGTAAATCTGAAACTGAGGACATGAATGTGAGTTAATGTTTCAAGTGTAAGTGAATTTTGGAGGTCCAGTGTTCTCATGGCCTTTGCAAGACTCCATCCTCATTTTCCCCCTCTCCCTATAAACACAGACATTCGGCTGTGTTCACACAATCGCATATGCAAAGCAATAATACGGCATGCCTCCCATGCAATGTCTTTTACAGCCGATCTACAAACCAAAGACTTTAAAAAAAAAAAAAAAAAGCTTTATCTAAACACTGCTCATCCTGAAGTGGTCCTGATTTAAAGGGCAATGCAAAAGGAAGCACTGGAATACATCCCAGTCTTCAAAAGAAAAAAAATTGGTAGTATTTGTAGCACTGGTGGTAAAGAATCCACCTGCCAATGCACAAGACATAAGAGATAGGAGTTCAATCCCTGGGTCAGGAAGATCCCCTGGAAGAGGGCATGGTAACTCACTCCAGTATTCTTGGCTAGAGAATCCCATGGACAGAGGAGCCTAGTGGGGTCGCAGTCCACAGGGTGGGAAAGAGTCAGATACGACTGAAACACCTTAGCAAGCATGCACATGGGAGAGGGTACAGGGTTAAGCCTGGAGAATGGATTTTATCCACGGGTCCAAGTCAGTCTCCTCTCTAGCCTTGGTTTTAGCCTCAATGAAATGTGTGTGTGCACACAGGGTGAGTGGCTGGGACCTCTCCTCTTTCTGTAAGGCACAGAATTAGAGGCCAAAGGAAAGCTGATATGTGGAAACCCCTGATTCTGACCACCATCCAGTTCTGCCATACCATGTAGGTACCAAAATGGCACCTTGGTTTCTGGACCTGCAATAGCAGAATCTCCCCTCATACAGCATGAGAGAGGAGGGTTTTTGTAATGTGAATTAGGCACACACACACACATGCACACATATACTTAATTCTGCTTATATTCAGCATATGAGTCATTTCTAGTAACAGATCCTAAGGCATGCTTATTAGCCTGGCCACCTCTCAGTGGGAAAAGAGTCATCTCAGACTTCACCAAGTGACATAAGACTGCTGCAGAGCTGAATAAACACAGAGCTGCAAAGTGCCCATTTAAAATATTTTAAACAAAATTTTTGCAAAATGTCAGATTATATACAAATTTAAAATTTAACACTTTTATAATAAAAATCCTAAAAGGAATTTTAATATGCACATGTTAGCAAACATAATTTCTATGTTCATTTAAAAAAATGCTATAAGAGCCAGAAGTTTCATTAAAATTTTTTAAAGAAGTCTTAATATCTTAACAGACATTAAAACTTATTATAGATCTACACCAATGAAATCAGTGTTATACCAGCATAGAAACAGGCAGACAAATCCTTGGAGAAAATAGAGTCCAGAAATAGACCTGGATATATAGGAGAATTAAAACTTAATAAAGGTGACATTTCAAATTAGTGGGGAAATAAACATATAGGAACAATACCCTGGCCATTTGGAGACAAAATTTAGAGTGCTTCCTCATATTAAACACAAAAATAAATCTAAATAGATTAAAGGGTTATTTTTAAAAATAAAATTATAAAGGAGCTAGTAGAAAAATGAGGAAGTTATATAATTTAACTCATCCTTTCCACCCCAAAGCCTAAACAGAACATTATAAGATAGATCTGTCATGTAACAAAAAATTTCTATAACACATACAGAAAAGGCAAATGACAAATTAGGAAAAATATTTTTCATAATTTATTTAGATATATTTAGATCCTCAGTAGCTAATAGGTTTTTATAAACTAATCAGAAAACATCCCAATAGAAAAATAGGCAAAGACATGGAAAGAAATGTCACAGAAGGAAAAATGAAAATAACCAAAAGGCCTTTATAGACCTATAAATGGTCAGACCAATTAGTAATCAGATGCAAATTAAAACAGTAATGAGATGTTATTTTCCACTTGCCAAATTGATAAAGATTAAGAAAAAATTAAGAGGGCAGGGAAACAGATATTGTCCTTTTCTAAGGGGAGTGCTAACCTCTCTGGAGGAACTTTGGTAATATGTATCAAAGCATTTGAAAACGTCCATGTCTTTTAACTCAGTAATTTAATTTCCAGAAATTAATTCCAAGGAGGTAATCACAAATGTGCAAAAAAAAAAAAAAAAAATCCAAGGACATTTTTATAATCATGAAAAACTGGGAAATAAGTGAAATGACTAGCAATAGGATAAACTATATTAAATCCATAAAATGGAACACTATGCAAATGTTAAAACTAAGATTAGAGAAGAATATTTAATGGCATGGAAAGATATGCATCCTCAGATGAGTAAAGCAGAATACATGATAATATAGACCCACTTTTACTTTTTAAAAAACATACACAGCAAAAGTGTAATAGGACGTGATAGGCATCCTTTTTTTTTTTTTTTTTTTTTTTTTGGCTGCACCACGTGGCTTGTTGCATCTTAGTTCCATGATCAGGGACTGAACCTGGGCCCTCCTCAGTGAGAGATCGGAGTCCTAACCACTGGACTGCCAGGGAATTCCCACATCCAAATTTTTAATGACATTATCTAGTGGACAGGATTGTGAAAATTCCTTAATTTCTTCCTTTTACACATCCATATTTTCAAAATTTTCTATAATGAATGTGTATTACTTTTAATGTAGCAGAAAACAGTAAAAGCTGTTAAAAGAAACAAATGGAAAAAATCTCATTTCTTTGGGAAAAAATAATACAATCCTTAGCAATAGATATAATAGCTTTCCTGATATTAACATTTATCTTCAGTCTAAGGCTTAACTGCCTGTAAACAAGGTTACCTGTTAACTTTCTGCTACAAAAAAAGAAAGCACCAATAAATTTACAAATTCCTGGGAAAACCTTGTTGATTTTAGTTAACTTTGCAATGTAAACGTCACTCCTCAGATCTGTTTTCCATTCTTAGAACACAGGTCTATATCACTGATGAATTTTATGGAGCCTAGCTTCATATCTGTGACTTTGAGAATTCTGTCATTTTTCTTCTACTCTCTTTTTCATTGATCTTATGGCAGAAGCCCATTAGCTGTGCATCAGAGCAGATGCTGCAGTTTTCAAAATATATCTATCCATGACTGCAAGGCTTACTTTGAAAGTTACCACTGGTTACCTTTGCAAAGAAATAAAGTGTGTCATTTTGTTTTCTTTTTTATCTAGAAATGCTTTTCAAAGCATCTATAATGAGGTTACAATTGTCATTTTGTTCAGTTGCCAAGTCATGTTCAACTTCTTGTCATATGATTTTTCCCCCCTTTCTGAAGAAAAAGACAGTAGAAACACACCCAAGTATTAACAAGGTGTTTTTGTTGTTTGTTTGTTTTGTTTTAATGGCAGGAGTAATGCTTTCTTTTTAAAGCTATTGTCAGGACTTCCCTGGTGGTCAAGTGGTTAAGAACGCACTAGTCAATGCTTGGGACACAGGTTGGATCCCTGATCCAGGAGCTATGATCCCACATGCCTTGGAGCAGCTAAGCCCCGTGAGCCACCATTACTAAAGCCTGCACTCTAGAGCCCGTGATCCACAGCAAGAGAAGTCACTGCAATGAGAAGCCTGTGCACCCCAGCTAGAGAGCAGCCCCTGCTCATCACAACTAGAGAAAGCCCAAGCAGCAACACAGACCCAGTGCAGCAAAATAAATGAATAAATATTTTTAAATAATAATAAAATAAAAGCTATCATCATCTGTGTTCTAAATGTTCTACATAATCATTTGATACTCTACAATAGAAAAAATGTCTTGATATTTATTTTTGAAAATATGGAAACCCTGAGGCCTGGGGCATAGTCCAAGACTATGTGTGTAAGTGAAGAAAGAGTCCCTGCGGAGCCAAACGGGGTGCTCTGTGATGACCTAGAGGGGTGGGATGGGGTGAGACTTAGGAAGGAGGTTCAGGAGGGAGGGGACATGTATACACTGATGGCTGATTCCTGTTGATGTATGGCAGAAACCAACACAATATTGTAAAGCAATTATCCTCCAATTAAAAATAAATAAATTAAAAAAAAAAGAATCTCTGCGGACAGGTTGGATTCTGTCTGTATGGATCCTGTTTCAAACTTGGCACCGCTTGGTAACTATTTAACTTTGGAAGAAGTGGTTCCCTTGGGAGTTGCAAGCTTGCTGAGTAGAACATCTTTGGGGACACCAGTATGTACCGTTTTAGGAAAGTTAATCACGCATACTTGAAAATTTCTCTGGACACCTCTCTCTGCGGATAGAGACCAAAGAAAAGGCCAGTACTTCTGGCCCAGAAATCTCTTGTGAACATGGGGAGTTCAGGAAAAACCACTTTTCTGCTTCTTAGGATTGATTGGCTCACACAGTTCCAGCTGGAACTCACTGGGCACACATCCTTCTTTGCATCGAGCCATTGCATTTGTTGGCGTGAAGGGGTCTGTCAGCATTTCATTATAACCCCCTATTGTCAGGGGTTTAGAATTCAGCCATAAAAACTTGCACTGAGCTGGAACTTGGCACACACCGCTACCGCCAGGAAGTGAAGTTCGTATGTGAAATTGAAAAAACATCTGTTTGGCCATTTTTGAAGTGGTGTGAGAGCAAAAGCAGTGAAGATGCAGGGTTTTGATACGCTGCACTGGCCACAAAAGCAAGTCAACTTGACCAAGAGGCTTGACTTTATTTCTTTTTTAACGTCTCTGGCAAGTGATTGCTCCATGGCATGCCCTGGCCACATCAGACTAGTTTAAAAAATAAAATGAAAAATCAGAGAAGGGTGTTTTCAGACACAAGCAACTGAACTGATGAAATGGTACCCCTTGAGCCTTTTATTTTCTTTTTTGTATTTCCCAGAGAGTTTGAGACTTAGGTGGGTAGAAATACAGGTCTTGTCTATTGTAATGGACTCCATGGGGTATTCGGTTTTTTCACAGAATGGAATTTTATTGTAATAGAATGCACTGTTTGGAATCCCTTTCCAAGTCTGCAATTCCTTCAGACCTTCCCTCAAAAAAGGAAGGTGAAAGGAGTCTCACAGACCCAGTAGGAAATAAAAGAGGACCTTCTCTAATGTGTTTCCCTCCCTCTGGGCAGGGAACCTTCCTCTTTTTATTCATGGATGCGTTCTTGTTTTAATGGGTGATTTGAAGACTTGGGGTGTTACTATTTTCTTGTAGCAGTGGGATTGAATGATCAAGAAAGGACAGTGGACGAAGTTGTCATTGGCTGGGATGGGAAGGGTCCCTTCCTATTGAATGAATTATCTAGTAAGAAACATACCATCAACATCTGATGGGCAATTTTATTCATCCATTCACTCACTCTTTCTTTCTCTTTCTGTCCATCCACACCTCACCACCCCTTCCTGTCTTATTTCCCTCTTTCTCCCTCCCTCATCACCACACTTAACCCTACATTGTTATATTAACCTTTTTTTTTTTTTTTTTTGCCATTCCATGCACATATGGGATCTTAGTTCCCTGACCAGAGATTGAACCCATGATCCCTGCATTGGGAGCACACAGTCTTAACCACTGGACCACCAGGAAAGTCCCTATATTAACTATTTTGATCTACAAAAATGACAGTTTCATATAGTTCAACCTAACATATACATTTTATTCATAAATGTATGACCATAATGAAATTGCACATTTTGGGACATCAAAAAGAGATAGTTTCCTATGGCTCAGCCCAATAGTATGCTATAAATACATGAAATATCTTTAATATGATTGAATAATTTAAAAACATAATATCCTGGATCTGATGACACATGTTCTAACCCCATTTTTTACTGTTTATTGGCCATGAGCCCTCGAGTAAGTCAGTTAATAACCCTTCATATCTTGGAAGGGAAAATGATGATACTAGTAAAATAAATTATAATTAATGAATATAATTATATAAATATGTAATTATATACACATAATAAATTATTATATCCACACATGCATGCTCAGCCACTTCAATTGTGTTTGACTCTTTGCAACCCTATGGACTGTGTAGCCCACTGGGCTCCACTGTCCATGGGATTCTCCAGGTAAGAATACTGGAGTGGGTTGCCATGTCCTCTGCCAGGGGATCTTCCCAACCCAGGGATAGAACCCACGTCTCTTGCATCTCCTGTACTGCAGGTGGATTCTTTACTACTAGCACCACTTGGGAAGCCCCTTCATAAGGTTCTTGTGAAGATCTGACTGGACTCGTGTGTGAGCATGCTTGTTAGGCTGTAAGGTTGAATGTAATTGTAAATTACTTGTACTGTTGTGACTGTTATCATGGCACGTTATTTACACAGTGGTTCTTCTGCCTTTGCATCCCTTGTAGGGTCTATTAAGATATGGTCCCTTCTGCACATGGGGTCCGCTCTCCACATGGATGCACGGGAGAATCTCTCCAAGGTCTCAGCCACTGAAAAATCAAGTTTCTCCTGAGCTTTGACTACTACTATTACTACTAATGTGTGGATGTAGAATTTTATAACAAATAGTGTTTCTCTCTTTGCCTTACTATCTTGTAAGCCAGGGGTCCCTAATCCCCAGGACCAGTACTGGTCTACAGCCTGTTAGAAACTGGCCTGCACAGCAGGAGATGAGCAACAGCAAGGGAGCAAAGCTTCTCTGTATTTACAATTGCTCCCCATCACTTGCCTTACCACCTGAGCTCTGCCTCCTGTCAGATCAGTGGCGGCATTAGACTCTCATAGGAGTGTGAACCCTAACCCTAAAATCAAAGTGGAATATCCTGAGATTGCTGCAAGATAGAAATAAAGTGCATAATAAGTATAATGTGCTTGGATCATCCCAAAACCATTCCCTGCCCCCCCCCAGTCCATGGAAAAATTGTCTTCCACGAAACTAGTCCCTCATGCCAAAAAGGTTGAGGATTGCTGTTGTAAGCCTCTGAACCAAGTTAATGACTCCCTTGAACAGACCAAAGGCATCCACACTAACACTTGGATTCATCTAATTTTCCTATCCATGTTTTTTTTTTCTTTTATCTGTTTCTTATAGTTTCCATTTTATACTTTCATACTGCTCTTATGACTTTTAATATTCCCTCCATACATTTTTGGAACAAGAGAAGGTAAATACAAGTTAGGAAATAAATGAAGCAAACAACCGTTTGTTTTCCTCAGTCCCTCTGATCTAATTGACCTGGACCATCTGACAGGTCACAACGCAGAACGCATGTCTTTGTGAAACGGCCCTTTCCACTCCCTGTCCTCTGCCTGCCTTTTTGTCTGTGGAAAACTTTAGTCAAAGAATAAGTTTCATCAGAGAAATGTGGAAACAAAGGAAAATAGAGAACACTAAATAATAATAATGTAGTCATTGAGCATAGTCAAGGACTTTCAGTTCTTTCTCAAGGGCCATAGAGAGTATTCTGAGTCCTATCCTGTGAGCTGTCTTATAGATACTGAAATACCAGGTGGAGAAGTTACTACGTGATGATCAGACTGTACCCAGGACATGAGCTGCCACAATTCTGAGAACTGGCCACAGAGAAATGGGAACAAATGGACCCTAGAACTAGAGATTAATGGTACCTGAAACAGTCAAGGTGATGCTGGTCAGACTACCAATGACCAATCTGAAGCTGACTTGTCAGAGCTGACTACTGTTTCTAGGTTTAGTCCTGTCCCCAACCCTGCCCACCTTCTGTCTATAAAAGCTCTTGACCCAGAGTGCTTGTCAGTGGGAGGAGGGGTAGTGGAGTCAGCCTTTGGACAGACGTGTGCCACCCTCCCCCAACCCCACTTGGATGCTGGCATCTGAAAAAAAGCAAATTTTCCTTTCCACCAACCTGGCCTGTCTATCGGCTTCTGAGCGGTGAGCAGCCAGACCCCCAACACAGTCTTTCAGTAACATCTGCAATAACAAGAGTTTCGTTGTCCTGGAAGAACCAACCTCTGCTACCTCTGCGACTTGTTACTGTATCTTCACCACACAGAGCGAGTGCTGAGTGTAATGAATCAAACAGATAATCCAGAAATACCTCCTGGGCGAGTGTCCCCAGGGAACCAGAGGCCTCAAAACTGAGAGCGGCGGCCTCCAGACCTGAGCACGTTATGTCCCGAGCTGCACTAGAACTCTCAGCAGAGACAGCTGCACAGAGGGCTCTCAGCAGAGCCTTGCAATCAGCTGTGGCATTTCACAGACACGCCACTCAATCTTCAGACTCTACAGGACAGCTTATTCTCTGCCCTGAAGTGGTCCCTGTCTGGGGTATGAAAAGCATCTTCTCTCAGCCTCCTGGGACCATTCTACAAGGTCCCAGCTTGGCCCCCAGTGCCATGCAAATGAGTTTTCATAACTTCCTAGAACATCTTCGGCTTCCCAGGTGGCACTAGTGGTAAAGAACCTGTCTGCCAATGCAGGAGATGTAAAAACCAGAAGTTCGATCCCTGGGTCAGGAAGATCCCCTAGAGGGAGAGCATGGCAACCTACTTTACTATTCTTGCCTGGAGGATCCCACAGACAGAGAAGCCTGGTGGGCTCCAGTCCATGGGGTCACCAGGAGTTGCACACGACTGAAGCAACTTAGCATGCACACGGAACATCTAGCTTGCAGTTAACCCACAGATTAGGATTAAGAGCTTCTGCCTCCATGTATTACACAGTCACCAGCAGCCAAGTTCCATCTCTGTGGAGGTACATAAGGGAGATAAGAGCCATGTAGCAAAGTGAGAAGGGAGATGATGTGTTACATAGAAAAACTGAAGCTATCTGCTCTGTCTAGATTCTTGCCCTGCTGTATCCTAGCTGTGTGATCTTGGGTAAGTCAGTTAACTTCTGGGTACCTAAACTTCCTTGCTGATGACAAGAAGGTAATACTGACCTCAGAGAGTTCTTGTGAAGATTAAATAAAACACTATATCTGAAAGGACCTAATGAAGAGTATACAGAAAGACTTGGTGGTCCGGTGGCTAAGATTCCATGGCCTTAGTGGAGGAGGCCCAGGTTCAATGACCCCGGCAGGGAACTGAAGATCTTGTGTGCCACAACTAAGACCTGGCATAGCCAAATACAATTTTTAAAAGTATATAGCAGGTTAACTGAAATGGAGTCTTAATTCCTCGTTCCCATCCACACAAATCACATCTACTGCTTCTCTGTAAAAACTCTTTTTCTTTCTCTTGAAAGGCTTTGAGTAAATGGTGCTAGTGGTAAAGAAACCTCTGCCAATGCAGGAGATGCAGGTTCGATCCTTGGGCTGGGAAGATCCTCTGGAAGACAGCATGGCAACCCACTCTAGTATTCTTGCCTAGAGAATCCCATGGACAGAGGAGCCTGGCTGGCTACAGTCCATGGGATCACAAAGACTCAGATATGACTGAAGTGACTTAGTGACATAGCACAGCACAAACCAATAAGCCCAAGTCCACTAAAGGAGAAGTACAAATGGTAGGAAGGATGTTTCATCAGGAAATGGGACCACACCTCCGTGAGTCTAAAATGTAGATATGCTACTCTCTCTCAAAAGGCTAGACAGTGAAACCCAGGGACAGAGAGGCAGGGAGAGCTGGCCTGAGGAACAAGGCACTTACTTCCATAAGGGGAGCCGGTGGGGGAGCCGTTGAGAAATCCCGGTGACCCTGGAACACCCAGGTTGGCCATGGGGACGTTGCTGTAGCCATTCATGCTGTTACTGGAGGTGCTGTAGTTAGATTGCTGAGGGGTGGAGCTGGAAGAATAGCCCCGTGGAGAGATGCTGCTCGTGTTGCGGATGTATCCTGGACAACAAAGAGAAGCCCAGATAAATAAGCCTGTATGCGCAGGTGCACTCACACACACAGCAGAGACCAAATAGAGCGGCATAGGTGCACAAAGCTCCCAGTCTATAGAATTCCACCAGGCTGACTGTGGGCTGTAGGGAGAAGTCTGCAGTTTGTCTTCAGACTTTTCATACCTTCCTATCTCTTCCCCATTCTGCACAAAACCTTCCTCCTCTTTCCCATTTGCAGTCAACATCTTCAACTCACACTAAGGAGTGGTTGCTAAGGGGCAGTGTGCAGTGACATCTCCCAAATCATATCTCATGTAACACTAAAGCCCTCTGAGATACTGATGGGTGTCCCTGAGAAAAGCATTCTCTGGTCAAATGAAGCTTGGAAGATGGTGCATATTGTGGCCATTCACTGAAAATTCATACATGATGTTGAAGCTTGAATAATTTGGCCACCTGATGCAAAGAGCTAACTCATTGGAAAAGACTCTGATGCTTGGAAAGATTGAAGGCAAAAGGAGATAGCGGCGGGAGAGATGAGATGGTTAGATAGCATCACCAATGCAATGGACGTGAGTTTGAGCAAACTCCAGGAGACAGTGAAGAATAGGGGAGCCTGTTGTGCTGTAGTCCATGGAGTTACAAAGGCTGGATATGACTTAGCAACTGAGCAACAACAGAAAATAAATAAACTGGTTTAACTTTGCTAACCTAGTGTTTCCCAAATTTCACATATCAGAGCATCTTTTCTGAGTGTGGTAAGGAAAAGGCATTCTAGTAACATCGCAAGGGCCACTAGCATTCTACTGATCACAGCTATAGAAGTTTGAAGTTGTTACCATGCCCTGTTGGGTGAGGTGGGGAGTGTTTTCAAAATGCATTGACAAGTTCATCTAAATGGGCTGCCCTTGACCAAAGACTTGGAAGCATCAGCAATGGAATGCAAGAGAGAGCCAGTCCATAAGTGGAACTGCTTCTCCCCATATTTCTGAAACCCTAGCAGAGACATCACCTAATCTAGCCTGAACTAACTTATGTTGGATAACTGTCTCTAGGGTATTAAAGAAATGACACAAATGTGGGGGGACAAAAGGTAATAATGTCCCACCCACATTTCTGTAAGAAGAACTTGCCCTAGGCATGAGAGTGAGGAATTCCCTTGTAATGGATGAATAAAAAAATAAAATGATCCCAAGGTTAGGGATATCAGCAGAAACATTTATTCCTTTTAAAAAATGACTTATGATAAATGTAGCACCTTAATGAAATCAATCTCAGTGACAAAAATCTTTAACAATATGTTTTACATATGAAAGTACAATTAGCTGTGTTGCTTTCTATACATATTTGTATGTATGTGTGTGCGCGCTCAGCCACTAAGTTGTGCCCGACTCTTTGTGACCCCGTGGACTGAAGCTTCCAGGCTCCTTTGTCCATGGAACTTCCCAGGCAAAAATACTGGAGTGGGTTGCTATTTCCTCCTCCAGGAGATCTTTCCCAACCCAGGGGTCGAACCTGCATCTCCTTTTCATCTCCTTCATCTCCTACATTGGCAGGCAGATTCAAATATATGAGTTTCCCATATATTTGCATACATTTGTATATATTCATATATGAGATAATATACACACAGAGGTTACCAAACAAATATAAGCCATCCACCCTTGGTACTAGTAATTTGGGTGCAGGTAACAATAATGGCAATAACTCCACTTCTTTCTGTTATTCACTTTGATGATTACAATAGCAGAAGTGTGCATTTTATTCAAATAATACCTGTACATCTGGCTGCAGTAAGCCTAAACTCTTCTAAACTCATAATACTTCATCATATCCTTAAATATTTCCATTGAAGGATTCTACCTGGTACTTATAAAGCTTAAAATCTAACAATACATCTAATGTTGAGATAATCCAATCACTGCATTGCTTATCTGGGACACTTTTTTTTTTTTTTTGAGTCGTAAGGCAAGTGAAGTATTTATTAGGAGGAAAACAAGTATGGATAGACACACAGGCAGGCTCAGAGAGAGAGCTGCACCCTCTCTGGTACTTTGAATCACTTTGATGGAGCATTTTTTCTGGGTTTCCTTCAGGCAATCATTTTGATTTGCCTGGTTGTGAGTAGGACACACTCTTTTCATGACATAAGAATCAAACGTTCACTTCTTTCAGCTCCAGCAGAGCCAATCTTTTAAATGTATAAGATGTTTGTATGTTGAGTCTGAGAAAGGCAGTACCTTGATTGTTTCCCTGTGTTGACTCTGAGATGCTGACCCCGAGCTGGCTGCCATATGAATTGATGCCCATCATGCACTGTGAGCTGGGGAGCTGGAGAGAGCTGGGATCTGGCTGGGATTCCTGGGGACACTGTAGAGGGCTTCAGCGATGTCCGCGGCTCGCTTCAGAATGATGTCCTACAAAATGGCAAGTGGAGATGAGTGTTTGTATTGAGCAATAGGAGTCAAACTATACTCAATATTTTGTAATAACCTGGAAGGAGAAATAATCTGAAAAAAGATATATATGTGTGTGTATAACTGAATCACTTTTCTGTACACCTAAAACTAACACAACATTGTAAATCAACTGTGCTGGCAGGTGTGTGTTCAGTTGTGTCCAGCTCTTTCTGACCCCATGGACTGTAGCCCACCAGGCTCCTCTGTCAAGGGGATTTCCCAGGCAAGAATACTGGAGTGGGTTGCCATATTCGCCTCCAGGGGATCTTCACCACCCGGGGATCAAACCCATGTCTCCTGAGTTTCCTGCACTGGCAGGTGGATTCTTTACCATTTGAGCTATCAAGTGAGGAATTGGGCTTAATCAACTATATAAACTATGTGAAAAAAATGAGTTACTCAGTTGGGTCTGACTCTTTACAACTCTTTGTAACCTGCCAGGCTCTTCTGTCCATGGAATTCTCTAGGTAAGAATACTGGAGTGGGTAGCCCTTCCCTTTTCCAGGGGATCTTCCCAGCCCAGGGATCAGTATACTTCAATTAAAAGAAAAGAATCAATCTCAAGAGAGTGTAGGATGTGAACTTCTAACCTGGTTGTTGTGTGGTGTTCCATAGAGCGCCTCCACCAGATCTGCAGCTCTTTTCAATAGCATTTCCTGGGAAAAGAAAAGAAAGCTGGGTGTCGGCAAAGGTAAAACCTCAACTGGCCAACACAAAGGAAAAGTACCTATAAAAATCAAAAGTCCAGGTATCCCCCTAAAAAGTAAGTAACTAGCCATGATGTCTTCTATTCACGTTGACACGTAGAAAATAAATAATTACCCATATAAACTCCTCTATAAATATGTATCTGCATGAAATTCATCTCACTGAAAAGGTCCATAAAGAGCTGGGCTACCAAGACAAAAAGCAACCAGATTAAGGGTGGAGTTGGTTAACATTAGTAATGTCATGGGAGTTCCATTAAAAACTACTTGCAGACTATTCCATTAAAAAAAAATCTGGTACTCTAATTAACCAAATATTCTCAAATTGATTGATTGGCCTGAGTTGAACCGCCTGCCAAGGAGTTGTCCAGAGTTCTGAAATGATCTTGGCAATGCCTTCTGCAAAATTTTACTCTAATAAAGATGAATTCTTTCAATAATATTTCCCCCTGTTCACTTTAACCAGAGAGAATTAGTAATCAGTAATCCCTTTCCTCTCATTGTGTCTTTTCTACCTCCTGTTTTTAACAGCCTTTTAAATTGCTATTAACCTACTTTCCAGATATCATCTAATTTAATGGGGGGGCTGGGGATTTTTCTGAGAGGAAAATAAAGGTGCAATGGAGCAGCAATTGCAGTACTTGAATTTCACTCACTACAGAAAAGAGAAGATGGAATTTTGTAATGTTTGTGCTTAAAGGGCAAATGTAAATGTTGAAACTTCATAATTTCTCATTAATCATTACCTAATAAACTGATGTGATTTTAAATAAAGAAAGTGAAAATAATGGGCCAAATTTACAATAGAATTTTTGTGAGCAAGTTCATTTAAAAGGGATACATTTCATGGAAATTTATTAAAATATGGGTGTTTTTCACTTTCATGAATATCTGTGTATGTACTGGGCCCTCAGTGAATACTTGATTGTGGGTTAATACGTCCCTGTAATTATGGGTAAATAAAATTACATTTAAATAAAAATGAATGGGAATTTACACTTTCAGACAAGTATTCAATTATTTATTTTTCATGAAGTTGGCAGTGTTTTATAAGTTGAATACTCACAGGTCTAAATTTTCAGATTTTGTATTTGCTCAGAGATTCATCATATCATATTTCATAGTTAGTAGATATTTTATGAGCATCTTGTACCTCAAGCTCAGCCCAATTTCAAGGCCTAATTTAATTTTTATATATTTTATTTAACCCAATACATGTAAAATATTATCATTTCAACATGTAATTAATGAGACAGATTGTATTTTTTTTTTCATACTGAGTCTTTTCAATTTGCTGTGTGTTTTATAGGACATCTCAATTTGGACTAGCCTCATTTTATAGGCCCAACAGCCCAGCAAGCTGGGAGTTACTGTAGTGGACGTTGAACGTATAGTTTCTCTTGTAAAAAACAGTATATAGTAATATTATAATATTTATAGAGCTATACACATCCAGAAATTACATACTCCCTTATTTACTGATTCCCTCCAGCTTTGAGATATTATTGACATACAACATGTGTAAGTTGATGCTATAAAGCATGATGATTTGAGCCACATGTATATTGTGAAATGATTACTACAATAATGTTAGTTACCACCTCCATCCCCTTCACAGTAATTACCTTTTTTGTTTTCATTTTGTAGTGATAATTGTTAAGACCTATTCAAGTATACAATATAGGACTATTAACTATAGCTACCATGCTGTACATTAGATCCCCAGAAATCACTCATTTAGAACTGGAAGTTTGTATGTCGGACAAGGGATGCCTAATTTAATTTTAAAGAGACCTAAGTCTCTAGGTTTATCTAAGTTTACTGAAATTTTACAAGAAGGTTTTCACATGTCATTTTCCAAAGTGTATTACCTTAGCTAATCTCTCAGGATCTCCAGGATGTCTTGGGATGACCTTCTGCAGTCTCTGAAAGCCATAGTCTATGGTGGGTTCATTTAATGCTGAAAAACAAAAGTCCTCTTCTTGAGGATGTAAACTGGCTATAGAGCAAGGTATCTGGTTACGTCTGCTATGGATAATACAAAGGTTCTGATATTATCTTTCTAAGAATTGACACAGTGGTTTCAATCAGTTAAGGACTTTTGCTATTGACATTGGTTAATTCACATTTATAAGTTTAGAATTAACAGTAATTTAGTCATTAGAATAATGTCTCCAAATGTCAAGATTATTGTAACTATTTTATTATTTCTGCCTCAGTGCACACACTTATCATTCTTTGCTCACTCTCAACTACTCAGAAACATTACACAATCAATCATATCTCATCCCAGTTTCTTATGAAGACAATAAAGTGTTAATACCTTTCCATGACTTTCCTTTCTTCCCTCCTTGCCTTTTCCCCAATGTCTTCATCATCTAATAATTCTTCTCCTAAATATCACTTTTTCTTAATTATGCTCTTAAATATTTATATTTATACATATATAAATCTTCTGTGAGTTTACAAAACTCTGTTCTTATGCATAATATGATTCCAGAATTTTCAATTATATTTTGTTACACGTACATTCACTTCATGTCAGGCTCCATCAGATACTGCAAGTCCCATAAGAGCAGAACTCACACTTACTTTGCTCCTGTGTTCTCATTGTTAGAGACAGCGCCTGGCACATAGTTGGCACTTACTGTCAGCAATTGTGAAATGAGTGAGAGAGCGAATGAATGAATGAAGGACTTCTTTCAGTACTTCTACTATGCTGAAGAGTTTGGGGGCACTGATTCCTTTATCCTTTGTCTTTCTTCCTCTCTTTCTTTGCTTTTTAAAAGTTTGGTTGCTTAAATTTTATGATTTTAAAATTAATACATGATCAAAGTAAAGGAAAAAGATACAAAGGATAAGATAATAATCACCTGCACTCCCATTTTTAATCTTCCTTTTTGCATATATGTTTTATGAATATTTGTTGCTATCACTTGAATTCTCCAAGCAACACCTTTTATTTAAAGAAATTATTAAAATTTTTAAATATAGAAGGAAAAATAAAATCATCCATAATCTCATTTTAGAGATGATCTGAGTTAACATTTTTGTATATGTCCTCTAAGATTTAAGCACACACACATACTAAAAATTATTCAGAGACATACTATTCATACTGTTATATAACCTACTTTTTATTCATTTAACAATATATCAAACTTTTCCCCAGGTTATTAAATATTCTTTTATAACATTATTTAAAATTCCTGCATATTTTTTCCATGACATGGTCTGAATTTATTTAAATGGCTTCCTAATGTTTGGTATTTAACATGGTCCCAATTTCTCACTATTATAAAAATCAGAGCAATAATTATCCTTTGTGCATAACTTTGATTATTTCAATTGGAAAATTCCAAGAACTAGAATTACTAGACCAAAAATTATGATTCATATTTAAGGCCTTTTAGACATACTGTCAAATCACTCCTTAGAAGAATATATAAATTTATACTCCCTCCAGCAGGGCATGTGGCCATTTAAACTTCCTTCTTTATTCATCAGTGAGGTTGAAGAGTTTTTTCTTATACTTGCTGAACATTTTGATTTCTTCTTTTATGAGCTGCTTATTAATACTTTCTGCACTCTTTTCTTTTGAGAAATAGGCATTTTTTAACTTGTAAAAATACTTTACATATTAATATTTTTAACATTCCATCACCATGTTACAATAACATATCCAAATTTGTTCTTAGGTATTATAGGTAGAAAGACCATCCCAGACCTAAGATCTGGCAAATACATACACACATGGGTCAGGGGGTGTTTGCATATACATAACTATATGAAATCTTTAGATCTACCAGTAAAATGTGTACTCACTATTTAGGCAGTAAGTTTTTTTTTGCTATGTATTTCATCGTCTGTCGATTTTATTGTGAATATGATTACTCCCTCATCACATTTTCTATGAGTTTTACTAGCACCTAGAAAAACTTTGGTTTTTATGTGTCTGCACAGGCAGTGTGTGAAGGGTAGTGTGTGGCAGTATACGGTATAGTCATTAAGAGAATCAGCTTTAGAGTCAAGTGGATCTTGGGTTTGAATCCAGCTCTACCATTAATTTCTGTGAGCTTCTGTTTAAAATCTAGCTCATGGGTTTGCTGTCAAAATTAAATGAAACAGTGTATATCATGTTCCCAGTACAGTTCTTTGCAATAAAAGATCTTAACCAATAGTAACCCCTAACAGATGTATTTTTTTCCTGTTTATTCTTAGGCTTGAACATTCAGAGCATCTACACTTCCTGATCAACTGTCTTCTTTTGATAAGTATATCAATTCCATTTAGTTCTCTTAATCTCATCCTTGTATTGGCTGAAACTTCCCAAAAAGTATCTGAAAAAAGGATGATAGTAGATATTCTTGCTTTTTGTCCCCCTTTAAATGGGAATGACACACTTCCATACCAAATGTGATATTGGCTATTTGAGATAAATATTAGTTATCATTTTTAAAATTCATTTATAAATATCATATATCATGGGCTTCCCTGGTGGCTCAGATGGTAAAGAATCTGCCTGCAATGCAGAACTGGGTTCAGTCCCTGAGTCCAGAAGATCTCCTAGAGAAGGGAATGGCTACCCACTCCAGTATTCTTGCCTAGAGAATTCCATGGACAAGAGGAACTTGACAAGCTATATAGTTCATGAAGTTGCAAAGAGTTGGACACGACCAAGTGACTAACATTTTCACTTTAGTTATCATGCTTTGATAAGGGCTTTTATCAGAAATTCTTAGAATTGTAGAAAAATCTTCTCCAGGCTCCTCCCTCCATGGGATTCTCCAGGCAAGAATACTGGAGTGGGTTGCCATTTCTTTCTCCAGGGGATCTTCCCAACCCAAGGACTGAACCTGGGTCTCCAGCATTGCAGGCAGACGCTTTAACCTCTGAGCCACCAGGGAAGCCCCCTTAGAATATATTTCTCAATATTTCGCAATTAAGTGGCAACTCATGGATGCGGTATATAAATTGCTTGGTATATTTCTGAAGGCAATTCGTTAATATTTTATGATTGCTGGTGTGGGGATGAAAGCAATTACATCACTGAGAATGGCACCTGGCACATTGTGAGCCCTCAACAAGCATCTGTTACTGTTATTATTGCTGGGATTTGTGTGCCCATATTAATAACTGGGATGCTGTGCAAGGTGTTGTTGGCTTCTGATTGATTTTTATTTTATACCCACTCTGAAAAAAATTGAGAAGCTTTCTATATTTTATCCTATGTACTATAAAATTTATATAACATGGGTAATATCTCTTGACTAAAAGTTAGAAGAACCCCAGTGAAATTGTTCTTTCAAAGTCACCAATAACACCTTAGCCAAAACAAGAGGAATTTTTCCATTCTTACCTTAAACTCAAGTTAGCGTTTGACACCACTCTCCTGCTGGCAATATGTCTACTCACTGACTTTCCTGAATGCACACTGCCCTGTTTCACCCCTGCCTCTAGTCATGCCATCTCAGCCTACCTTGAGGACTGCTCTTCCTCTGTCCATCTGATGCTTCTCGTGGCCAAGGCAACAAAAAATGCTGATGTTTCTTGTGGCCAAGGCAGTCTTCTGCTTGCCTGTACCTTCTTCCTCAGCAACCTCATGAGTACTCACATGATTCCCATATCAAGCTACATCCTGTCACAAATCTTTATCTGCAGTTCAGGTAACTTGCCCAAGACTCAGCCTTATTTTTCCAAGTATTGGCTGGAAATGTCCACATGAATGGCCCATAGACTCCTCCCATTCAAGATACTGCAGTCTCATGCCACTGACACCACATAGCCATCAGCCATCAAAAAGCCCTGCATTTCAGGCTTCCCTGGTGGCTAAGTGGTAACGAATCCACCTGCCAATGCAAGAGGCACAGGCTCAATCCCTCATCTGGGAAGACCCCACATGCTGCAGAACAGCTAAGCCTGGGCACCACAACTACTGAGCCTGTGCTCTGGAGCCTGGGAGCTGCAACTACTGAGCCCCTGAGCCACAGTTACTGAAGCCTGTATGCCCTGGAGCCCATCCTCTGCAACAAGAGAAGCCACCGCAATGAGAAGTTCACGCACTGCAACTAGAGAGTGGCCCCCACTCACCGCGACTAGAGGAAAGCCGTGCAGCAATGAAGACCCAGCACAGCCAAAAACTAAATATATAAATAAAATTATTTAAAAATAAGAAATCATGCATTTCATTAAGGTTTTAAATGTTTTAGCATACATTTTATTATAGTATTTACTTAAAATTTCTAATCTCCTATTTATGACTCTCCCCACAGTAACCAACTTTGTTACACTTTCTGAACAGTCTATTTCTAATTTTGTCTTCCTTTAGTTCCAAAGAGAATATCCTAAAATTTGTAGGTGATTGAGTATTAAATTGTTAATTATTTATTCTAATTAATTGCACTGGATTCAAAAAGGTGGTGTACAGAATATCTGCCTTTTGGAATTTATTAAGTTTTTTTGTGAATTCATATTAGTCTTGTCTGTGTTCCATGGGAAATGCTTTAAATGTATTATTTAATATATCTTTTTGATCATATTATTTAACATCTTTTCTACATAATTGCTGCCATAAATTTACCCTTCCACATGCTCCTTGTATGTTTAATAGGTTTTTAATGTATATATATTTTCTCTAGTGACTAGGAGGATGAACACTCTATTTTAATTTAGAATAGTACCTCTGACTTTCTCTGAAAATATTTTGCTTTTCCTAATTGCTTGAGTCTATGGAGCCCCTCCACATATACAAAATGTTGCTTGCCTTTAATTCCTCCACTTCATTCTGTCTACCTTTACATTTTTGTTGATGGTTTATCCTCCTCAGCTAATATTCCTATTACTAGATTTTCTATGATCTGTCTCTTTTAGACATTAATTTCCACATTTCTGTTAAACCATGTCCTCATATTAACAATAATTCAGATACTGTATGTTTAACCACTTTTTCTGCTAACCAGTGGTCCTGTGGAACCATAACATTTTCATTCTTGACTGATCCAGTTCTCCAGCAGTCAGGTTATTTTAGTAGGAATAAGAATCGAATTCTGTCGGGGCCCTTGAAATAAGAGAATATCTTTCTGTCTTCCTCACACATTAACGACACCTTCTCTGGACACAGAATTGTTGAGTGTTCTCTTTGCATTCTAGATCAAGTTTTTGCTGTGTCACTTGTCCTCACTCTGAGCTGGGCACCTGGGAGGTTTTGTCAGGGTTCTCCCTGATTTCCTGACTTGCCTCATCTGTTCGTTCCCATGAGCAGAATGTCATGGGAACCCCGCCTGCAAGCACAGGGACACAGAATCTCTGGCATTTTGATGAGACCATTTAGCTTCACACATGAATACCAGGTCTCCCTTATTTTTATGCTTTCTTGAAAATATCCTTCAATAAACTGTGGATGGGGGCCAATGAAACACTTGTACTCATGTTACTGGGGCTTCCCAGGTGGTGCTAGGGGTAAAGAACCTGCCTGCCAATGTAGGAGACAGGAGAGACACGGTTTGATCCTTGGGTCCAGAAGATCCCCTGGAGGAGCGCATGGCAACCCACTCCAGTCTTCTTGCCTGAAGAATCCCATGAACAGAGGAGCCTGGCGGGCTACAGTCCATAGGGTTGCAAAAGAGTCAGACACAACTGAGGCAACTGAGCACAGACATACGCACTCATATTACCATCTCACCCAGAAATACATGTAAGAATAGCTGTGGGTGTAACTGAATCATTCCGTAAACTATTTTTTCCCTGCTTAACACTATAATGTCAGCAATTTCTGAAGACTTTTTCTTTAATAATAGGATTTTTACTGGCTATAATATTCAACAATGAAAATTGTTATGATAGCTGTTAGAATATACTGAAGGCTTACTATGTTACAGGCATTATGCTAATGCCTTTTACATATATTAGCTCATTTAATCCTCATTACAACCCTATAACATGCATTTTATCCCTATTTTAAATGCAGCTCCAAGGCGGTGCTAGTGGTAAAGAATCCACCTGCCAATACAGGAGACACGAGTTCGATCCCTGGGTTGGGAAGATCCCCTAGAGAAGGGAATGGCAACCCTCTCCAGTGTTCTTGCCTGGGGAATTCCATGGACAGAGTAACCTGGTGAGCTATAGTCCATGGGGTCGCAAAGAGTCGGACATGACCGAGCAGCTAACAACAACAGCATACTTACACCACGCTGACCATAAAGTAAGGGAATAACCCATAAGACAGAGACTCTAGCCACCTCCAACCAAGGTCCCCACTGTCTCCATGACTGTCCTTGTCCCTTCCCTTCCATCTTCATTGTTACCAAATTCTCACCCCCTCTCAGCGAAGCCCTAGGGTCTATCCTCACCTGCCACTAATATCCTTATTCCTAGGTCCTTCCTGCTGCTCACAGAGGAATCTGCTAAAGCTGGGCTCTAATTAGCACACAGAATGCTTTCTCTCTCATAGACTCCATTTTTATATAACTTTATTTATTTTTGGCTGTGTTGGGTCTTCGTTGCTGCATGGGCTTTTCTCCAGTTGTGACGAGCAGGGGCTACTCTCAGCTGTGGTACTCGGGCTTCTCATTGTGGTGACTTCTCTTGTTTCGGAGCACAGGCTGGAGGGCGCGAGGGCTTCGGTAGCTGTGGCTCCCGGCTCTAGAGCACAGGCTCAGTCGCTGCGGCACACAGGCTTAGTTCCCTTGAGGTGTGTGGGATCCTCCTGGACCAGGAACTGAACCTGCATCTCCTGCACTGGCAGGCAAGTTCTTTACCACTGAGCCACCAGGGAAGCCCTCTCTTCTGTAAACTTTATCGCACAGTTGTACCCACTATTGTCCCTGTTAGGTGAAAACCACCAAGACACCAGGGTGATGTCTGGTTTATCTCATCTGCCCGCTCGTCCAGACTCCTCATCTCCATCAGAAACAGCAGGTGTTCCTGGCCACATGGAATTAGCAATTCACATTTTAAGCTGATGAAGCAAAAGAGACATACTCATCTCTTTCTCATGTTGAGTGTTTTTTGGAGGCCCCTGCCAGACTTCCTAGGCATATGCTGTGGATGGGTTCTGTTCTGTGTGTATCCAAGATGAGAAAGATGGTGAAAGACACTGTTGTGTATATCTATATGGACAGGGAATAATCACACAGATGTGTGCGTGAGCACACACGCAGCATGCCACTTTAGTGAAATTTTGAAGTAAAAATCATGAAGCCCAAAATGTTTAGTCAACACCGAAGTGTAAGAAGAAAAATCAGTCAATCCCTCAGGGGTTCAGCCTTCAAAACCTTAGGGTTGGGAACCTCCCTGGTGGTCCAGTGGTTAAGACCATGCCTTCCAATGCAGGGGGTGTAGGTTCGATCCCTGGTCAGGGAACTAAGATCCACATGCCTCTGGGCCAAAAATCCAAAATATAAGACAGAAACAATATTGTAACAAATTCACTAAAGACTTTAAAAATGGTCCACATCTTAAAAAAAAAAAATCAGGGTTGCACTGAACAGCTTTTACTCTGGGTCCAAACTCACTTCCCATTGGACCAGCTATTTTGCATCCTATCACTTCAGCCTCACCGTTGAGTCCCAGCTTTCCCCACTCCCCACCTCCCTGGGTGTTCTCTGACTTTTCAGTCCTGATGCGAAGAAAGTAAACCTCAATTAGCTAATGAGGTGCCCAAGACCAGCCCCAAGACTGTCTCTAAGGGACAACAGATCATTAACCGCCATCATCAGTGTGAATTTACAGCCTCTGCTACCACATGGAGTGCGGGGGTGGTGAGAAGTCCTGCCAACCTCTTGGCTGAGAGGGACATAGAGAAAAGCTGGCAAGGCAAAAACAGAGTAAATTAAAAATAGGCTTCGATCTATAGGCTCTATTTATCTATGTCTTTCTTTGGTAACATTAACATTAAGGTAAAAGGTCAAATCCCCACTGAAATATAATTTATATTTACCTTTTATTAAATAATTATGGCATGGCATGAAGTTAAATATTACAGAAGCTAATCAAAGGGGAATTCAATAGAGAAAACTCAGACATGAGAATTTCGTCTTTGCTATACATAGAATGTCTTAATCCTCCACTGGGAGTCATCCGGGTTTGCTTAAGGAGTTTAATAATACACATTTCAACTGCCACAGAATCTAAATCCCATTTGGATCAGCCTTGGAAAAACTTTCATCAATACCTTGAGATTTCATAATATTTCTCCTGAGAGCCTGGATCTTATGTGTCATTTCTCATTTTGATTGCGGGTATAATATATGAGGTTGCTTACATATCTTTGACCCAATGAATAGATATAAACGTAAGCAATGTGTGAAGGGTTTCTTTTTAAAGTAAATAGTATTTAACTAAAAATATCTACTGGGAACCACTCATTTAAAAAAAAACAACTGGCTGTTGCTAATATTAATTTTCCCAAAGGGTTAGTGAGATGGATAAATTCTATATGATTGGTTTTTTCCTTAAGAGGAGGCATGGAGAGCAGATAATGCTTACGCTAGTTTTTGCCTCTACTTAAGTTTCCCAGAAATAGAGGTTCTTTCCATGGCCAACATGGAAAGGGGACTCCTCGTTAGAATTCTGGTCTACCCTCAACAAAGACAGCATTGACTTTGTAGGCAGGTGGTCATTTCTGCCTTTGACCAACAAAAGTACTGACCACCAAGATGGCAATAGCAAGGGCTGATCAAGTTCCTTTGCAGATATTTGAGAGGAGACAAGTAAAATGAGGGGGCAAGGAGATCTGAGTACTCTGCCAGGCTGCGACTCTGGGATGTTGATTTCAGTTGCAGCTTTCTTCATTAGTAAGTCTTTAGGTGGCACCTAGGATCATCATGGAGCCTACGGATGGCCAACAAGAGGCCAACAAAAGTCTAGAAAGTCTGAGCCTAGTTGTCTGTCTGCATCTGTATGTATCCATCTGCAGCAGAGGGGCTTCACTTTCATCACAGAGCCCACGGGCCCCTGAGGGGTCCAGGCCATAGAATTAAAGGATCCTTCCAGCCCTGACTCTAAATCTCAACCTTCTCCAAGAATTAAAGAAAGCAATGGAAAAAGACTCCTGCTCAGGAAACTTCAAATCAATGTAATGTGGCTGCCAGGCAAGTACCAGATCAGAAAATGGACTTTGAGATGCAGGCACAAGAGAAAACCTGCTTGAGGAGCATCTCTCCATGGATAACCAACAAGGACCTACTGGATACCACACGGAACTCTGTTTACTGTTACGTGGCAGCCTGGATGGGAGGGGGGTTTGGGAGAGAATGGATTCATGATTATGTACCACTATATCCCTTTACTGTTCACCTGAAACTGTTACAACACTGTGAATCAGCTATACCCCAATACAAAATTAAAAGTTTAAAAAAAAAATAAAACGAATACCTCTCCATATGGTGCTGATCTAAGAGTTACTCTCCATTGAAGGACAGGAAGACATAAAACCCTTGCTTGGGGAGGAATTTATAGGCATGCAAACTAGCTCCTGCCTTCCAGCCCCCTTCAGGAAGTCTTTTCTGGTCTTCCCTCAGTGAATATGTCTTCAAAGTGCTTTGATCTTATGTATTAATTCCTGTGAGTCTTCCCAAGTGGCACTAGTGTTAAATAACCTGCCTGCCAGTGCAGGAGGTGTAAGAGAATCAGGTTCAATCCCTGGGTCAGGAAGATCCTCTGGACGAGGGCATGACAGTACTCCAGTACTCTTGCCTGGAGAATCCCATGGACAGAGGAGCCTGGTGGGCTACAGGCCATGGGGTCAAAAAAGAGTTGGACACAGCTGAAGTGATTACCCATGCATGCACACATGTGTATTTATTTCTGTGAGGTCTGACTTGTTTGTGCTATGATTTTGGTTTCTCTCTCTTGCTCCCAATCCTCCCAATTTTCTCATCCATTCATCTATCATCTACCTTACTCCTCAGGTGTCCAACGTTCAAGGCTATCTGCTCCCACGGTCAATTTTTTCATAGCATTTGATGATGTGATAGAGATAAAACTGTCCCTTGTCTGGGATCTGCCTTAATTCCTAAACTTGACCAGCTCTACCACCTTCAATGGCAGGTGGACTTTGGCTTATCTCTCTGCAAAAACAAAAAGTTGGATTAAATGTTTTCTCAGACCCTCTGTAAGTTCTTGCATTATGATTCTAAGACTATTACTTATTTGTTGCTGTTCTTCAGTCATTAAGTCATGTCTGACTCTTTACAACCCCATAGTCGGTTGCCATTTGCTTTTCCAGGGGATCTTCCTGACCTAGAGATCAAACCTGAGTCTCTTACATCTCCTGCACTGGCAGGCAGATTCTTTACCACTGAGCCACCTGGGAAGCCCATTATTTATTTATTTGGTGAAAGTGAAATTTTTCGAGAAGTGGAGATGGGTGAAGTTGAAGCCATGGGCTGTTGAATTGTCTTTAACTTTTGCTACACTGAAATCTCTCCCTATATCATCTGTTTCAATGTAGCAAAGATTCAGTGTCACCAATTTTTTAAAAAAAAGAACAAAGATAATATAGGAACACATTATTAAGAAGCGGTACCTGCCTTTGTGGATATAGGAACAAGAACACGAGGTGAGAACCAGCAGTGCACAAGTGAAAGATTAGATGGAAGCCTCTGATATTTAATTTTAAATGAAATATTAATTTAATATTTAATTACGCTTTGGTTTCAAGAAAAACTGCAGCAGCAAGACAGATTGTTTGAAGAAGGGAGTAATATACATGGTTAAGGAGACAACTGTAAAAATTAAAGATAAATTTCAAGGGTAAATCTAAATGCCACCACGGAGCAGTTATGAATATGCTCTGCTCTCTGTAATATGTATTTAGAATATTATAGCTGAGAGCACCAGGCCATTAAGAGGCTGGGACGTCTCTAGCAAAACAACGGCCCCCTATTCTGGGGCTTCCAACGGAGACATCATTCCTCAGGCTCAGCCAAATGAGGGATCCAAATTTTATAGGCAATGGGGGGTGGAGGCAACTTCAGTAAAACTACAGGCTACCAGGAGGGCTATTCATCCAACCTGTTTCTAGTGCAAACAGGGAACAATTGTACTCAGGCCAGTTTTTGATATCTGAATTGGGTATTTTTAACTAAAAATCAGATTCATTTCTTAAATGAGATTTTTTTTTCAGGATAATGCTATAGGAAAAAAAGAAGAAATGTGATGTGGGTGAGCTGTTAACATCTGAATCCAGTGTGCACATCTGTGCAGTGTGGCTCAGTGGAACCCCATGCCCAGCCCCAGGGAGGGGACTGGGCAGGGTATGATTTGGGGGGCCGTGGAATAACCTAGGCTTTTTGTTTCTCCACCCAACTGCTTCCTGATCTTGTCTACTTTCTTGTTGATTAACACCTGCCCCCAAATAATGAACAGAGTAATCAAATACTTTTGTTTGTGCTAAAGTATTGGGTTGGCCAAAAAGTCCATTCAGGTTTTTCCATAAGCTGTTTTTCCATGATATCTCTGGAAAAACCCAGAAGAACTTTTTGGCAAACCAATAAAAGATAAGGATTGTTTTGGGGAGGAGGTGAGTTGATGTGAACTGTTTGGTTTCTATAGGCGTCTCCATAGCCAGGGTGTTTTGACAGCTTCCATATTCAACCACACACCTTGGGAAGCAGTTCTTTGGCCTGCACGTGAGCCAGTTGGGCCTAATCGGCTCTTCCTTTGAAAACATTTCCCTTCAAACCACTTGCAGAGAGCACACATGCTCTCTGGCTGCCCTGGCCTTCTCTGTCACTAAAAACCCTGATTTCTAATCCAGACCCTGATATTAAAGGCATGATATGGTGGGTCTTTCAAGAATTCACCTCTACAGTAGAGAACACATGCAAAAAGGTCTGCTGTTGGTTAGTTGCTAAGTCGTGTCCGACTCTTTGCGACCCCATGGACTGGAGCCCGCCAGGCTCTTCTGTCTGTGGGATTCTCCAGGCAAGAATACTGGAGTGGGTTGCCATTTCCTTCTCCAGGGGATCTTCCCAACCCAGGGATCGAACCCATGTCTCCTGCATTGACAGACAGATTCTTTACCACTGAGCCACCTGGGAAGCTAGCAAAAAAGTCCACTCTGGATCAAACCGCAGTGAGGAAGGAAGCCAAAGAGAACTCATCATAGAAATTATGTATCCCACCGCCAAACACTTACAATAGTAAGTTCTGTTCATATCTGTGTATTTCTATACAAAATATACTTGCATATCTACCTTTCATATTCCCAATGAGATAAATACCTTCCACTTTTTAGGCTAGAAAACTAAGGTGAGGGACTTCCCTGGTAGTCCAGTGGATAAGAATCTACCTGTCAATACAGGGGACATGGGTTTGATCCCTGGTCCAGAAAGATTCCACATGCTACAGGAAACTAAAGCCCGTGCACTGCCAACTACTAAGCCTGTGCTGCTAGAGCCCATGCTCTGCAACAAGAAGCCCGCACACCACAACTAGCAAAGACCCAGTGCAACCAAAAATAAATAAATAAATACTTCTAAAAAGAAAACGAAGGCAAAGAATGGTTAGGGGATTTGTCATAAAATTCGGACTCAAATGCAGACCTCTAAACTCTCACTGACAGTCTTCCACTCCAGTGCCAAGTTCTCTCAAGTTTAATGACAAAGTGGAGTTCCATTCTCAAATGCCTTGCTACAGACCTCCTCTCCCCGCATTCTTAGGATGCAGTAACCATGGTTACCTGAAAAACCAAGTAACGGTGGTCTCAGTGGGTACCCCCTACCAGGATTATTTTTCTCCATTGCTAGTTTTCTGCAGCAAAGTCAGCCAGTGAAGCAGGGGACCTCTCCCCGCTCACAAGCCTTGGCTGGTACCACCTCTAGGTCTCAAAGCAGACAGAGGCAGTGGGACATGTCCTGATGAGCTGGATGCTCGTGTGGAGCTCTTGTCTCTGAAGCAGCAAGCTGTACTTCAGTAAATCGTGGTGGTTGGAGGAAAATAGACCTTCCTACATGTGCAAAGAAAACGTGTTGCTTTTCAGAGCCCTGATGTTGTTTATGCGGTACTTGGCAGCAACAACCATGGGGAGCTGATTACTGCATTTTGCCTAATTATACCAGATAAGTCCCATCTAATAGGCTTGGGTTTATTGTGGTGGTATGTCCTTGGATACGGAAACCATCAACAGTTGAACCATGATCCATAAGATGTGAGTGATGGGGTGAGAGCTGAGGGAGGGGAGGTTTGCTGGAAATTTCCTTCCCATCTCCTGCTTTTGGAGTCTGTTTCTAGAAAGTTCCACATACGAGTAAATACTATTGTGTTTGTGGGGTAATGACTCAGTCTGAAAAGAACTGCCCCATGTTGTCAAATACTTTACAAGCCAGGAAGTCACTGCAGTAGCCTGATGAGCAGGACTCAGCATTCCCAAACTCATTTCTTTGTTTAAAATACAGATTCTCAGACTCTCCCGAAAGATTAGAGTGCAATATGCCTGGAACAGGGTCCAGCATGATCGGTGTGTGTGTGCGTGCGTGCGCACATGTACTCAGTTGTGTCGACTCATTGTGACCCCATGGACTGTAGCTCACCAGGCTCCTTTGTCCATGGGGTTCTCCAGGCAAGAATACTGGAGTGGGTTGCCATTTCTTTCTCCAGGGAATCTTCCCGACCAAGCAATCAAATTCGACTCTCTTGCATCTCCGGAGACCATATTGTACATACAGTTTTTAAGTTGTTTTTTTTTTAAATATATCACCAATGTCTTTCATGTAATTAAATATCCATCCACAGCATTGCTTTTGGAGAAGGAAATGGCAACCCACTCTATTATTCTTGCCTGGGAAATCCCATGGACAGAAGATACTGGTGGGCTATAGTCCATGGGGTTGCAAAGAGCTGGACATGACTGAGCGACTGAGCACCACAGCATTACTTTAATATCTAAGATGTTTTTCAGTATAAGGATGTTAGGTTATTTATGACTGTTTACAATTTTTCACTCCTATTAACAGTCCTTCAACAGTGCTTATTAACAGTGCTTCAGAATAAACAACCTTCAGGCAAATTCAATTATTTCCCAAGTATATATTCCTAAAAGTAGAATTGTTGGGTTAAAGGGTACATACTTTTTTTTTTAAACCTAGTACCATCAAGGTACTCTCCTGAGAGTGGAGAACTGTGTGTTAGAAAACCCTCACTTTCTTCTAATTTTGTCAACATAGGTATCTTCATTTGTTTTAAAAAAATCTTTTCCACCTTGATAGGAAAAAAAATGTTATCCTGTAGTTGCCTTAATTTGCTTTTATTTGATTATTAATGTGGCTTGGATTTTTACAAACATGTTTATTGCTTGATTATATTCCTTCCTGAATTAACTCCTGATGTTCCTTGCTAGCTTTTAGAGAGTTTTTCCCCCTTAATTTATAAGACCTCTAACATTCACTTATTTATAATGTATAACATACTGGCTGACAAAGAGTAGGCATAAAATGAACTTTGCTCAAGTAAATGAATATTTTTATGTGTAGGATATTATGTCATAGATAACAAATATGGTTTCAGTTTGTCCTTATCCTTTCATTTAATAACTGAAACTTAGACATGCAAACATTTTCTTTTCATGTAATTGCATATTTATGCTCAGTGGTTTTTGTCTTTGGGATCAAGCTTTTAGCAAGGCTCAAGTATAATAATCTTTTTAAATGCCTACATTAAAAAATTAATTAATTAATGCCTACATTTAATTAAAATATTTAATTCAAGTATGCTTCATTTTGTGATATGAAATTAGATATATAACTTTTTAAAATGCTTAATTAGTTGGCCCCACACCATTTGTTAAAAATTCCATATTTTCCATGCTGACTTGAGATGTCTCCTCACCCATATAAATTCTTCTGTATTTGTACTGTTACTGTTACTGTTAAGTCACTTAGGCTCTGCCATCCCTGGGATTCTCCAGGCAAGAACACTGGAGTGGGTTGCCATTTCCTTCTCCAGTGCATGAAAGTGAAAAGTGAAAGTGAAGTCGCTCAGTCGTGTCCGACTCTTAGCGACCCCATGGACTACAGCCGACCAGGCCCCTCCATCCTTTGGATTTTCCAGGCAAGAGTACTGGAGTAGGGTGCCATTGCCTTCTCCGTATTTGTACTAGTTGTGTGCATAAAAACTGTTTATTTTTAAGTGTTTTCTTCTGTTGCATGACATTTCTATGTGTTCCTGCAAAACCCCATATTCTTCTAATTACCAAAACTTAACATAGGTTTTAAAGTCTGGTAGGGCAAAGCCCTCTCATTTTTCAAAATGAGGGGTCCTATTTTAGCACCTTTATTTTTGCAGGTGAACTTTTGTAAAGTTTTCCCCAAACATTTTGTTGGTCCTTTGATTGGCATTGTGTTAAATTTATTCATTAATCGACATCTTTACAATATTAAATCTTCCCACCTCTCCACCAGCTGGAAGCATTTTGTCCTTCCTCTGAACTCCCTCAGCACTTTATACCTTTTTAAAAAATCACTTTCTAAGCTATACCCACCCAATTTTTCAAACCTGAAACCTGAGTCACTCCCTCCCTTTCCTTCCCCAACCTTCACCCCATCCATCAATCATCAAGTCCCGTCAATGCTACCTCCTAAATTTCATCCACTTCTGCCTGTCCCCACCACCGGCACTCCAGTCCAAGCTGCCATCATTTCTGGCTGGGGCCACCACACTGGCCTCAAACTGACCTCCCTGAATCCATCCTAGGTTCCAAACCATTCTCTCTGCTGAAGCTAAAAGGCTCTTTGAAAAGGCAAATCTGACCATGGCACTCCCAGCTTTAAACTATTCCAATTGCTCCCCATGGCACTTGGGATGCAGCCAAACAAGCAGGTTCAATCTCTCTTCCAGTTTGAACCCAACCTCTCTTTCACATTCTTTCTTCCCTGTTCCTAGTTACCGTCAAATACATCCCACATTCTTTCCTACCCCAGGGCCTTTGCACATACTGTTTCCTGTGTTTGAACTGTCCTTAACCTTCTCCATTGGCTTAAGATTCCTCTGATATATATCCCCAGCATCCTCTATCACTCATCACATTTGTAATTCCTTGTTCAAGTCAACCTCCATGATGATAACACTAATAGCACTAATAATACTAATAATATACACCTTTTCAATAATAAGCTATAGCTGCTATTTTAAATGCTTTCCATGCACAGGTGTTCTACACCTGGCTTGTACCATTTTATGAGAGCAGGTTGTTGAATTTTGAGGAGTGGTGTGAGCCAGCTGATGTCATATTGGTAGTTTGAAATCAGCCCTGGTGACAGTACCTGCACCATGGAAATCAGCAAATACAACAAACCAACGTGGGGCATATTCAATTGATGCTTGCTTTAGGAATAAGTCAACCGTGTCTCAGCACATAAGGAAAACAGAACTCTTTGCTGACGTGCATGCATGTTAAGTCACTTCAGTCATGTCCTACTCCTTGCTACCCTATGATGTGCCGACACTGCATTGCTAAACATAGGGCAGCAGGCAGGATAGCCAGAGACCTGAGTCCTTGTTCTGACTCCACCTTGAATTGGACAGACAAGTCATTTCTCCCTGGGTCTTAGCTTTCTCATCTGCAACAGAGGAGTTTGATCCAATGTTCTTTGATGTCTTATTATCTTTAAAATTCTTAGATTTACATAAAATCTATTATCTTTACTACTATGTGAGCTCCTTTTCTTTTTTTTTAAACCAAGCACTGTGTTTTCTGTGAATCATTTAGGCTCCTCTATTCTGCCTGGCAAGTTCCTTCTTTACTTTTGAAACGTCACTCTATGGTCAGCTCCTCCAGAAAGCCTTCCTTGGCTTCCCAAAGTGAGCCACCCCTGCTCAGCGCTCCTATAGCCCCTTTTGCATTTATATCTCTTTTAGGACCCAGCATGACTATTATAAACTACAGGTGTTTCTCTCTCTATCTAGAACTGTAAGCTGCTAGAGGAATACTGATATTACTGACTTTGTGCCTTCAGCAATAATTTAGAGCTGATGTTTGTTTATTGAATATATAGATTACATGGTTACCTGGGTCCTATCTTCAGAACTTCAGATTTAATTAGTCTGGGATCCAGCCTGAGCATTGATGCGTTAAAGTGTGACCAAGGATGACAACCTCTGCTTTTGAAGGAACTTTATACATTTACACAGACACACACGTATGCACATGTAAACGTATATGCACACAACACCTGGCTCCAAACATCTATAGCCCCACTGAGTATTGCTTGTTACTTCGGAAGAGAATTGAAGATTAATTGCAATGCAGTTTTTATTCATCCTACCTATCACCTTACAGGGCAGACCTGTCATCCATATTACAGTGGGTGCATTTGAGAAAGCAAAACTCTGTGTGAAATGAAACCCATTCCTCACCTGATTCCAAGGACAGTCCAAGCTCCTGTTTCTTCCTACCCACTGACCGCTCCATTTCTGTGTCCTTCACAGGCTCCTCCTTTCCTGAGCCCTACACTTAGCGCTTCTGACGCACCTGCCATTTTTTAGACCTCTTCCATCTTGTAGCTATACTCCCTTCCATGGCCTCTCATCCAGCCCAGTGGCTTTAAATCCCATCTGGATGCTGACTACTCCCTTGTTTGGCATCCTCAAAGTTTCCCATGCAAACCCCTTGTCCTACCTGCCTTTCCCACCTCATCTCCCATTGACTCCACCCCGGCCACACTGGCATTCTTGCTCTTCCTCAGTAATGCCAGGCTTATCCCTGCCTCTCAGATTATCATCTTTTCTCTGTCTGGGACATTTGCCCCCAACCAATTGACTGCCAAGTGCTATTCTAGCTAACAATGGTGAACCACACAGAAAACACAGCTCTGAGGAGGCCTAGGGACAGAGGAAATGTGAATGGATAGGAGAGGAGGTCAAAGAGATAAGGGAGGGGGGACAGATTTCCGCACCTGTGATACATATCTTGTGATTCCCTGATGGCTCAAATGGTAAAAGAGTCTGCTTGCAATGTAGGAGACCTGGATTCGACCCCTGGGTCAGGAAGATCCCCTGGAGAAGGAAATGGCAACCCACTCCAGTATTCTTGCCTGGAGAATCCCATGGGCGGAGGAGCCTGGCAGGCTACAGTCCATGGTGTTGCAAAGGGTTAGACACGACTGAGAGACTTCACTTCACTTCAATATACATCTCTGCTCAATGTTCCTTTCTCAGAGAGACCCTCCCTCATTCTCTATCCCTTCCTTATCACTGTCTGAAATTATACCATGTATGTTCTATGTTGATTGTCTCCGCCTATAGTATGCAAGGTTTATTAAGATGGAGGGCTTTATCGTGCCCACTTTTATATCCCGGAGCCTAGAGCTGTGCTAGCGCATGGTAGGCATGTAATAAATGTTCATTTGAATGACTGAAAAAGCTGTATCCCTTTGGGAGCTGGAATAGTAAATATTTTATTGCAAATAACCCAACCAAGACATGCCTATCTCAAGAGAGAAAACTCAATGACAAAATGTTAAATATATACCTAAATCATCCTTTTCCTTCTATTCCTAATTGATTGCTAATCAGATAATTTACACTTAAATAATAATAGGAGGCTAAGTCCAGATGAGGAAGAAAACACTATAAAATAATATTATTAGAAATTTATAATAGGTCTGGTATATTTCTTGATGATTTCTATAGTTCTTTCCCTATACCTCTTTTTTTTGTTGTTGTTCAGAGTAACAATATTCTGACTTCCCTGGTGGCTCAGTGGTAAAGAATCTGTCTGCCAATGCACAAAATGCAGGTTCAATCCCAGGGTCAGAAAGATGCCCTGGAGGAGGAAATGGCAACCCACTCCAGTATTCTTTGTCTGGAGAATCCCATAGACAGAGGAGCCTGATGGGCTACAGTCAATGGGGTTGCAAAAGTGTCAGACACGACTTAGGGACCAAACAGCAATATTCTAGTGGGTCTCTGTGCCTTCAGCTGTTCCCCAACTAATTCAGGTTTCCTTTTCTGCTATGCCTAGCTAAGTTCTAGTCTAAGTTCCATCTCATGGATCCCCACAGCTGTTGAACCAGCTTTTTCTTTCCTCCAGACATCAACTCACCTCATCCTCTGTGTCTTTGCACTTAAGACTCCCATAGGAGGAACACGCTTCCTTTTTCTCTTTGCCTATCCAAATCCTCCCATCGCTAAAAACAGTCTTCAGTATCATCTCCTCCTTGAACCCCATCCCTCTACTCTAGTTCATAGTCAACTCCCTTTCTGTGAAATTCATATTCCATTCTTTGGAAATACTAAACAATTTGAACACGCTTAATTCACCAGCTGCTCTATTGCCTTCTCCAATAGTTTCTAAATTTCCAAATAGGGACCATGTCTTCTATGTTATTGTACCTTCCACCTGGAAAAAAGTAGTAGATACAATGTAGGCGTTCAATAAATATTGAACCAATTAGATCATTTCTACTTTCATAAAGTTTTAATATAATTTGAATCCCTCTGCAGCATCATTAGGCAACTTTCCTGAATCCTTTTCAAGAAAATTTCGTTATAGCCAGCAACTCTGTCAAATATTTTATCTGATTTGTTTGGATAAAAGTCTTTTCTAGCATGGTTCCAGCTGAGTTAAATTCCTAAGGATGGAATCCTGAAATGAGCTGCCATGACCATTTCCCAGACTGTGCAGAAATTGCTTACTAAAACACAACATTAGATCAACACATCCCCTTTCAATGCCTATGACCCAGTCCACTCTTGCCACACCAGTAGGAAGACCTATAAAAGTTAGAATGATTATAAAGTGGATAGACTAGGAACCAGAGCAAAAGTGGACTAGGAACCAGAGCAAAAGTGAACCAGGAACCAGTCTCCCTTGGAATAATTTTCTTACCCACCTGTGTAAATGAACCTCCCTGGAGCTCCTTTGCAGAACTGTTTGGATTTATAAGACAATGTCACTTCTACGACCCCAGGGATGTGCCGAGGAGGCGTCTGCACTCTGATGGCATGAGGAGTTATTAGCTGAGGAATGAATAGGCGGGGAAAGAAAGTATTTATTATACATTATCACGGATATACTGAACACAGAAGCATCGTCCACTGCTATCTCCCAGGGCAAACTGCTGCACTCATGGCACCCCTTGTGCCATGAATGCCCTGTCCTGTCAAGTGTTTCTGTCTACCACCCTGGAATTACCTTTCAACCCAATCTGTCTATCCTTCCCTTCCTATTAGCCCAGCTCAAGTACCGCCCCCCACCTCCTATGTCCACCTAACCTCCATCCCTGTAGTCATTCCCTCCCCCAATTCCTACACTGCCATGACCTCACAGATTGATTTGGCAATTTCCATATCCAACTTAGCACTGCTATATATCTTTTTTGTAACTTGTCTTGTTTTTTTCTCATCACAGTAGAAAAATTGGAAACTAGAGAAAAATAAAAAAAAATGTTACCATTGCATAACCCAGAGACAGCCATTATTTATCTTTGGCACATTTCCAGTACTTTTCTAAGGATGTGTTATATAATTACATTTTACATCCATAGATACTGTTGTCCTGATTTTTTTTTCATTTAGCATTATATTGTAAGCATGCTCCCTTTTCCTGTGTCATTAGAAATCTTTCAAATATAATTTTTAAGTAAATGATGATAACTTCATTTATTTAACCATTCTCCTAGTACCCAATATCTAGCCGATTTCTAATATTTCACAATATAAACAATATTTATTACAGTGAATATTTCTTTTTAAGGGATCCATGCCTGCAGGAAATTGTGGCTTACATGTCTTTTAATCCTGGTACTCCACTTATAATAATACTCAATAGTGTGTGTGTGTGTGTGTGTGTGTGTGTTCATGTTGCTGACATTGCAGAATTACTAGTTTCCCCAGATCAAAACAAAGGAAATCAGGGAAGTGAGTTGTCTTTGCCTACCTCACTCCATACAAGCATGGTCCCAAACACCACTTGGAGGCCATCAAAGAAGTTGTCCCCAATAATGATGACCATGGCTCCTCCAGTGGTCCAGCCTTCACTTGGGCTAATGGCTTTGATGCATGGAGTTGCTAAAAAAACAGGAAAGAAAAAGTCAAGTCTGTCTTTTGGTGGTTGAAGTTTGGAGTTTGGGGACTGACTGCTCTTGAAAGCTCTTGGTTATCTAAGAAGTTTAAGTTGAGCTTTGCTGACTTGCCATCATTCCCTAATTGGTTGTTGGTTTTCACCAGGTCATTAAAGCCTAATGAGTTGACCACTATATATGAAAACACTTAGCTAATTGTGCAAAGGGTGTTTTTAAAACTCTGTTGTTTTTCCCCATATTTTATAAGTTGATCACACTGGAAATGTGTAAATCCCTTTTCTCTCCCCACCTCCTCTGCCCCAAGATGTTAAGATTTACAAGGTCTGTTAATGTGCTAGAGAAAGAAGGGGAAAGTAAAATTTACCATAGTTGAAGACTTTTTTTTTTCTGGCTGTATCAAGAGACAATTTCTAATCACTTTCCTAACTTTGTAGGAAGGATTTTCCCTCCCTTCTTCCATATGTTCGAGGCCTCTGGACTTTACATCCCAACAGGAACCCAATATGGTTTTCAGGCCATAACTAAAGTCAATCCATCACTCCATTTCCAGAGCTGACAGGGTCAGAGGTGGAGGAGAACTTTGGCAGGACTCCAAAAACATGAGCCCCCTTTGAACAGCCAGTCAATCACATCCAATCAGTCAAAAGAAACTGGATGGTTCCTAGTTCTGAACCCTGGGATTTTCTTCTCCCCTTTCAGTGCCCGCTGCGGGAGAATTAACACCACTCCAAATTCTTTACTGATTCAATCATTTTCTTTCAGTTCATTAATTCCTATTTGAAATGATACAAGACACATTTTAAGGGCTGAGTTGGGGTGGGGGCTGGTGGGCAGTATACAGCAAGACAATACATAAAAATAGGAGCCTCAGTTAGCCATTCATTCTGTATTACAAGAGCGTCTTACACCAATGAGTTGGGGAGCGTGCACAAAAAAGAACTTGGATGGGATTTGCTTAGGTTTGTCAGTTATCTTCCTTGATATACTTTAATTTTTCAGACAACTTGAAGTTTAACTGTTACCGGTATTCCTAATTACTTTAATGCACTTGGAAAAATTACCCAGAGCAGACCATGATTTTTTCTTGTCCAAGCAAACAAAAATCAATTAGTGTCAGTTTCATTCTGCACATTGTTCTGTTTTGCCCACAATCTGTTTAAGCGCACATCTGACACTTATTCATACATGTCTGGCATGGTAACGTTCCTGTTTAACTAAGATGTCATAGCACTACATTTGCCTGAAATGCCCATCTAGCAAAAAACAAATAAAGAGAGAGAGAGAAAGGAAAACTGACAGAACTGAATGAAAGAGCCAGAGAGTGGCAAGGGCCTGAACATTGGCTGGGAGATGTGTGGGAGTTATAACAGAGCAGGCAGAAGTCAATGTTTACAGCTTCATTTTAAAATCCACACAGTCTTGCGGACATTCTCCACTCCTACTCAAGAGACATCAATTTCAAATTCAAACCAGGAAAAATTTGTGAAGAGCGTCATTTGTCTGCCAGGCTCAGTCCCTCCCGAAAGCACAGCCCTACCTTCCGACGGGTCCAGCCTTCTGGCTCTCCGTCCATGCTTCGAGTTGTTGTGAACAAACATGTTGTCGGAAACAGCCAGCACATGTCCATCCACATTCACTGTTGTTGACAATACGACCTGCAAATTTCAAGGAAAAAGGTAGGGGGAGGGGGTTGAGTTAACTTCTCAGTAAGTCATAAAAGTCACAAAACTGTTTTGTCAGACTTCTGTGTGGCTAATGAGAGATGGACCAGAATTTAGGGACAAGTCATGCTCTTGGCATCTGAATAGGTTCTCCTCCTCCTTCCATAATGGCAGAGCATTATGGAAAAAGAGGCCACCCTTCACCCATGTGTTGTCACCTATTCGTGCTCAATCTATGCCCAGGTAAGGAAGTGTGGAAGTTGGCAATCTGCCCATGGGTTCTAGAAACTTCATCTCGATCAAAGTACTTGGACCATCATTCCCAGGTGACCCTTGGGCTGGAGTCACAACAAGGAGCTGATTGTGTCTGATTGGGAAGCTAAGATGGAAACACCAGCTAGGAGGTCATTTCTCAGGAGTGGGTTCTTGAACATCTGACGTGTGCTAAAGTAGTGCTGGGCATGCATGTACTGCCTGATGAGTTATATCTGGTTTCTCCCACACCAGAGAGCAACGACTAAGATGCTCAGACTTTGGGTGAGAAAGTAAAGTTGCGGAATTCAGCGTTGAAAATGTAGGACATTTAGTATCTAACCAGATGAAAGGAAAGAGATGGGTGTGGTATAGTGGAAGGGTGTGGATTTGTAGTCAGAGAGAACTGAACCCAAATCCCATGCCTGCTCCGTCTTAATTGAGAACCTCTGATGGGCTTCCCTGGTGGCTCAGACAGTAAAGAATCTGTCTGCAATTTGGGAGACCTGGGTTCGATCCCTAGGTTGGGAAGATCCCCTGGAGGAGGGCATGGCAACTCACTCTAGTATCCTGACCTGGAGAACTCCATGGACTTTATAGATGGATTATTTAACCTTTTTGGATCTCCACTTCCCTAGTCTGTAAAACATACACGACATTGCCTATCTTGAGGGCTGAATGAGATAAAAGAAGAATGAAATGAGAAAAATACATGTAAAATATTCATGGATGAGTTCTCATCCTCGTGGCCTCACTCCTGCCTTGTTTGACCAGTCAACAGGACAGAGACTTTACTCATGGAGCCCCTCCAATAATCTAAGCTCTGGGGCAAGAGAAGGCTCCAGTAGGGGGGATTAACCCCCACATATTACAAGGCATGGTCCCTACCCTCAAAGAGCTTACTTTCACGCTGCAGGAGCATGGCAAACAAGTAAAACAAGCAGCACATAGAGTGAGGTTGAACAGAGTTCTATGTGTGTGCCGCAGATCAGGGTGCAAGGGAAATTCAAAGAAGTGGTGATCAGTCAAGGCTGGAGCAATGGGAAAACACAGCAGAAATGCATGGACTTGGGCATATCCACCACCTACTTACTGACCCAGGAAGGTGAGTCACTTGTTAGTTACATGTGGCAATTTTTTGTGTTTGAGAAAGGAACTTCTTATATATATACTCAAGTATGTATATAGACCTGAGGAAAGACATTGAATAGATATGTCCACTCCCAAATTAAACTCACTGATACTTTACTTGGAATTTTTGGCCACCCTTGAAGAGTTTGCCTACAGTGCAGGAGATGCAGGAGACCCAGGTTCAATCCCTGGGTCAGGAAGATCCCCTGGAGAAGGGCATGGCAACCCACTCCAATATTCTTGCCTGGAGAATCCCATGGACAGAAGAGCCTAGCAGGCTACAGTTCACAGGGTCACAAAGAGTTGGACACGACTGAAGCAACTTAGCACACACTTTCTTACTTATTAAATAAAGAGGGGACAAACCTGGGCCTTGCCTTACCTCTTAAGAGTTAATATTTTTATATTACTACAAAACAAGATTCACTCAATGGCATGTCACATCTCTTTACCATGAATTATTTCAAACAAACAAAGTAAACATAATGAATCTCCTTTTTTTTAAGTGAAATTTACATGCAATTACTGTACAGTTTTGATAAATGGATATACCCAGGTAATCCACACCATATCACAATATAAAACATTTCTGTCTCCCCAGAAATTTATTTGGGTCTCCTTTGCCAACAAAAGTCCATCTAGTCAAGGCTATGGTTTTTCCAGTGCTCATGTATGGATTGAAAGTTGGACTGTGAAGAAAGCTGAGTGTCAAAGAATTGATGCTTTTGAACTGTGGTCCTGGAGAAGATTCTTGAGAGTCTCTTTGACTGCAAGGAGATCCAACCAGTCCATCCTAAAGGAGATTGGTCCTGGGTGTTCTGTGGAAAGACATGCTGAAGCTGAAACTCCAATATTTTGGCCACCTCATGTAAAGAGTTGACTCACTGGAAAAGACTCTGATGCTGGGAGGGATTGGGGGGCAGGAGGAGAAGGGGACGACAGAAGATGAGATGGTTGGATGGCATCACCGACTCAATGGACATGAGTTTGGGTGAACTCCTGGAGTTGGTGGTGGACAAGGAGGCCTGGCATGCTGCAATTCATGGGGTCGCAAAAAGTTGGACACAACTGAGCGACTGAACTGAACTGAACTTCAGTCCATCCTACCCAATACACTTTTGCAAAGCAATACTCTCCTGACTTTTTTTTAACCTCAAATAAGATTTCAGATGGCATCTTTTTTTTTTCCAGTTGAGGTATAGTTACTTACAACATTGTGTTAGTTTATGATGTACAATGAAGTAAAATTTTTTATATATATTGTAATATAATAAGGATTTGGAAGAACCCTTAAAACTATGAGCCCACAAAGTATGTCACTTAGCCTGGTGCCATGAGCATGACCGTGGCATTCAGGAGTTTTTACATGGACACAGTGGGCTGCATTTATTAACTCAGATACAGTCACTGAGTGTCTTCTGTGTATCAGGTATTATTACATCAGGCCTTGGAGACTCTAAGACCACAGAACAATGTGTTCCTAGTTGACGAGTCTCCCACACTTAGCTCCTCTACTAGTGAATTCATGACCTGTTTCATGTCCCTGCTCATTGTGAAATCAGAATTACTTAAAGGAGCCTCCATAGTCATTCAGAAAATTACTATCAGTGTAATTGCTCACAATTCAGGGATGCAGCCGTCTAGCTCCAAGTCTGTTTTCAATTGCATCCTTGTTAACATATTAAGAGTCTGGGGAAAGGCTTCCAGAAAGTTCCTATCATGCAATGGCCACCATAAGGCAGAGACTTGTGTCACTTTCTGCCAGGACATAAGGCACATACTCTTACAGGGCCTCTCAGCAGAGCAGAGGGTGGCATGGCAGTCAAAGGGAGGGAGGAGCCGAGGGTCTCCTGGTTCCCAGAGTTAAGATGAGCACGAAGGCTGAAAGCAACCACCTCTGTCTCTGTTTACCCTCTGAAAATAATAGGAGAAGGTGGAGGGAAGAAATGAGGAATCAGATCAATTTTATAAATTGTGTGTGTGAATGGACATTGCTCTCATCCGTGGGGGAAAAAAAAAAAACCAAAAACCAGAGGGTGCTTCAGGCTTTCACTGCTAACGAGCTATGCTGGGCACAAGGAGGGGAACCCCTGCCCAGGTGAGGATTATGTGGACATGAAGAGCGTTCTCCCCAAGACTGCTTTAATTCATTCCACAGGCTCCTTGTTATACTGTACGTTCATGCTCCTTGTGCATTCCTGCCACAAAATATGGGGCTTTCTTGAGCCAGCTGATTTCATCATTGTCCATTTGGGTGGAGTGAGACTCAGTTCCAAAGAGAACATTTCCCGAATGACATACCCTGATGGTTCAGATGCACTTCATTATTTTCTATTAACAATGGAAATAAATTTTAATCTCTTGCTGGCTAGCGCTGGCCTCTCCTGACAGCAAGGGAATTAACCTGAATTATTTCAGTGTCTGCAAAATTTATTACGAGATTTTAAATTATGTCCAAATGTATGTGCGTGTGGCTGTATATATATCGATACAAGGCAAGTCCCCATTTTTAATATTCTAAATATATTAAGACAGTGAGGTATCTAGGAAGGGCTGCCAATTTAACTGAATTTGCAAAATGTAAAAGATTTTATATACAAACTCCATCATGTGAAACCAGACATATTTGGTTGTTGTTCTTTTTTTTTTGTTTTAAGGAATGGTGGTTGTTTTTGTACGTGGAGACACACACAAATACTGACTTTTCCATGCATTCCTTCTATTCTGAAAGAACGAAATACATGAGGGAGGCAAAGATACATTTGGTACACTCAAAGCTTCCAATTTAACTTCTTTCACTGTTTTCTGATGAACGATGACAACACTGATATTATTCTATTCAGAGAAGTTAAAGTTTCTGAATATTTGAAGACTGAAGGAAGTGGACTGTGCATTCCAGCATCGTCTCCCTCCCAGGCCTTCCCCTTCCACAAGCCAACTTCTTTCCCCCAGTGAGTATTTCCTGGGTCACGAAGGCTGACCTTTCCCATCTGGAATCAATCAGTCAACCCCTGACAACTTCCTGAAACACCTCACTCCATTTCCTGTTCTCTCCCCCTTCTCCCTTTCCCCCTGGTTTGCTTCACTCTTCAAAACTGCAGGCCACAGCAGCTTAATGTTAGAGGGTCAGACACAGTTAGACTCCAAAACACTACACAAGGACACCTTTGACCTTCAAAAATCTTTACATCTTAGCCAAACAAATCAAGGTCAACATTTCTTACCATTACCTTGTTAACTATTTGTAGGCATCTTTGCCAACAATCTTCTGATCCTGGAATCATCCATACCACTTGTTCTTCTAAGATCATAAACTGATCTGTCTTAGAAGTAGCAAGTGGAGTATTGACAAAGTGTGCCATTAGGAGGTACCTGAAACTAGAAAATCTCGAGTATTTTAACAAACATACGGAGACTATTCCTTCCAAAAGGACTTCTCGGTCTCATCAATATCTCCTATCACCTAAACCTGATACCTGGTTTTTCTAAAGCCCTCAGACTCTCTTGGCATTGCTGTTTCGCTGGCATGGTCCAAAAGGATGACAATTAGGAATACAGATGTCCATAATTTGTATGGGATGGACCTCCGGCTTTTGCTGTTGACACTGATGACAGCTTTCATTTGTTTCTCAGAGTCCGTGTATCTGTATTTCAACTCCAAGCTCCAGTAGGAAGGCCTGCAGATCTGAAAGCTAAGCATTGTAGGTGATGGCTGTCCTCCACTGGCACGCTTCAACTCAACACTAAACAATAACTAATGATGTTCATGCAACGGGTTTCCCAGGTGGCTCAGTGGTAAAGAACCTGCCTGCCAATGCAGGAGACTCGGATTCGATCCCTGGGTCAGGAAGATCCCTTGGAGTAGGAAACAGCAACTCACTCCAGTATTCTTGCCTGGGAAATCCCATGGACAGAGGGGTCGGGCGGCCTACGGTCCATGAGGTTACAAAAGTGTTGGACACGACTTAGCGACTAAACAGCAACATTCACACAAATATCACTTATGACTCGGTTGCTTTCAGTCAAGGTGCCGAGAAAGAGAAATAGGGATCAACAGGAATCACTTTCATTTTTTTAAAGCGAGAGTAACTTTCCACATTTTGCCATTCCTCATTTTTGCTTAGCACCATCTCTCATTTTCAGTGAGACCAGATCAATAAATAGGAACCAACTGGAACAGTTGGTACAGTGCCAGTACAGATTCCATTTTGAATCATCCAATTAAATGGGCATTTTAGCTGAATGTACAGAAATGGAAACATCAGTAAAATGTTTGTGTCTCCTCTTAAAAAAAAAAGTAATGTAAGAACAAAAGCTATAACTGTGTTAGCAGTCCACTCAAAGTCCTCAAGAAAATGGATGGCTTTCTCACATTATATTTTTCTTCTCATCACCCAAGAGCAATGCTGTGACCCCCACTCTAATAATTTATGCAAAGCAGGAGGTGAGTTGTAAAGAGCTCCTTCCTGCCTATAAAAGACCATGGTGGGAGTTACCCTTTTGGTGGACACATCTGTTAATCTGCCTGTACAACCAGTTTTCCAATAGAGGAGCTGTTCCTTTGGTATCAGAAATGATATCATGTGACAGGAGGATTTTTACTACCCTGATTTACTCCCACCCTTGGGTTATTCTGGGAACTCCCAGGTGGTGCAGAACCCACCTGGCAATGCAGGAGACTCAAAAGACTCAGTATGATCCGTGAGTGAGGAAGATCCCCTGGAGGAGGAAATGACAACCCACTCCAGTATTCCTGCCTGAAAAAAATCCCATGGACAGAGGAGCCTGGCGGGCTGCAGTCCATGGGGTCACAAAAAGAGTTATTTTTACACCTCACTCTGAAGTGTCTGTGGATTTTTTGGAACATCACACTTAAAAAAAAAAAAAAACAAAAAACTATGCTTCTCAAAACTCTGTAACTGTATGACTGAGCTGAGTCCGAGATCAGCTTGAATCCTATTTCCAGTCAAGCTTTCTCAGCTCATACCCAGGTGTTCCTACAAAGACCCTAAGTCTCACACAAGAGGGTAAAAGAAAAAGAGAAGTCAAAATGAAAAATGTGTGGAATGATTAACTGGTCTGCTCTTTGAAACAGACGAGAAACCCAGTGTCTATCTCTGCAAGTCACTGGAGAATCATCACGTTGGCTGGAAACCTCCCTGAATGGATCAGAGCTCTGGCTTTGAAAATACACCCAATTCTACCATTAGTCAGACACATTTCCCCTCCATTTCAACAAGAGCATGGACAGAGGAGCCTGGTGGGCTACAGTTCATGGGGTCGCAAAGAGTCAGACATGACTTAGCAACTGAACAATAACAACAACAACATGTACCTTCTAGCTGAAGGTGGGGGCCTATGTAAAGTTACAATATGTAGCATTGATAGCCCACTCGAAGCGGAAGGCTCTGATACCTACTTATAAACATGCACCCACCAAGCTAAATAAAATGGCCTCAAAAATTCCTGTTATTTTGCCAAGTGTGGAAAAAAATTCTTTATGACATTTTACATCTGGAAATGGAATTAAATTCATGATGTGCTTTTCCCTTATAACTGTTCAGTTGCTCTATATGTTATTTCAGCTTTCCCAAAGCATAACTATTATGTGGGATTTTATTTTCCACCTGTGGAAGGAGGAGAGAGACACAGAGACCATTAAAGGGACAGAGAAAATCAAGACAGGCTTCTGGTTGCGGTGGGCGATCAGGTTTGGGAGTCCACACTGTGAGAAGAAATACTCCATTGATGTTTTTATACCCTGGCGAATTCTCACATTCGACCAGGGAATCTGATGAAACAATTTTGTCTAAGCCTCCATAATTCAACCCAGGCAAAGAACAAACAAATTGGCTACTGCAAGTTGTTTCCCTCTACCTTTTATTCTTGGCACACATCATATTTTCAAGCCAGATTTAAAGCCCGGATTCTTCTTTGTTACTAGACTCCAGAGTCTCCAAAATTACCTTTAAACACCTACATACCCCGTAAGTATGGATTCTGTCATTTTTTTTTTAAAGGAATTCCCAGAATTCTTAGCAATTGCTGTTGTTTCATATTCCCCGAGGCTACATTTTCTGTTCAGTTGAGTATCAAGTAGCAATCGAGAGAACGCCAAGTTGATTGCTGTTGAGACAGATGTGGGGCGTTCTGGAGTTGCTCACAGCCAGCAAGGGGGGCCACGGCATTCATGACCTAAGTACTGAGAAGATACGTTCTGAAGTCACCAGACAGCTCTGTGTTTCCGTGAGTCAGAGGCATTCTGTGCCCTTCCAGGCACTGTGCCACATGCAATGCGGGCCTACAGAGAACACTGTCACTGCCTCACAGAGCTTACTATGCAACTGATCCATGTGTGTCAGTCGCTCAGTCATGTCCAACTCTGTGTGACCCCATGGAGCCTGCCACGCTCCACTGTCCATGGAATTCTCCAGGCAAGAATACTGAAGTGGGTAGCCATTCCCTTCCCCAGGAGATCTTCCCCACCCAGGGGTTGAACCCAGGTCTCCTGCATTGCAGGCGGATTCTTTACTATCTCAGCCACCAGGGAAGCATGCAATCAACAAAGCAGAACAAATGCCACACTGGGACTTCCCTGTGATCCAGTGGCTGAGACTCCAAGTTCCCAAAGCAAGGAGCCTGGGTTCGATCCCTGGTTGGGAAACAAAGATCCCACAGACTGCACTTAAGACTCAGCCTAGCCAAATAAATAAGTATTTTTTTTAAAAAGAACAAACACTACACATAATCAGGAGGTATTACTATATGGGAATACATAATTGAGGACTGAATTATGCGGCCACTGCACCCCTAGGAGTCCAAAGGTAAGAAAATTAACCTGCACTGAAGGCAGTAACCAACATTTTCATCAAGGAAATGAGAGCTGAGATGGGCCTTGAAGAGTTGAAAAACTTGTTCTGCAATTCAAGGTTGCTGAAAAGATTATTCCGGCAAAAAAAATTCTAATTGGCATTAAGTGGGGCAATATGCCAAAGAACGTTTCTGCTGGCATATTTTGGCAAATCTGGCTTAGGATGGACACGTTTTAGAGCTTGCTTGTAAAAAAAAAAAAAAAAAAAAAACACAAAAAACAAAAAACCCAGTTGAATATGTACAGAAATCAAGTGGCAGCTTTTCAAACTTTTTTCTTTTTTTTTTTTTTTTTTGACATCTACACACTGCTTTATTTATTTACTTTAGGCTGTGCTGAGTCTTCATTACTGTACTCGGGCTTTCTCTAGTTGTGGAAAGCAGGGGCTACTTTCCAGGTGTGTGCTTGGGCTTCTCTTCGTGAAGCACAGGATCTTGGCAGGTGGGCTTCAGTAGTTGCAGCATGAAGGCTCAGTAGTGGTGGCCCGTGAGCTCTAGGGTATGCAGACTCAGTAGTGGTGACACAGGCTTAGTTGCTCTGAAACATGTGGGATCTTTCCAGACCAGGGATCAAACCTGTGTCCCTGCTTTGGCAGTGGATTCTTATCCACTATGCCACCAAGAAGTCCTCAACCTGCCTTTTAGGTCATCAGGAAGCCTAAAGGTCATTAGGGGCTTCCCTGGTGGCTCAGAGGATAAAGCGTCTGCCTGCAATGCAGGAGACCTGGGTTCGATCCCTGGGTTGGGAAGATCCCCTGGAGAAGGAAATGGCAACCCACTCCAGTATTCTTGCCTGGAGAATCTCATGGACAGAGGAGCCTGGTGGGCTACAGTCCACGGGGTCGCAAAGAACGACTTCACACACACAAAGGTCATTAACCTGCTTTACAACCAAATTTCCCTTCATCTCAAAGGCCAGAGATATTGATACTTGTAACATCCACCTCACCTCATTATATTCCTCAAGGTCAGTGCTTTTCCCATCTGAAAGGTACACCAAGTGGGATGGTTACGGTCAAGGGCAGTGTTTTACTGGCAAACATTTTGAGGACCACAGAGGAGACTTAACACATTCAATGCAGCCCTTGATTTGGCTGGGCCAGTCTTTTTCCCCAAATGCTGTCCTCAGGGACCTTGTGAATCACCTGGTATCCATCAAAATCCAAGAACACGTAGGCTCCATGAGCAGCTTAAGAATCTATGCACTCTTACTGCAAAACTAAGAAAACTTTCCTTTCCAGGAAGTTCTGCATCTGATGGTCTTGGAATATGTTCAAGGGTTGGTTTTAGTGCCCAAGTTTGAGTCTCTTAAAATGTTGGGAAGATCCTCTGGAGAAGGAAATGGCAACCCACTCCAGTATTCTTGCCTGGGAAATCCCATGGACAGAGGAGCCTGGCGGGCTACAGCCCATGGGGTTGTAGAGTCAGACACACCAGAGCAACTAAGCACAGCACAGCTCAAGTCTGGCATGGAATTTCCGAAGAGTTATAGAAGCAACAACCTGCTTTTGTTTCTCTCCATTTTTTTCCACAAATAATTCAAAACCCATTTCTTATGTGAACTGGTCAAAATTCTTAAACCCTAATTTCTGTCCCCATTTGAGATATCAAAAGCAAGGGATGAGGGGTGGACAGATTCATCCCACAGACAAGAGCTTGAAGTAACCCATAGCAAGCTTTCTCTAAGCTTAAAGCATTAGGCTGAGCAAAAGATCCCTGAACCCTCAGAGGTGGTGGTGGTTTTTTTTTTTTTTTCCTGACTCCAAATAGATAATTATTCTTTCTTAACTTGGACTCTCTGGTTTGTTCTCCCACCAGATAATGGACTCACCTGTTGATCAGAGAGGCTGTAAGTCAAGTGGTTTTCATTACGTGCTTGAAAAGTATGGCTCAGTAGCCCTGCAGCCTTCCCATGGTGGGTGAGATCACAGAGCAGCTGGGGTGGCTCCTGCTCTCAGAGATTTTGAACTGAAGAAACCTGCAGCAGCTGGCGCTGTATTAAATTTTTACCATTTGGAGTTAATTTAAACTCTCGTTTCCCTCTTCCACGGCGTGAGAGAAACATTCACCATTTTTTTACTTAAGGAAAATAGATGGTGGTGCCATGAAAAGGTTTTATATAAGAACTGGGGTTTAGGAAATCATACGGGTTTGTTGGATGGAGCCTGGCCCTGTTCCAAGACATGAGCAGCCCTGCCCTTTGCTCTCTCGTCGATCAGTCAAATAGACGAATGGCCGCTGCCCAGCTGTGCGGACTAAGGGTCTCTGCCATCTATCCATGTGAACTTCCCCATTGCTCCTACGTGGTGGGCACATCCAGCACATTGCAGTCATAGGCTCTAGGCTTCCCAGATCATCCAGCTATTCCAATGATGTCAGTCCACCCTCACACGCCTCACTTCCATTCTCCACGCTGATGGAGAAGATTGTACTGACTTCTGACCACCATGCATTCCTGCTCTCTTTCTCAGAGGAGACTCAGAGGACCTGCTCAGCATGTCCTGACAAAGCACCAACCCTTCCCCAGCTCCTCCAGGAACTCCCCAATGAGGGTCCTTCCAACAGGCCCAGGGTTGTGTACAGATTCCCATAACCAGACAGGCATCAATTCAGCCCTGATATCTTTCCCAGTTTGGGTCCAGACATGACTTCTTGCTTTTTTTTTTAATAATTTTATTTATTTTTTACTTCGCTGGGTCTTTGTTGCTATGCAGGCTTTTCTGTGCTTGTGGCGAGCGGGGTTTTGGTATTCGGACTTCTCACTGCCATGGCTTCTCTTGTTGTGGAGTATGGGCTCTGGGGCAAGTGGACTTCAGTAGTTGTGGTTCCCAAGCACCAGAGCACAGGCTCAGCAGATGTGGTGCACAGGCTTAGTTGCTCCACAGCATGTGGGATCTTTCTGGCTGAGGGATCAAACCCACATCTCCTGAGCTGGCAGGCAGATTCTTTACCACTGAGCCATCAGGGAAGCCCATGACTTTTCTTTCACCTGAAATGTATGCCCCCCCCACAACTTTTGACCTCTTATCTCTTGAAGCAAGGGATGGCAAGACCTGTATATGTATCCCTATCCTCTCCCTGGTATAAGAAAATGATTGCTTTGGTGGGCCTCTTGTATTATTAAAAAGGGAATACTGTAGGGGTAGGGGCTTCCCTGGTGGCTCAGATGGTAAAGAATCTGCCTGTAGTATGGGAGACCTGGTTTTGATCCCTGGGTTGGGAAGATCCCCTGGAGAAGAAAACAGCAACCCACTCCAGTATTCTTGCCTGGAGAATCCCATGGACAGAGGAGCCTGGCAAGCTACAGTCCACGGGGTCACAAACAGTCGGACACGACTAAGTAGCTAAGCACAATGTAGGGGTGAACTTGAGACATCTCAGAGTCACCCAGAAAAATTCAGCAAATGACAGTAAGAATCTTTATCCCAGTAATAAAGCTACAAGTGTGAAGAAAGGGATTCATTTTAAATGATTCTGGAGTTGGAGATCCAAGGAACCTGTGACCAGCTCCAGAATGAGTAATGTACCCATTGGTGCTGCCCATATGATGGGAAGGGCTTCCCAAGTGGCACTAGTGGTAAAGAACCCACTTGCCAATGCAGGAGATATAAGAGATGCGAGTTTGATCTCTGGGTTGGGAAGATCCCCTGGAGAGGGAAATGGCGACCCACTCCAGTATTCTTGCCTGGGAAATCCCATGGACAGAAGAGCCTGGAGAGCTACAGTCCATGGGCTTGCAAAAGAAATAAACGTGACTTATCGACCAAACACACACACATATCCTTCCAGCACCTAGGATAGTGCCAGGCACATAGAATTTCCTCTACAGCATTGGTTGGGTGAATGAATCAATGCAAGAGGGCATCTGTGTTTTCACTATGACTTGGAGCAGAACCAGACAGCCTGTCTATGAGAGTGAATTGGCAACAAAAGCCCTGATTGTTGTCAACTTCTACTATGTTTTAGGACTTGAATGTGGGAAATGACAACGTGCCTGAGTCTTCCAAGAAAATGGCCTGATTTTTCTTTGGGTTTTCCAGCTGCCCGCTCTCCACTCACCATTCGGAGAAATAAAGAATGGGGTTCATTATGTCTTAACAGGCCTGTCAGCTTAAACTAGACATAAATTTCTTTACCTTTCCTTCACCGAGCTGTTAATCTGTGTGTTTCACCTAATTGTTCCATTTCAAGGAGGGCGGAAGTGATTTTCTGCCTTCATGGTCCATGGATTTAGATATACTTTGGGGGCCCTTTTCTTTTTTTTTTCCTTCCTCTGCTCCTTCCTTCCTTTTCTTTCTTTCTTTCTCTTAAAATTCATTTAATGACCATTTTTGGAGCTCCAAAGAATGACTGGCATTGGGGAGAAATAAAAAAATTAATAAAACATGCCAATTACCCTCAAGCAGCACATAGCCTCTTAGACAAATAATAATTGCAAGGCAGTGTGATCAATGGCATTAGTAGAAGCTTGTAGAGAAGTATGTTGGCACAGAAGCAAGAACCAATAGGTCTGCCAGGAAAAGTCCAAAAATGCCTCACTGTGGGGGAGGCAGATGAATTGGGAGTTTGGGCTTAGCAGATGCAAACTATTACAAATAGGATGGATCAAAAACAAGATCCAACTGTATAGTACAGGGAACTATATTCAATATCCTGTGATAAATTGTAATGGAAGGACTTCCCTGGTGGTCCACTGATTAAGAATTCACCTTCCAATGCAGAGGCCTCGGGCTGGAGCCCTGGTCAGGGAACTACAATCCCATGTGCCTCAGAGCCACTAAGCTTGAGTGCTAGCCACAACAAAAACCCAGTGCAACCAAAAAAAAAAAAAAAAAAACGCAATGGAAAAGAATATGAAAAGTATATACATATATATATATATATATATATATATATATAGGTAAAGCCCCTATAAACACACACACACATGTGTGTGTGTGTGTGTGTGTGTGTATTGAGCAGGGAGCTCCCTGGTGGCTCAATGGTAAAGAATCCTCCTGCAATGCAAGAGATACAGGTTCAGTTCTGGGCTTGGGAAAATTCCCTGGAGAAGGGAATGGCTACCCACTGCAGTATTCTTTTTTTGGTTGTTGTTCTTCACTCCAGTATCTTGCCTGGTGAATTCCATGGACAGAGGAACCTGATGGCTACAGTCCCTGGGGTTTCGAAGAGTCAAACACAACTGAACAACTAACACACACACACACATCTGAAACACTTTGCTGTATAGCAAAAACTAACAACATTATAATCAACTGTATTTCAATGAAGTTAATTTCTTTTAAAAAGTGCCTCAATGAAGAGGTGACAGGTATATCTTGAAAAATAAGCAGAAGTCACAGATTGGAGAGGAGTTAAGGCTTCCCAGGCAGAAGGGTGAACACATGGGAAGTCTCCAAGCAGTCTGTTCCACATGGAACAGAAATCAGTGAGTTGTGCCTGATGGGTGGGGGCATATGGAAGCATTAGGTGGGGTGCATGGCAGAAGCCTGCCTGGTATGAAGCTATTTCTCAGTCATGCCCTTTTATATCCAAGCTTTTGTCCATAGACAGGAGATATTTATAACATACTTAAGCAGAGGAGTGACATGTTTTAACCCCACTCCAGTGTTCTTTCCTGGAGAATCCCAGGGGCGAGGGAGCCTGGTGGGCTGCCGTCTATGGGGTCGCACAGAGTTGGACACACTGAAGTGACTTAGCAGCAGCAGCAGCAGACATGTTTTAAAAGATCACTTTGGCAGCCGTGTTGAGGATAGATTAGACAAAGGAGGAGAGACAAGGGTCTGTGGCAGTTTTTCAGCAGAGGGAGGTGGATTTTATAGATACTTAGCGGGAGGGAGTGACGCTTTAATAATGATTGAAGAAGCATGGATCAGGGAGGTAGGACTGAGTTCTGCCTTGAACATGAGCTCATTAGTCACCCAAGAGAAGATGCCCAAGAGGGAGGTAAAGCTGGATTTCTGCAGCTTCAGAGAAGGGAGAAAAGTCTGATGATATGAATACAGGAGGCATCTGGGAACAGGTGGTCTTTAAAGCCAAGAATGGACAGGTCCCTATCATAAGGGTTAAATTACATGGAGGACGTCCACTGGGTATTAGATAAATTTCATTTACTTAGATCAAGGGTCCATGTACTTCTCAGAGATGTTTTAAGAGGTTTGGGAACACTTGAAATTTTAAATATAACTTTGTTGAAACATAGATTTTTATTGGGACAAAACTATAGCTTATATGAAATTCTCAAAGGGGTCTGAGCCCAAAAAAGAATTAAAACTCTAATGTTTCAATAAATATTTTATATACCCACGATAGTTAGGACTTGAATTGAATGAAAGAGAGGTTTGGTTCAGGTTGGAAAATGTGTGATATAATGATTTTGTTATTTGATTGTTTTTGGAAAAGGAACCTAGGTTCCACCAGTGTTTGGAGGAGAGTGGGAAGAGGAGAGATGAGAGAGTTTGGTTGGATCCATGATTTGGTTAGAAATATTTTGTATTTTTATTCTGCTCAGATAAAAATCTCCACCAAAAAAAAAAAAACACTTCAGATTAAATCTATGTTTGATCATATACCAGAGGTAGAGAATTGAAGTTATTTGTCCATATGTTTTTTAAAATTATTACATTTGTCATTCTGAATTCGGAGAAGGCAATGGCAACCCACTCCAGTACTCTTGCCTGGAAAATCCCTTGGATGGCGGAGCCTGGTAGGCTGCAGTCCATGGGGTCGCAAAGACATGACTGAGCGACTTCACTTTTACTTTTCACTTTCATGCATTGGAGAAGGAAATGGCAATCCACTCCAGTGTTCTTGCCTGGAGAATCCCAGGGACGGAGGAGCCTGGTGGGCTGCCGTCTCTGGGGTCACACAGAGTCAGACATGACTGAACGACTTAGCAGCAGCAGCAGCATAAATTTATAATACATCGATTATATTTATATATATTTATAAATTTCAGACTATATATATATATATATTCTAGGAATTTCTAAGCTACCATTCCTTCAGCTCATTCTCATAATTATCTACTATCTCTGGTTTTGTTTCATATACTGAACTTGATCCAAGTTTTCTACTTGACCTTCAGAGCACAGAAGGAAGACTTTCTCCACTTTAAAGATCTTTCATAGAAGGCTATACTCATAAGAGAATCTGAGAAATTTCCAATTCTTTGGTGAATCAAAGGATACTGTCAAGAATGTGAAAAGCTAGTGATAAAATGAGAAAAATATTTGCAAATCATTTATTTGAGGGCCTAGTATTCTGAATATATAAAGAACAGTTGCTAAGTTGCCTCAGTCATGTCTGACTCTATTTGACCCTAAGGACTGCAGCCTGCCAAGCTCCCAGTCCATGAGATTCTCTAGGCAAGAACACAGGAGTGGATTGCCATGCCCTCCTCAGGGGATCTTCCCCACCCAGGGATTGAACTTGTGTTTCTTACATCTCCTGTATTGGCAGGTAGATTCTTTACCAGTAGCACCACCTTGGAAGCCCATCAAGAACTCCTAAAACTCAACAATAGAAAGGAAACCTAATTTGAAAATGGGCAATAGTTTAGTTGGTAAAGAGTCTGCCTGCACGCAGAAGACCCTGGTTCGATTCTTGGGTTGGGATGATCCCCTATAGAGAAGGGAAAGGCTGCCCACTCCAGTATTCTGGCCTGGAGAATTCCATGGACTTAGTCCATGGGATCACAAAGAGTCAGACACGACTGAGCGACTTTCACTTCACTTCACTTAAAGGATTTGAATTAGACATTTGAGCTTCCCTGGTAGCCCAGATGGTAAAGAATCTTCCTGCAATGCAGGAGATCTAGGTTCAATCCCTGGGTTGGGAAATCTCCTGGAGAAAGGAATGGCAACCCATCCCAGTATTCTTGCCTGGAGAATTCCACAGACAGAGGAGTCGGCAGGCTACAGTCCGGGGGGTCGCAAAGAGTCGGCCACGACTGAGCGACTAACACATTTAGAAAGAAAGTGAAATAGCTCAGTTTTAGACTTTTCATTAAAGAAGATATGCAAATAGCCAAAAAAGTACATGAAAAGACGCTCAAATCATTAGTCATTGCTGTTGCTGCTGCTAAGTCGCTTCAGTCGTGTCCAACTCTGTGCGACCCCAGAGATGGCAGCCCACCAGGCTCCCCCATCCCTGGGATTCTCAAGGCAAGAACACTGGAGTGGGTTGCCATTTCCATCTCCGATGCATGAAAGTGAAAAGTGAAAGTGAAGTCACTCAGCTGTGTCCGACTCTTAGCGACCCCATGGACTATAGCCCACCAGGCTCCTCCATCCATGGGATTTTCCAGGCAAGAGTACTGGAGTAGGGTGCCATTGCCTTTTCTGCATTAATCATTAGGGAAAGACAAATCAAAACCATAATGAGATACCACTTCACACTTATAGGATGGTTAGGATTTTTTCTTTTTAAACAGAAAACAAGTAGTGGCAACTATATCAAGAAATTGAGACCTTTATATATTGCTGATGGGAATGTAAAATGGTACAGCCACTGTGGAAAACAGCTGGTCAGTTCCTCAAAAACTTAAAGCTGAAGTTATCATATGAACCAGAAATTCTACTCTTAGGTATATACTCAAGATATCAAAACCATGTCCACAAAAAAAAAAAAAAAAACACTTATACATAAATGTTCACAACAGCGTTATTTATAAAAGCCAAAAAACAGAAACAACCCAAGTGTCCATCAACTGATGCACAGATTTTTAAAATGTGGTATATTTTACAATAGACTATTATTCAGCCCTAAAAAAGGAATGACATATACATGCAGCAACATGGATGGACCTTGAAAGCATTATGCTAAGTGAAAGAAACCAGAGACTAAAGGCCACATATTCTATGATTCTATTTATAGGAAATGTCCAGAACAGACAAATCTGTAGAGACAGAAAGCAGATGTGTGGTTGTCATGAGTGGAGAGAAAAAGGAATTGAAAAGTATGGGGTTTCCTTCTGTGATGACGGCAATGTTCAGGAATGATATGGTGGTGATGGTTACACAACATTGTGAATATACCAAAACCTACTGTATTGTACATTGTGAATATGTTATATGAATTATATCTCAGTAAAAAAATGCAAAAGACTTTTTTCCTGTTGACTTTACCTGTACCCTGGAAATGAGACAATCATAGAATCCACAGCTTATAAAAAACTTTTTCATTGTCTTTGCAAAAGTCAAGTACAGTCTCATAGGATAAGAATTTCTCATATTTTGAGATGAACAATGTCTATTCTAACCCTGTTAAAAATTCAGGTTCAGTGACTGTATACCTAAATTACCAAGAAAGTTTTTGCGCCCAAATAATGACTCATAAAATCCACTTAAAAATTTTTTTTTAATTCAGGCTCATTAAAAACTTCATTTAGAGAAGTTTTAGAGAAGTAAAGGAAATATTAGGTGCATTTGTTTAGTGAGTACATTTCTAAAATCAGGGATAAATAAAGGTAAAATAATAAAATGACAATACATTCTATTAAAAGCTTCTTAGAAGTGTCTTCTCAAATTTAAAGCTCTTTGGAAGAGATGATAGAGAATAAGGGTGGATACAAATCTAAGCTGCCAGCTTCTTTTCCTGCCTCTCCTTCTTCTGGACATGAAAGCTAAGCTTAGATCATCTGGGCACTTTGGAATTCCACTCTTTTTTTGGACAGAAATTATTTATGTTTCCGTTTGGAAACTGAGTGCTATAAGCTTCCACTGTGCACAATGTTCCTGCTTGACCCCCAAGAAAATCCTCTTGTTTCTATTTGTCTTCATATCATACAACAAGGAAAAGAGTTTAGAGGATGAAGAACCGAGGTTTAACTTTTTAGGAGAGGCTGGTATTAGTGCTAAACAAGAAATCAGAAAACATCCTGGTCACCAGAAGATTGTTCGATACTCACGATTCAGTGAAAAAAAAATTAGAGGAACTTTTGGTTTTCAAGGTGTGCTCACTGGCCTTGCCGGTACCCATCTCCCCTGTTAACTCTTTAACAATGCCACAGCTAAACCACAGAAGCTCTCCGGGTGCCAGACAGGAGCAGTCACATCCTTTGTAGGGTCCAGCGTAACAAGAATATGGGCCCCTTGTTCAGAAATTATTAAGACTCTCCACAAAGGCAATAGCAAGCATAAGCCTAACAGACGCACATGCTGCAAACTCAGGGTCCAGGGCAAGGAGTTTGATCAGACACTGGCTCCCAGCTTCGCCATCTCCTTCCTGGGGTAACAGTTGAGTTATTTAAACTCCCAGAATCTTTCTTTCCCCACTGGAAACGTGAGGCTAAGCGTCCCCATCTCCCATGTTGCTGCCAGGATTTTAAAGTCTCAAGCTAGAATACTGTTGTTTAACATGTTGCCCATTTTTCTATAGGGAAAGGAGTGGGAGGTATTTCAACTGGACACGAACGGCAGGAAAGCCATTTGGTGGATGAAATGTGGGTCCATCAAAGATGAAGGAAGGGGGCCAAGCGGGCTGCCCTGCCTCACATCTCCAACCTGACACACTTTGCCTCGCTCTGTGTTTTTATTAGCTTGTATCCCCGGTACATCAGTGGCAGGGGTGATGAAACTGGTGGCAGATTTAACTGCCAGGCAGCTGGGTTACTCTCCCGTGGGTCTTGTTGTCATGCTGAGATCTTAAAGTGACCACGGCTGCTTAGGCGGCTGCTCTCCCAGACACTCCGAGAGAGACCACTGAATAGTTAATCGGTGGCAAAGGAAAGGAAGAGGCTGTTGCTTGCAGAAAGCACAGAGAAGCTGCTTTGAAAAATCCCAAGGTGGCTGAATATCAAGATCATGGTTCCTGCTGTGGGCAGCTGTGTGTGCACAGGGCAGCCTGAGGGCTTAAAATCAAATCTTCAGCCTGGGTTGGTGCCCTTCCCCTGGGGCTCTGGCAGTGGACACAGAAGTCCTAAACATTACAAAATGAAAAATCCTTCAGTACTAGCTGAAGAGGGTGATCATTTAAGTAATCTTTTTTTATTGTTAGCAGCATCCGTGAATAATATTTTCTAGAGGGGGATAAAAAAAAAGGAAAAGGAAAAAAAGAGAACGCTAAGGAGAGAAGAAATAGGATGACTTATTTACCAGGCAAGAACTGCAGGTCCCTTACCTGAAACCTTCTCATGTCCCTTGGGTTTCCTGCTGTTTTCAAACAATTCTGATTGCACTTGAGGAAAAATTTTAAAAAGAATCTGTGAAGAGAAAGCAATGTGTTACCTTTTTAAGTAAACATTTTTTAAGAGAGACTATATCTGTATTATATTAGATTTGATTGGAAAGTGATTGGATTTCAGGTCTGGGGAATTTCAGCCAGCCCTGCCTGGGAAGGAATGTTAGCTGAACGTCTGCAGTTTGCAAATTTGGATGTTTTGGGTCCCAAGTCGGCTCCGTCACTGTTGAGGGTTGTGGAGTGGTTCATAAGCTGGGTTCTGGTTTGTACACTGGCCCCGAGTGGCTAGGGTGTGCTCTCTCTCAAATGAAAAAAGAGAGAGAGAGGAAGAGAAGAAGAAAGTCTTCACAAACAGGAGTAACTTCTGTTGTACAAAAATATCTCTCTCTAGAGGGTTAAAAATGACATGACTTAGCTCAGAATCCCAGGGTTCCTCACATATGTCGCTTTCTGCTGGCCACACACATTTGCACATGCACACACCTCACACGTAAACTCTTGCACACAAAGGGGGTCTGATATTTTCAACCGATAGATATGAAATCAGAAAACAATGTTACTCTCCTAAGACAGTCAGTCTGTTGCAGGTATATGCTGGGGTTTTTATGACTATTAACAAGTGTGAATGTCCTTTCAGACCTTCAATAGATTATCCAGAAAAATACAAAGATGCAGAATACCGGTCTGAGGTTACCATTCGTAAGACATATTTTTAAGCCAGTATTATTCTAGATAACCCTTCTGTGCACTTTTAGAATTGGGCTTCTTTGATCAGATGAGGACAGAAACCAAGAAAAATGGCAGAAGTTGGTCTTTTAGCCATTTAATGTTTAGAATTTTGTTTTGAAATACAATAAGTTTTTCATTTATTTCACTTGCAGAGTCCTTTTCCTTAAAAAAAAAAAAAAAAATTCCGCTTTTGCAGTGTTAAAGTCCCAGGTGAGCAAGGCCTATTTCCCTTTCTGTTACTATGACAACGAAATTTTACCGCAGTCCCAAAGTCCCTTCAGAACTCTCACATCCATGCCTTGAATTAGAACTTTAAAGGAAAAGATATACATTTTCCCCAGGATTTACCAACAAAAATAAGTAGAAATCAACAATGCTTCCAAAAATTCTATTTTTTAAAGCAGTGGTTGGTGAGATGCTCCCATGGTGCCCTTCTGTTTATTTTTATTTTTTTCACGATCACACAAAAGATTAGAGAGTGCTCCAGTTAATTGTATTTAGCACTTAAAAAAAAGAAAACACTGATGGGAGGATACACAGTAAATGATGAAAGAGGAGAGAAGAGGAATTGCACTCTTTAGAGCATTTTCCCTAGATTTACTAAAAATATTTGACCAAGTGCTCCTGACCCCTATGAATAAGGTTGGGTGTGAATTTGGAAAGACTAGCTAAATATTATTTTCAAATTTTATAGCATCTGCTTTTCGTTTCTCTTTTTGAATCTTTTCTGGGGTGGAAGTTCAGGCATCACTTCCTGGGCCATGGAGGTGTCCAGGGCTTGTTATCTGAGGTACCAGGCAGAAGAGATGCCCCTTGAGGCTTTCTGTAGTGTTCAAGCTCGCAACCTGCCTCTGCTTTCGAAAGTGCAATGGGGTGTTTGTCTAGAGCAGCTGGAGCATGTTAGAAAAGAAAGCAGCCTTGTATTTAATAACAGGTTAATCAGAATTCAAACATTTTCTTTTTTAAGGGGGAGTATATTTTCACTTGTGCCTTCCTAGAAGGGTCACCAATAGCCACTTAAAATGCCTGGAAATGCTGTCACAAAAGACTTAAAACCAGCCATTTTCTCACTTGAGTCTTTTTCCAACCAACAACCCCTGACCTCACACGAATTTGCTCTCCAGCACCCACTCACTCCCAAGTGGCTCAGTGGTAAATAATTCTCCTGACAATGCAGGAGACACAAGTTCGATCCCTGGGTCAGGAAGATCCCTGGGAGAAGGAAATGACAACCCACTCCAGTATTCTTCCTTGGACAATCTCATGGAGAGAGGAACCTTGCAAGCAACAGTCCATGGGGTTGAAAAGAGTTGGACATGACTTAGCAACTGAGCACTGTCACTCATACCCGCCCTCAGCTGATCAGTAATTTATATCTTTTCCCCTACTAAAACCAAAATTTCTCTTTCTCACAAATTCCTTGGTTTTTGGAAAGTTTCACCACCACTGGGCTCCTTATAACGCATTCTTTATGTTATACTTCCCCTCATCTACCCAATCCCCTCTTTCTCCAAAATGTACCTCCTGAAAACATTAATGCTCACCAAGGCATTATTAGATGCATGATATGGAAGTGCAAAGGAGATAAACATTTACCTAAAATTAAATTGATTTAGGGAAAGAGGGGGCCTGCTGAAAGACTTTATTCATTTTAAATTAGGACCCTTAACAGTTCTTTGGTTAGAAACCCCCCTCCCCCCATTTTGACTCTTTTGCCTGCCTAGGGTCTGAGTTTGTAACCTACCCAGCACCCAGCACACTAAGGATATAATATCCTGTTCACAAAAGGGAAGTGAAGGGCAGAGGAGGGAGGGAGGAGGTGAGAGAGAGAGGAAAAAAAAAAACCTCTTACATTGTATAGTACTTTCTAAAAGAAAGTATAACTACTTCTAAATGGCTATCACCAGAAATTATGGCCTGTGAATTTCAGATGTGGACCTAGAAATCAATTTAAATGAGTTCTGGGACTTCCCAGGTGGCTCAGCAGTGAAGAATCTGCCTGCCAATGTAGGAGACACAGGTTCAATCCCAGGGTTGGGAAGATCCCCTAGAGGAGGGCATGGCAACCTGCTTCAGTCTTCTTGCCTGAAGAATCCCATGGACAGAGAGCCTGGCATGGACAGAGAATCCAGGATCACAAAATGTCAAACACGACTGAGTGTTCAATGCACATCCACATGGAGCTTACTGACCTCTCCAGTTTTCTCCTCTTCCTTTTACTGATGTCTCCCACCTTCCTCCCCTCCACTCCCTGCACCCGCCATGCTCAGGGGGCTTGGTACAGAACCCCCTATTCACCATCTCACCCATTAACCATAGGGTAACTTGCAAAGAACAAATCCCCTGCCTCTAGATCCCTGTGAAGCCTGGAAAACGTCAGCTCTCTCCTCTCAGAAATGGGAAACCAAAGTGAACCCCAGGATTCAAACCAAACACACAGAGATTCATCAGGCTGGAAGTTGTAATTTTCACTTTCTCCAAACAATGTTGACTTCAGAAATATTTGAACCACTTATCGCAGTACTTCTGGCTAGGCTTCTGATCTCATTCCTTATGAGTGCAGGCTAATGGTGACAGGTTTATCCTTGTTTTATTAAAGAAAGGGGAATAGAGAGTGGAATCCAAACCTGAACTCAAGCCCTCAGCTTTCAATTGATTCCTGGGTCCAGTGAGGCATGAGAACAGACTCCAAGGTTTCATTCCTTCACTACACTGATATCTATTAAACACTGACAGTGTACGAGTCTTGAGTTCCTATCAGTTATGTAAGCAGGTCTCTTCACTCCTCTGGGTCTCAGTTTCTATGACTGTTAGGAGGGTTTAACTGGATTATCTCCAGTGTTTCTTCCAACCTTAATATTCTGTGATTGCAAAGATTTTTGTAAAGTTGACAACCCCCCAGAAATGGAAACATTAGGAGAAGAAACTTCTGAAGACAAAGTCTATGACTTATTGAAGTCCAAGAGGGGGTGTGTGCATGGGGTTTTCTGAGAGAGGACACCCCTCCTGAACAGAGACTATGAAAGAAGAATCACGAAGATAAGCTGATGGGTAGAAAGTGAGGCATCTTGGTTGATACCTTGGCCAGATGTTGATGGGCTGGTTATCGAGTAAGAGTCTGTTCTCTTAGGATCCTTTCTCTGTCCTTTCGCAGAAGAGAAAGTAGCAAGGAATATCACAGATAACAGCCATCTCTACCCCTGCTCACCATCTTGTGTGGCCCAGTAGCTTAAGGGTACAGGTTCACAGGGAGGGGGAAAGAAAGTTTGCCAGATGTCAGCTCTGTGCTATACTCCAAGCTATGTGCTTGATATCCATCGCCTCATTTATTTCCCACAACAACTATATGAGTGACGAATCATTTCACAGTTAGGAAAAACAAAGGTGCCAAGAATTTATGAAATTTGTCGCAAGATCACACTGCTTGTCATCAACAGAAACAAGGATTTGAACTGGTGGATCTTTCTGGCTGCAAGCCCCATCTGGAGTTCTATGCTTCCTGTACCAATCAGATCATGGTGATGGTTACACAACTCGGTCAATATATAAAAAACCACTGAATTGTACACTTTGGATGGGTGAACTTTATAGTATGTAAACTATATCTCAATATCACTGCTTAACTTTGTATAGGTAACTCAAAAGAAATGCTAGATAATTCCTCCTTATTTACTGGTTTTTATAATAATGAATTGATTCTCTAGTATCCTCTGAAAGCAAACTATAAAGAGTTTTTTAAAAGTTAAAATATATATGAGTGTACATGTGTGTGCTCATTCATCTCTAACTCTTTGTAACTCCATGGACTGCAGCCCACATGACTTCTCTGTCCATGGGATTCTCCAAGCAAGAATACTGGAGTGGGTTGCCATTTCCTACTCCAGAGGATCTTTCCAAGGCAGGGATCAAACCTGTGTCTCTTGCATTGGCAGACAGATTCTTTACCACTTGAGCCACCTGGGAAGCCCAAATATATGTATATATAATTGTTTAAAGAGAAATTTCAGAAAAAATTTTTTAAACAACAACAAAAAACTTATGAAGGATTCTGGTTTCTTGGAGCGTGAGAGAGAGATTATAGCACTCCAAAAGGAAATATTAGGTCAATGATAGTTGCACAGAAGGAAATGCTTATGACTAAAAGCCCTGCTGAATTCATTCATTTACTCATCTGGCAATTATTAAGTGTGGAGTGTGTGCCATGAAGGTTTAGCAGAGTGCCAAATAAGACAGACAAAATCCTTGCCTCCATGGAGCATACAACCAAACTAGCAAAATGTGCTTCTTCGGTTTCTGAGATGAGCCTGGAGACCTCTGTATATGGGTCTAATAAAGATCCTAAAAAGCTTCCCCAGTGGTTCAGTGGTAAAGGATCTACCTGAAATGCAAGAGCCACAGGAGACACAGGTTCGATCCCTGGGTTGGGAAGATCTTCTGGAGGAGGGCATGGCAACCCACTCCAGTATTCTTGCCTGGAGAGACCACATGGACAGAGGAGTCTGGTGGGCTACAGTCCATAGTGTTGCAAAGAATTGGACATGACTAAAGTGACTTAGCACACACGCAAAATCCTAAGATTACCTAGTAACCAAGAAATCTCTTCTCCTAATCTCTGGAATATTAAAGCACAAAGCACTATTCAAGAACATAATAAAATCTCCTAGGTGGCTCTAGACATGTCCTGAACCCATCCCAAGTAAAAACTGAGATTCAAAATAGATGTACAAATAAGGTACAAAGTTCAGGTATGGTGGTGGGGATAGTGGGAAATCTCTAAATTACAGGAAGAGTAACTACTTAATATTCATGCCCAACCTGAGATTATAGCCAATGATCTGACTGATGCAAAACCCAGGGCTTCCCTGGTGGTTTGGTGGTAAAGAATCTGCCTGCCAATGCAAGAGATCTGGGTTTGATCACTGGGTCTGGAAGATCCTTTGGAGAAGGAAATGGTAACCCATTCCTGTATTCTTGCCTGGAAAATCCCATGGACAGAGGAGCCTGGAGGGCTGCATGGGGTTGGATACAGTCCATGGGGTTGCAAAGAGCTGCACATGACTGAGCAAATAAACAACAGTGCAAAATCCAGCATACTATTTCCCCAGATTTGTGGAAGAGGCCATTCAATTTACCTCCAATTAAAAAAAAAAAAAAAAAAAAACCCTTTCAGAAAGCACTGAGGCTTCTTTCAAGAAAAAATTGACTGTGTGCTCAGTAGCTTCAGTCGTGTCCAACTCTTTGCAACTGAGTGGACTGTAGCCCTCTAGGCTCCCCTGTCCATGGGATTCTCCAGCCAAAATACTGGAATGGCTTATCATGCCTGCCTCCAGGGGATCTTCCTCCAGGGGATCTTCCTGTCCCAGGGATCGAACCGGAGTCTCCTGTGTCTCCTACACTGCAAGTAGATTCTTTACCATTGAGCCACTGGGGAAGCCCCCAAGAAAAAGATTAGACAGCAGTATACAGCCAAATAAAGTGAATTTAGCACTAGTAATAGCTACCATTATGCAGAGCCTTTGTCTATGCAAAATAATATGTAAAATGCCTTTCATTTTGAAATTTCATTCCTTATTCCCTTAAAAAATTCTAATTCCATCTACCCTGGAAACAGCGTCTGTGATGACATGGCCACATCTTACATGCTGTAAAGATAGGGAACTTCTACCCTCTCCAAAGTTCAAGAGCTGCGATGCTGTATCTGGTTCTGTCTCAGCCACAGTGGCCACCTATGCAGGTTGGATCACTAAAGTCTGAGCCACATATAAGGTTGATAAACTATGTAGGTGCTTAAAGGTCTATGTCTATTGATTTTTGAGGAAGACACATTTCATCTGGATTAACTGCTGAACTTTGTTTTCCAGGATCCAATAAGTTAAAATATAATTTGCCTCCTCTGTTTGCACATACTTCTGAAAATAATTCTGATCTTAGAATACCTTTATATCATTTTTGAGAACTATGTTGGGATGCACTGAATCACAGAAGCAGATTTGAAAGAAACAGGCAGTCGCCTTTCTTCTGCCAGGATTCTTTCAAGCTTACATTCTTTACAGGACCAGGCAGAGAGAGAAGCCATGATGGGTGGACGTATCCATGGGGCTATTTTCTTACTCTAAATTTCCCATTTGGCAGCTCACTCTGTTTTATCTGGTAGGAAAATCCCTAAGTGATTGGTTTTCGCTTAAGACCAGTGTAAAACACAGTGATAATGTTCTAGCTTAATTTAGGTCTTAACTGTAATATCCTCTTTGAACCTTCTGACAATAGAGAAAACACATTTTCCTCCCTTGAAAGCCTCCTACAGAATACAAACTCAGGCAGCCCAAACAAGGAGAAGGATAGCAGTGGACCCCTTCCTTGGCCTGACAATGATGTGACCTTCATCAACCTATTGATTTGCTGAGGTGTCAGCCCAAGATGAGAAAGGGACCTGGAGCTCTAAAGGTCTTGTGAAGACTCTCACACAAGTCTATAAAAGTGAGGAGACTTTGGGAAGTCTCCGATGCCTCAGTGGCATCCATCTGCCAATGCAGGAGACAGGGGTTCCATCCCTAGGTCGGGAACATCCCCTGGAGAAGGAAATGGCAACCTACTCCGGTATTCTTGCCTGAAAAACTCCATGGACGAAGAGTCTGGTGGGCTATAGGCCAAAAAGTCACAAAGAGTCAGACATGACTGAACAACTAAGCACTAAGCACTGGGAAGTCAGACTTCCAGTTGACTCTCGCTATACCCTAACACAAGTGGCAATGGGACATCTGAGGACAGCTAGTTGGTGCTTGAGATCTGCTTGGTAAGATGGCGGCTGGTACAAAGACCCAAGAAGATCCATGGAAAGAGGAGACAATTTAAAATTTTTGACTGGCTTATTTAAGTTCAAATACTCCTTTTTATTTTCTATGCAATCTGTTTATTTAAATGGCTCCTTAAAAATGTAAATATAAATACACAAATAGAGTAGGTACAGAATCTTTAATCTCCATAGACATTCCTAAAGGGTTGTATTACCATTAAGGGTTTTGTATTACCATTAAGGCTTAATCACCTGCATGATTTTAATGAAATAGAACCAATTCAGATCTGAAAGATTTAAGTTTAAAGAAATATTTGAAGGAATATATATTTTTTTACATCTGATGACATTTTTTCTTTTTATTTCTTGGCCACACCATGTGGCATGTGGGATCTTAGTTCCCTGACCAGCAATTGAACCTGTGCCCCTGCAGTGAAAGCACAGAGTCGAACCACTGGACTGCCAGGGAAGTCCTTACTTCTGTTTACATTTACTCTAATTCCCCTTGGCTAAAAGTCTAATTTTTATAATAATTACATTAATAATAATAAATAAATAGCCCCTAATCATTGACTTCATACTATTCACGATGTATGATTTCATTTAATCCCCTCAACTCTGAGAGGAGAATTAACATCCCCATTTTACAGAGGAGATAATCAAGACTCAGGTTAGATTACTTGCCTGCAGGCAAGCAGCCAGTGAGTGGAAGAGCCAGGAGTGGACCTCAGGTTCGTCTGACTCAGAAAAACTTTGTTAAGGAGGGAGCTTGGCCAAATTTCTTTGGAAGGAAAAGATGGAACACATAGCCAAGCAGTTCTCTTTTTTTAGGGGATCAGTACCTCATTGATCTACACAGGAGATCACATCACTTCCTTCATCTTTGTAAATAAGAATGGAGTCACTCTACATGTTATAAAACAAGACAAGAAAGCCAACAACAATGTCTATCATTCCTATCAGGGACTGTGTTCTCTAGAAATTCTGTGGCAGTACTGGAAGCTGCAGAGGAAGATAAGCAAGTCTATCAGATATTTGGGAAACAAGACATCTCAAGAACCCACATGGTCCAAAGAAGGCATGGCCCAAATAGCTGTAGCACCTGCAAAAAGAATGTGAAATGCTGCTCAAGTGGATGAGGAAAATACAGTCATTCGTCCATCAAGACTATGGAGGGAGAAAAAAAAAAAAAGCCGGAAGTCAAACATGTAACGTAAGAAGTTGAAATAAATCTTGGAAAAATTTTTTGTGAATAAGTCACCAAAGCTAAATTTTGAAAATCATTACCCAGGGGACAGAGGAGAGTCCTCTACAACGAAGAGTTTTATATAGACCAGCAAGCAAACTCCTTTGGTGACAGATAGTTTCAGTCCTATATGTGGCAGCTCACTGGGTATCCCTATGAAGCCATTTCCAGACAATGTCAAGGCTTTTGCAGTTATTATTGTTGCTGTTGTTGTTGCTTGCTTGCTAATATTTATTGTAGAAAGGAAAAAAAAAAAAAGTAGGGACCTTTAGTTTCATCCTCTGTAATATGACCTCCCAAGCCAGTAGTGAGGATTAGTTATCCATGCCAAGTGTTTAGGTAAATGCCTGGTACCTGATGACTTGGTGATAAAGAATCTGCCTGTCAATGCAGGAGACTCAAGTTCAATCCCTGGGTCAGAGATAGTCCTGGAGGAGGAAATGGCAACCCACTCCAATATTCTTGCTGGGAAATCCCATGGACAGAGAAGCCAGAAATCAACTGGTACCTTTACCATTTAATATGCCCCCTCCTCTGAATTACCCTTTCTCACCAGCCACACTTGAAAATGGCCCATTTTCCAAACAAACCTATACCAGAGGGGAGTTGCAACAAATTCACATCTGCTTCTCTCTGTATTGTTTCTCTCTCAATATTGGTATATACTCTGCTTGAAGAACTTCCTTTAATCTTTAGGGAGGGGTACTTTAAAAAGAAAAAAAAATGTAATTAATCCATGACAACAGATTATAGGAAAAGCACAACGAAAAAGATGGTAGGTCAAAATTCTCACGGTGGTTTGCAATAACCCGTGGCCCGGCAAAAGAATTCAGAGCTGCCTACACCTGCTGACTGGCAGCGCGCCCCGTCAAATCATTTTCTGTTCGGCATTCACTCCCAATTATAAGCTCCTGGAAGTGGCATTTTGGTTTGGAAATGGACCCTTCATTACCAAACACACTGCCTCCTGAGCGGAATCCGCTGTGTTCACTTAGGTACCAGAAGGGAGCAACTCCCCCGTTTACGCGATTCTGACACCATATCTACAGGCTTCATTTCAAAGCCATCTCATGATTTCTCTGGAAGTGAATTTCTCCCATAGCTCAAGTGGCAAGCAATCGACTGTAAACAGCTGCCAAGGTGAAAAAAACAGGGGTTTCTTTGATTCACCACTTATTTCTGACCAGCGACATGCTATAGTGTCTTGAGGACCTGAGGTTACATGTAGGGATTTTTTTTTTCCTTCTTATTCAGACATGTCTTCACTCTTCTGAATTCCATTACTTGGCACCAGGAGGCTTGTAAGGAGAAAAATCTCCAAGGAGAAGAGCTTGTTTTTGCACTCGGATGAAAATCTGACACCATTAATGAAAATAATAATTGAACTCTCTGGGCTTGAATTGGAATGAAACACAACCCTAAGAGCATGTTTGTAATTCCAATTGTTCTCATAAACTGTCTTTGGAGAGCTCTTGGCAACGCTCACGGTTCCATCTTTTCCTTTTTTGTTGTTTTTAACCTGTATCCTCTTCTTCACCCTGTCCCTTCCTCTCTTTTCTCATCAAGAAAGAAGAAATCTGAGCAACTCTGGACATGCTAAGGATGGACTTCAGAAAACATCTTTCAGTGAGACTTCAGAACTACAATACAAATCTATTTCCCATGCTAATGCCAGGATGACTTGGGTAAAAGAAATGAAGTTATTAGCCAGTCATCAGCTTAGTGCGTCTTTACCATCCTATTTCCTGAGCGGCGCATTCTCCCCCTCTGCAGCCGTCCCCTCCCCCTCCCACCTTTCTGCCCTCCCCATGAAGCTCATCTATGCTAGGCTGAGCAGTGAACACCAATTACACCAAGAGCCCTTTGCTGCTGCCTGGTCCGCTGGTTTTACTGTTTTGCCAGATGGTTGAGGCCAATGTGTAAAACTCTCTACCATACCATTAATTCATAACTCGGTAATAACTTTCCCACGGCTCCAGGAAATTGAAACGAAGTGCAAATGTGAATATTTGGAAAGGGAATCAAGGTTGGACCACTATTTATACCTGACAGAATAGATACCAAAAAGATGCCCCTTTTTACACAGGATGAGGTGTTAACTTTCCCGAAAAGAAGGCCGACTGACTCCATACACAATGTTTGATTATGCAGCAAAAAGCTCAGAGAGTTTGCGTCCCTCTGATCACTGCTTCTCTCTGCAGTTTTCAGCTTGCTACCTATTGCACCTATGGGTCCATTCGCTAATGACCTTGAGTTTGAGCATCTATGTATGTTATATTCTGATGACAGAATTATAGATTAGCAGATATGAATGCATTCTCTTGCTAAGACAGGACACCATCCAATGTTTGTTAGCATCATTAAACTAAAACTGACTTTTCACCTGCTCCCATACCATATGCAGCTGCAAATTTTTAAATTAAACTATGAAGCCATGCATAAATTTACATATATTACAGACTAGCCTCTCCATTTAACATGCAAATGTACTCCAATGTTTCAGAACACCTTCTGTCGCTAATTAATTTGCTGAATTATAATTAGACTAATCCTGCATAATTAATAAGCACAGATTTTTTTTTAATTTGTAAGCAGCTTGAGGAGATCATTCACTTCCTTCTATAAACTGCTAAGTAAGTGTTAAAAAAAATCTGGAAAGAACATGTGCGAAAAGGTATGTTTGATGTCGCATACAAACTCAAACTAGCGTGGAGGATACAGAAGTCAGTATTGATAAAGGTACATATTTGAAGCCAACATTTAAACAATCAAAAAAAGTCGCATTCAGAGGATGGGGACTAATTCTCCCTTTGTCTCCTCATATATAGTGTTTTATTCTTTGCCTTCTATCCGTCGGATCTTCCAAGATCACAGAGGCGGGAGAGGATTAAAGTAACCGTATGCTGTATTAGAAGAGATAATGATATTAACACTCCACTGTATATCAAAACACTCTGTGCATGCTGGGTGCTTATAAGCCCCTTTGATGGTATTTGGAGTCATTTTCATTTTGGCTGCCAAAAACACCCGAGATCTATCTAGTGGAAACAATTAAGTTCCATTAGTACTGTATCCATTCGGTAATGATTACAATGAAGGGTCCCTCTTTCATGCTGAAGAGTAGAGTCTCAAAGAAACGTATGCATCTGTGTGCTTGACAATGTGAAACTAGACAGTATTATAACCAACTGTGAAGCTTAATTCTCCCCAAATAAACCAGGATCTGGAGAACACAAGGTATGGGTCAATGACCAGGGTAGAAAATTTGAAGCGAGATTGGAATCTAGGAAGCAAGGTAAGCTTAATAGATGTGTGTGTGTGTGCTCAGTCGTGTCCAACTCTTTGGGACCCCATGGACTGGAGCCCACCAGGCTCCTCTGCCCATGGGATTCTCCAGGCAAGATACTGGAGTGGGTTACCATTTCTTCCTCTAAGAGATCTTCCTGACCCAGGGATTGAACTTGAGTCTCTTGCATCTCCTGTGTTGCCAGGCGGATTCTTTACCAATAGCCATGCAAATTGAGATTCTAAAAAGACAAAGTGGGAAACCTATTTTCTGGCAGGGAAGATATTAAACCTTCAAAGAGGGAGGAAATGTAATTTCAGAGAAAATAGAGAACTCCGTGGTCCTTCCACTCAGTGAAATCACTAATATCAACCAGCCAAAAGGTTTTTAAGTCAGAGACTTCCCTGTGGTCCAGTGGTTAAGACCTCACTTTCCAATGCAGGGAGTGCTAGTTTGATCCTGACTGGGGAGCTAAGATCCCACATGCCTTGTGGCCCAAAAATCAAAACATAACACAGGAACAGTATTGTAAAAAAAAATTCAATAAAGACTTTAAAATGGTCCACATCAAAGAAAAAAAAAAGAAAAAGATTGTTAGGCCAAAAGGATGGAATGAAATGAGTTTGGCTTTCTATCATTGCAATTTCATTTTTTATAGTGACTCTATACATAATACTGGAGAAGGCGATGGCACCCCACTCCAGTACTCTTGCCTGGAAAATCCCATGGATGGAGGAGCCTGGTAGGCTGCAGTCCATGGGGTCACTAAGAGTCAGACACGACTGAGCGACTTCACTTTCAATTTTCACTTTCATGCACTGGAGAAGGAAATGGCACCCCACTCCAGTGTTCTTGCCTAGAGAGTCCCAGGTACAGGGGAGCCTGGTGGGCTGCCGTCTATGGGGTCGCACAGAGTTGGACACCACTGAAGTGACTTAGCAGCAGCAGCAGCAGCATACACAATACAAACTTCTGAAAAGTGGGAAACAGTTTTCCCAGGTTTATTACCAAACCAAATATATCTTCTCCTTACTAGCCAGCCCACACTTTTTTTTTTTTTTTGACAAAGCTTCCCTTGTGGCTTAGTGGTAAAACATCTGCCTGCCAATCTAGGACATGCCAGTTCGATCCCAGGAAATGGCAACCCATTCCAGTATTCCTGCCTGGGAAATACCATGGACAGAGGAGCCTGGAGAGCCACAGTCCATGGGCTTACAAAAAATTCAGACGCAACTGAGCAACTAAACAACAACAAAGACATAAGCTAGCTTGGGACTTTGAGAAGAGAGCCGAACAGTGCACTAATCTCTCAGCAGCCTGTGGCCACAGCCAGGAGCAGATACCAGATGTCGGAATTGAGGGGTTTCTGCTTTTGTCCTGAGAGGCATTTATTAGACAATTAAGTTTGTAACCCCTCATCTGGAAGGGGAACCCAGAACAGCTACCTTCAGGGGCTAGTGCGATGGCTAACCAAAGTGAGAAAAATATTTTGAAAGCACCTGGAAAAAGCTGCTGCAATTTTTCTGAGCAAAGCAACATTATTGCTTGAATCATGAGGATACATGAGACATTTGGATAGTTTTTCTGAGCCAAACCATAGCCTTTGCTGTTGGTTCCCATCTGAAGAGATTAAATGGTTCGGGAAGATATTTAAAAGCCCAAAAGAAAGGGAGCTTTCTGTGCTTTTTCTGAGTTACTCAGAAGGAACATAACAACAGCTGGAATAATAATATTAATAAGAGGCTAAAATTATTTCCTTTCAAAAAAATAAAGGCATGCTAGTGGAAATCTTTAATAATGTCTTCACCTTTCAAGAAAAATCATTTTTAATGTCTTGTGCTTGTCTTTCAGACTCCCCATACACCATTTTGAGTGGTTATAAGAGGAAATTTGGTTGCTCAGTAGTCAGGAACATGTGTGGGTCTATTTTTCTAAAGCAAAAAAGTGTTTAATGGTTAAACTCAGGGTAAAAAGGGGGAGGGTTTCCTTACTTCCTTCCGTAACATGTTGGACCAAATATTGTACCAACTTTCTGGGGGCAGATCTTAGGATGGAAAAAGTCAGACAGGTTGCCCAGACCAGACTCCTGTATGGACAGGCAAGTAGTCTGACTTTGCTGTTTGGAGGATATTTTCTTCAGCTTTGTCCAGCCCATTTCTAAATAGGTATCAGTGGGAGGGAGCAAAAGAGAAGCAATTTTGATCCATGCAGAGTTAGCTTTTCTGAAACTCTTTCATGGGAGAAAAGAGAAATGACTTAGGGGCATTTAAACATGAAGGTGTAAAGCAATTAGTGAACAAATCCACATCTCTGGTGGATGACTTTTCCCCTCATAGATATATTCCAGGAAATTTCTCTAATTTTACTTTTTGGCAGGAGGATTTTCCTCCATGAACATCATTCTAGTTTATGCCTGTGATTCATTCTCTCTCCTTCTCTTTCTCTTCTCTCTCTTAATGATTTCCAAATTTGAGATGATGGGTTATAGCTTTTAAGTGCATTATCGAAGTTGATAGGGGGTGGCGGTGTTGAGTTGGGAAGAAGGGGTGACTCAGAAAAGAAACCAAGATGATAATTATATCAAAGCTCTATTTCGTCTGAAATGTATGATGGCTTGCCTCCACTCCAGCCTTGAAGACCCATATTCACAGTTAATGTGACCTTCATGCCAAAAGAGGGAAAAAGAAAGAATGTGTAACCTGACAGGTAGCAGGTGGTACATATGGAATTATCATTGGCTATTAACACCAGGTCGGGTATCATATTAGCCACTTTCAGACTGCATTTGCCAAACCCACATAAAAATATAAAACCAGGTATTTCAATATTCCGTCACTCTCTTAGCAAAACAGATTTTCTTATATTACTCATAGTGGAGTCAGCCGGCTTTCATTAGAATCTTTTTAAACTTTTCTTTTTCTTAAAGAAAGAACTAAACCTAGTTGATAGAAAAGAGAAACTGGGACAAAAATCAGGTCAAGAACTTGATACAAAAGGCATTCAGATAAAGCTAATAATATTCCAGAGTGTTTTCAGTTAAGCAGACTATGATTATATTAGTCTAATCTCAACCGACCCCTATGTAAGCTACACGAGGTTCCAAGTATCAGATATTATTTTCATTGTTTTTTTCATTGAAGCTTTATTGATTCTAAGTGCTCTATGCACTTTGTGGGATATCACTAACTTTTTGGAGATTTCCAAATCTTAGCACCAAAAATGAAACCTTGCTTTTAAATGTTATTGGAGAGTTCTATGCGTTCCCCTTGCCTTCATTATTTGGAATGCTATCGCATTTTCTATTAACTCTGATCATCTCAAAAAGACCAGTCACTAGTCAGTGAGTGGTTCTTCGCTAGTCAGTTTTCATGTTGCCTGTGAGTAGAGAACAAGAATCTCTTCTTTTACTTTCTCTCTAAAAAAAAAAAAAAAACTAAGGCTTTCTGCTATACAGCGTGTCCTCATTGTTGTTGTTTAGTTACTAACTTGTATCCAACTCTTTTGAGACCCCATGGACTGTAACCCCCCAGACTCTTCTGTCCATAGGATTCCCCGGGCAAAAATACTGGAGTGGGTTGCCATTTCCTTCTCCAGGGAATCTTCCTGACCCAGGGATCGAACCATGTCTCCTGCATTAGAGGTGAATTCTTTACCACTGAGCCACCATGGAAGCCCGTATGTCCTCATTAATTATCCATTTTATACACAGTATCCAAAGCGTATATATGTCAATCCCAGTCTCCCAATACCTCCTACCCTCTCTACCCTCCTTGATATCCATACATTTGTTCTGTGTCTCTATTTCTGCTTCTATTTCTGATCGTCTATACCATTTTTCTAGATTGCGCATACATACATTAATAAACAATATTTGTTTCTCTCTTTCTTACTTTACTTTGTATGACTATCTCTAGGTCCATCTGCAAATGACCCAATGGGAAGGAAATCCAAAAGGGAGGAGATATGTGTATTCGCATGGCTAAGTCATTTTGCTGTATAGCAGAGACTAACACAACACTGTAAAGCAACTGTACTCTAATAAAATGTAATTTTAAAAAACTAAGGCTCTGGTGAAAAGTCTAATGATGAAACCGAACCCATCTAGACCCCAACCTCTCCACAGGACGCAGAAGTAGTCCCTGGATACTTTTCCTGGATCATCCCACATTTCCAACCTTTCTCTCCTATACCGTAGGATCAATACACTGGATTACCAAAACTAAGCCACCTTATTTCAAAAATGGGGGCTATGCATAAAGCCCTTCACTCCAGTTGACCTACTGGGATTTCTCACTCCAGGTTCACAGGGAGGTTAGATGTGAAGTGGGCAGATTCACATGTTGCCCATCAGTCAGCCCCAGTTCAGTTTAGTTCAGTTCAGTCGCTCAGTCATGTCCAACTCTTTGCGACCCCAAGAATCGCAGCACGCCAGGCCTCCCTGTCCATCACCAACTCCCGGAGTTCACCCAGACCCACGCCCCTGTTCGCTTAAAATAAGACCCTGAGTTCATTTTCAGGGTTCAAAAGTCCTTGACTGAGTCTCACCAAACTCGAGCTTTCCAAATAACATCCCAGCTGATGAGATTTTATCTTTTTCAAACCTAGTTTTATGTTACACCATGTTGTACAAATCCAGACCTTTTCTAAAGGTTGAAGCTGATTTTCAGTGCTTATTTCTACCCTTCATTAAATGAGATCTGTTGTCAAAGCCTGCTGCAGTACATAGTGTATTCACTTGAGACCATATAATCAGGGTGACTCAAATAAATAAAACTGTTCTGGAGAAACCGATGGTGGGGGTATTTGATATCTACAAAGATCTTACTCTTTCAAATGGTTTCAGCTATTCACTTCCCCTGTCAGAACAGATAGCATTATTGCATCATCACACACACTCATGAAACAGGGTAGAAAAATATATGTTTCATCTAGTCCCCAAACCTCAGGGCCTCACTCAGTGTGACTCTCAGTGTCACTGGCTTCCTCACCCTCCAAAATGCCTTTGAAAGAAGTTCTGATAAGTCAAAAGAACCAATGCAAGTTCCTTTTAGGATGTGGCAGAGAATTAAACTACTACAATTTTAACATTGTGAAGAAGAAAGGAAGTCCCGGATACCTATATGCATGCATGCATGCTAAGTTACTTCAGTCACGTTCAACTCTTTACAACCTCATGGACTGTAGCCCACCGGAACTATAGCCCACCAGGTACCTCTGTCCATGGGATTCTCCAGGCAAGAATACTGGAGTGGGTTGCTGTGTCCTCCTCCTGGGTATCTTCCCAACCCAGGAATTGAACCCATGCCTCTTTTGTCTTCCACGTTGGCAAATGGGTTCTTTACCACTAGTGCCACCTGGGAAGCCTGGATAACCTACATGCTCAATATCAAATAATTTGCAAAAGCCTGAGACTGGGTTTTACCCAAAGGAGGCTTCCCCTGTCCTGGCATTTGGAGTTGGGTTCAGACTCTCCTCACCCGATGGATAACTGAACACAGCCATTAACAATAACAATAACAACAACAAAAATGACTTTCCCTGGGGAGACAAACAGCTGACCTGGAAGTAAAACATCTCAGCCCTTCACTCAGGCCACAAAGCCTGTTCAGCATTCTCAGCGAGAAGCAGGACTGGGTCTAGGAGCATGGGAAAACGATGGTCAAAGCTCCCTGGGGAAGATGCTCAGAAGGTCGTGCGGCCAGGCTGGGAGAAAGGCGACTCTCTCAGCCTAGGGTTCTGTGCTGACTTGGACATCAGTGATCCAATGCCAGCTTCTCCCTCACAAACCTATGAGCAGGATAGCCACCCCTAGAAATGGCCCAGACAAGCCTCTGGCCCAACACCATCCCAGGGAAGTTGTCTTATCTCATGCGTGAGTCAGAAGGTATTGGCTGTTCATTTGACCTGAACTGAAGCTACAAAATTCCTCTGTTCTTCCTGAAATAATCATGCCTTGAAATACAGCAGAGCCCTAAAAAGCAGGCCCATTTCTTTCACCAGCCCTCAGCTTGCCAAGGTGATTACAAAAAAAAAACACACTGAGCAAAGGGCTAGGCATCTAGTCTGCACCTAAATTTCTTTATTTTTTAAGAAAAAAGAAAAGAGAGATTTCACCATTCCTGGTAACATGCCTGCCGTTTTTTGTGTTTTTTTTTTTTAAACAATACAGGTTCTAAATTGATCAAAATGTATTTCTGTCTCTCTACTTCATTATCTAAGGTCTTGAGTTGGAGGTGAGGGGGGCATTTTTAATTTAAGTGTGATATAATTCAGAAGGAAAAGCTCAGTGCAGTCTAACTTACAGTCTTTCACAGTTTGTCCTAATCTTTACTATGTTGTTAATAATACATTCTTCTAATCTTTATTATTTTGCTAGTAATATATTCTATCTCTGGGCTGGCCAAGATTATAATACTGCTTTTTTTGGCAAACAAAATTAGGCAGATAGACTTTCATATCATAATTTAGAAAAACAATAACAACAACAAAAAAAAAGAGATAACATTGCTCATGGATTAACTTTGTTCTTAACTCTTTTAACCTGGGTTGAATGTTCACCCGTCCCCAGTGAGATGATTCACTGAAAAGTGAAGATAAATGTCATCTCCATTCCCTGTGATCTATAAAATTAATCTCCCATGCTTATGTTAATACCAATCAGGTAATGTAGGAGGCAGTGTGACCTACAGGATAAAACGTAAGTGGGAGGAGATCATGTTCAATTACTGTCTATATCGCTGACAATATTTTCACCTCTCATAGGTGTTCCCTCATATTGCTTTTCCAGAGAAGGCAATGGCACCCCACTCCAGTACTCTTGCCTGGAAAATACCATGGACCGAGGAGCCTGGTGGGCTGCAGTCCACGGGGTCGCCAAGAGTTGGACACGACTGAGCAACTTCACTTTCACTTTTCACTTTCATGCACTGGAGAAGGAAATGGCAACCCACTGCAGTGTTCTTGCCTGGAGAATCCCAGGGACGGGGGAGCCTGGTGGGCTGCGGTCTATGGGGTCGCACAGAGTCGGACACAACTGAAGCGACTTAGCAGCAGCAACAGCAGCAGCATATAGCTTTTCTGTAAAATTGGGCAATACGTCTGAAAGCTGCTGGGGAATTAGTTAGACGCTTTGGGAAACAACTTAAAACTTTCCTGTGAATAACATATCTTTCCCGTCTCTACCATAGCATCAGCCTTCTGGTGAAGAACCATGACACACTGAGCAAACTATCCTTCTACTCTGGAAAAACACTCAGGCAGGTGACCCTCCCCTCAAAGGGTTCCATTTATTTCCCAAAAATAAATTACATGGAAGGAAGAGCACAACGGCTAGTAAGTAAGTCACCAGGTAAAGAAGGGATCACTGCTTACACTTTAGGGGTTAAACCCAGAGCCAGTGACTTCGGGAAGGAATTCATGCTCTGTACTGAGCTGTAAAATAAACTGGGAGTTCCGTGTCTGGTGTCTGAAACATCTTTCGAAACACTAAATCAATTTAATATCAATAATTGCCAGATAGATGCTCGATTAAATGAACCAACGCAGACAGCTTTGTTCACAGAGAAAACAGGGCCAAATGGCTTTCATTAGCATGACTAATTCCAAAGTTGTGTGGTTCGATCATCAGACGTCTGAGCCTGAATTCTGACTCTTGCAAGACAGAGTTTGGCAAGAAACATTCTAAATGCAGCAATCCCACACATTCAGGAGATCAGATAATCAAGGTGACATTTGAAGCACCCATATCAGCTACCTCGGTGCCCACTGGAGCTCGGAAAAATACCAAATGCATGGAAGATAAGGGACTTTCCCTTCAATGGGGGACAGAGGCTTTCCCCAGACCTGTTTCTGGGGTGCTTTGAAAACACCTGCTTTGGCCTTTGGGGGACAATCTCAACAGTGGTTTCAAAAACCAGGTCTCTTTTTTCATAACCCTCCAGCAGCCTCGTAATGCCAGGCATCTTCCTGTTGTGATTACTGGACCAAACGGGGCCCTACCACGTGGAGAGTTGCTAGTATTTTCACCTCAAGCTCTGAGAATATTTCCCTTTTTTTTTTTTTTTTTTTTTGAAATTCTGATACATCTCTTTTCCTGGTAATGCTCTCAATTTTGAAAAGTTATGATAAATCTTATCCCTAAACCACCTTGTGAATTTCAGAATCTCTCCCAGGGTTTTTTAATGAAAAAGAATAGACTTTGCAGGAAAGCAAACAAAAAGAACCCAGGGAAGGTGAGTACTGTGATTAGTGATGATGGAAACAGGGGAATGGTCCGGCCCTGGGCCCCACCTCGGACTGGCGGCCCTGGTACAGGGTGTCCTGTGTACATGTAGTGTTGGTCGAGCAGGGGGGGACCTTGCGGAAGGGCCCTCTGCATGTTGTCATTTGTCTCTCATCCCCAAATCCACCCCCACCCCTGACCGCCATGACATCACTCTGGTGAGTCCTCGTGACTACATTTCATCAGTTGCCTTTTGGGGTGTGTGTGTGTGTGTGTGTGTGTGTGTGTGTGTGTGAACTGCCAAAAACACAGAATAGCTCTTCAGGGCCTAATCACAGGGCGGCCAAACCTCTGGACAGTCTCCATCAGAGGTCTGTGGGAGCCTTGGGTCAGAGCAGCTGACTCTGAGTCACAGTGGGCTTTGGGGTCCTGAACCCCTTCATGGCCATCTGGGGAAAGGCAGAGAGTACTCAACTTTTCATTTCCATGATAGGAAAGTTGTTTTTTTTGTTTGTTTGTTTTTGTTGTTTTTGTTTTGCAAAACCCTTATAAAGGATGCAAGGAATGCATTTTATTTGTTTTTTAAATTTTTAAAAAAGACGTACAATTTTTATTTTTTGTATTTTGTTGTTTTGTTTTTTGGCTGTGCTGGGTCTTTGTTTCTGTACTCGGGCTTTCTCTAGTTGCAGTGAGGAAGGGGGCTACTCTCTACTGCAGTACACAGGCTTCTCATTGCAGTAGCTTCTCTTGTGGAGTACTGGCTCTAGGGCATGTGGGCTCAGTAGTTGCGGCTCTCAGGCTCTAGAGTATTGGATCAGTCGTTGCAGTTCACTGGCTTAGCTGCCCTGTAGCTTGTGGAATCTTCCCAGACCAGGGATGGAACCCACGTCCCCTGCATTGGCAGGCAGATTCTTAACCACTGGACCACCAGAAAGTCCAGGGAATGCATTTTAAAGTCAAGCATGATTATCTCTATATTTTGATTGTAGGTCACAGATACTGATTGAAAACATTTCTGAAGTGTAACTGATTTCTGCAGGGATCAGTTTCTTGCAGGCTCTACTCTCTTCTGTTGAGTGTGTGTGTGTGTGTGTGTTGTTGTTGTTGTTGATCATAATGGTTCCCTTACTTTCCCTATTTACATGCCAGCAAACTGTTCTTCAGCCCTCTCTAACCCAGCAGGTATCCTAAGGACTCAGATGTGCAGCCAGCTCAGAGGAATCAAGAGGTGTCAGTCCCTCTGCTGTGAGGCAGGACCACTAGGTGAGGGCTCCCCATCCCCAGGTACCAAGAGGCCACACCAGGATGTGAGAGAAAGACTTCTTGGTCCCCTCCCTGTGGGGGCCTGGTTGAGAAATGAAGGGTTTCTGTGAATTCTCTGGGACTGAATCAGAGGCTCACCCACTGAAGATGAAGGAAGGTGCTTACGAAACATCATGTCTGGCCCATGACTCTCCCCTCCCATCCACAGCTTTCCTGTCTTTCTAATGCTTTTCCCGTCTTGCTCAGAAATAATACACAGCTGCTTGGATTGTATGGCGATCAAGTCCCTTAGGAAACAGACTGGAGAGGACTCCTCTATGAGACAAGCCTCAGTCTTTATTCCTCCACTTGCACAGAGTGGATCCATCTTTTTCTCCGGGCATCACCCTCTCTGATTCAGAGTGCACCCTACTGAGGGTTTTCATCTTGTCAGAGAATCTGCATAGGTCCCAGTTTCCAAGAGGCTCATGGATCCCTCCCACATGTTTTACTTTGTAAAGGAGTGAAGGCCAGTTCCCAGAGGCCCAAGTCCTTTCCACATTTCCAAGCTATTTCCACAAGATTTCATCACCACTGAAACCAGACAACAGTTTATTATTTCAGAGCAAGACTTGAGACATCCACTAAAAAGTTCTATGCATCACCTTTGAAGCAATCGAAATTCACGAAACTATGTGTAAGGTATGAGAAGAAGATCTCCAACAGGTGAAATAATCTCTTGGGCTCAAGAATGAAGTCCCTTGATCTCTGGGGGCCAGTAAGAGGATTAAGAAGTCCCAAGATTCAAGAAACAAAAGATAGTTTCAGGACTGTGATGGTTAGATTTTTGTTTTTTAATATTTACTTATTTGGCTACACTGGGTCTTAGTTGCATCATGTAGGATCTAGTTCCCTGACAAGGTATCAAACCTGGATCTGCTGCATTGGGAGCAAGAAATCTTAGCAACTGGACTGTCAGGGAAGTCCCCAGGATGGTCAGTTTTGAATGCCAACTTGACTCGGCTAGAGGACCCAGTTACTCAATTAAACACAGATCTAGGTATTATGAGGAGGGCATTTTGTGAATGCAGTTCACATCTATCAGCAGTGGACTTTCAGTAAAGGAGATGATCCTCATAAGGTAGGTGGGCCTCATCCAATTAGTTGAAGGCATCTAGAGAGCAAAAACTGACATTTCCCAGAAATCCTGCCTCAAGATTACAGCAGCAACTCTAGCTTAAGTTTCTGGGCTGCCAGACTGCACTATGGATTTTGGACTTGCCAATGCAACTGCATAAACCAATCCCTTAAAATAAATTAATACATGGATGTATATTTAAATTTGTTTATTTTAAGGCATTACATATATAATTTAATTACATATGTAATATATATATTGGAATACACATTTATTTAGAAATACATATATTTCATACAATATATATTTATATATGTTTATATTATATATATATTTATATGTTGTGCTCAAATGGCAACCCACTCCAATGTTCTTGCCTGGAGAATCCCAGGGACAGGGGAGCCTGGTGGGCTGCCGTCTATGGGGTCGCACAGAGTCGGACTCGACTGAAGTGACTTAGCAGCAACAGCAGCAGCAGTTGATTCAGTTGTATCTGACTCTTTGCAACTCCATGGACTGTAGCCGGCCAGGCTCCTCTGCCCAAGGGATTCTCCAGACAAAAACACTGGAGTGGGTTGCTATGCCCTCCTCCAGGGGATCTTCCTGACCAGAGACGGAACCTGAATCTCTTAAATCTCCTGCATTGCAGGTGGCTCTTTACCACCGGTGCCACCTAGAAAGCCATGTTTATCTATCCATGTTATCTCCTACTGGTTCCTTTCCAGAGAGAACTTGCCTCACATTAATAGAAACTTAAAAAAAAAAAAAAAAAACCCTGACAGAACCAAATAGTGGGCCCTTTTTCACCTAGGTGGATAACTCCTGGGTGAGCTGTCCAGTTCTTGGTGCACATGAAACCTTCCTTCTGAGTCTAGAAGATGGGGTGTGGGAGGGGAAGAGGGACCATCACTGTGATTTGTGCTGCTTTACAACACTGTGTTTCTATATACCAGACTGAAAAGTACTCAGTTGGAACTTCACTCTGAAACAGAGTGTTTACATGATCTTGTTATTATTGTGGTCCAGCTTATAACTAAATTGTGTCAAGTATTGTGCAGTTTTGTTTTTTTTTTCTTCTTCTCTGAAAAATCCTCTCCTTCTCCAGAAGGGTTACATAACTAATAAGAAAATCTTGTCAGGAATAAAACCTGGCCTGCATGGCCTGGGGAAAAGCCCAGAATGTATTTACTCCACTCAGTGAAAACAGACATAAAGGAAGCGGGCCCATGGTGTAAAAATACAAGGCTTGTCCCCTTTCCTCCACACAACTGTGGGCAAACTTTCAGAAACGGTCAGAAATGGGTTTCCTAATGAGTAGGGAAAGAAACGGTTGAAAGTTTGGTAAAGTTAATGTTTTCCTTTAGGATAAATTCATTCAACGGGAAAAGGTACAACTAGCATGGATTCCCGAAACATTTACTCTGCTTTCTTGGGGCTGTTTGGAATCTACAAGGAATATGCTGAACTTCCACATGCTTCCTGAAGAAAAGAATCTCTTAGAAACCTGGTCTTTATGAGCTTGAGTCTTACCTGTGTTGATTGCGAAAGACTAAGAAGCCCACAGACCTTTCATTTGTTCTTATCTGCAGAGAGGTGACCCATTCCACCATGGCGACAGAGGGTGGATATGAACCAGAGGACCTCCCCCTCCCTTTTCCACTGGGAACAGGTCAGACTTGGTGAAGCTACAAACTGACCAGGAAATATTCCCTATTTTTCAAGAAGAACCTTCTACATGGGAGGTCCCTACCCTACAGAGACACTAAGCGAGATGTCTCCATGTCAACACTCCATATATGGTGGTTGTTGACATTACTCTTATGAGTTCGAAAGGAACTGCGCGGAGAGAGGCGCGTGACTATATGGGCTGTGGCCCGCCATGTTCCTCTGTCCATAGGGTTCTCCAGCCAAGAATACGAGAGCGGGTGGTCACTTCCTTCTCCAGGGGATCTTCCCTAGGCAGGGATTGAACCCGCGTCTCCCACATTAGAGGCAGATTCTTGACCACTGAGCCACCAGGGAAGCCCCTTCTATTGGGTACTTTTTCCTTTTCTGCTTTGGAAACCTAAGTTCTACCCATCTTTCAAGACACACGCAAAAGTCATCTCCTTTGTAAATCTTGATCCTTCAGTCCGTGGGGTTGCCCCTCTTTGGCATATCTGTACACACGTGTGAGGAAGGATCTACTGGTCCTGGGGGAGCCTTTATGACTCCTTTCTCCACCCCCACGTCCCACCCCATCACTAAGCTGCACTAAGGCCTGCAACTTAGTGCAACATATCTGCCCAGATGCAGATAACTAGTGATAAGAGGAGTGGTAAGGAATTGTATTAGACAGGGCTGAAAGATGATGCTGTGAAAGTGCTGCACTCAATATGCCAGCAAATTTGGAAACCTCAGCTGTGGCCACAGGACTGGAAAAGGTCAGTTTTCATTCCAATCCCAAAGAAAGGCAATGCCAAAGAATGTTCAAACTACTGCACAATTGCACTCATCTCACACACTAGTAATGTTCAAAATTCTCCAAGCCAGGCTTCAGCAATACGTGAACCGTGAACTTCCAGATGTTCAAGCTGGTTTTAGAAAAGGCAGAGGAAAGCTGAAGCGCTAATATTTCAGCCATCTGATGCAAATAGCCAACTCCTTAGAAAAGACCCCAATACTGGAAAAGATTGAAGGTAAAGGAGAAGAGGGTAGTAGAGGATGAGATGGTTAAATAGCATCAACTGACTCAAGGACATGAATTTGAACAAACTCTGGGAGATAGAGCCTTTTGATGAATTTGAATTAGGGGAGTGAAAAAGCTGGCTTAAAACTCAACTTTCAAAAAACTAAGATCACAGCATCTTCTCCCATCACTTCATGGCAAATACATAGGGAAAAAGTGGAAATAATAAATTTTCTTTTCTTGGGCTCCCGAATCACTGTGGACAGTGACTGCAGCCATGAAATTAGAAGATGCTTGCTCTTTGGCAAAAAAAGCTATGATAAACCCAGACAGCATATTAAAAAGCAGAGATTTCACTTTTCTGACAAAATTCCGTGTAGTCAAAGCTATGGTTTCTCCAGTAGTTGTGTATGGATGTGACAGTTGGATCACAAAGAAGGCTGAGCACTGAAGAACTGTTGCTTTCAAATTGTGGTGTTGGAGAAGACACTTGAGAGTCCTTTGGACAGCAAGAAGATCAACCAGTCAATTTTAAAGGAAATCAACCCTGAATATTCATTGGAAGGATCGATGTTGAAGCTGAAGCTCCCATATTTTGGCCACTTGATGCAAAGAACTGACTCATTGGAAAAGACCTTGATGCTGGGAAATATTGAGGGAGGAGGAGAAGGGGACAACAGAGGATGAGATGGCTGGATGGCATCAACTCAAAGGATGAATTTGAGCAAACTCAGGGAGATAGTGAAGGACAGGGAAGCCTGGTTAGCTGTAGTCTATGAGGTCACAGAGTCAGACAGGACTTAGTGACTGAACAACAACTACACACACACACACACACACACACACACACACACACACAAAAGAAAAGGCAGAGGAACCAGAGATCAAATTGCCAACATCCACTGGATCATGGAAAAAGCAAGAGAGCTCCAGGAAAACATCTATTTCTGCTTTATTGACTATGCCAAAGACTTTGTGTGGATCACAATAAACTGTGGAAAATTCTGAAAGAGATGGGAATACCAGACCACCTGACCTGCCTCTTGAGAAACCTGTATGCAGGTCAGGAAGCAACAGTTAGAACTGGACATGGAACAACAGACTGGTTCCAAATAGGAAAAGGAGTAAGTACATCAAGGCTGTATATTGTCACCCTGCTTATTTAACTTCTATGCAGAGTACATCATGAGAAACACTGGGCTGGAAGAAGCACAAGCTGGAATCAAGATTACTGGGAGAAATATCAGTAACCTCAGATATGCAGATGACACCACCCTTATGGCAGAAAGTGAAGAGGAACTAAAGAGCCTCTTGATGAAAGTGAAAGAGGAGAGTGAAAAAGTTGGCTTAAAGCTCGACATTCAGAAAACGAAGATCATGGCATCTGGTCCCATCACTTCATGGGAAATAGTTGGGGAAACAGGGTCAAACTTTTTTGGGGGGAGCTCCAAAATCACTGCAGATGGTGACTGCAGCCATGAAATTAAAAGACACTCCTTAAAAGGAAAGTTATGACCAACCTAGATAACATATTCAAAAGCAGAGACATTACTTTACCAACAAAGGTCTGTCTAGTCAAGGCTATGGTTTTTCCTGTGGTCATGTATGGATGTGAGAGTTGGACTGTGAAGAAAGCTGAGCACCGAAGAATTGATGCTTTTGAACTGTGGTGTTGGAGAATACTCTTGAGAGTCCCTTGGACTGCAAGGAGATCCAACCAGTCCATCCTAAAGGATTTCAGTCCTGGGTGTTCATTGGAAGGACTGATGCTGAAGCTGAAACTCCAATACTTTGGCCACCTCAAGCAAAGAGTTGACTCATTGGAAAAGACCCTGATGCTGGGAGAGATTGGGGGTAGGAGGAGAAGGGGATGACAGAGGAAGAGATGGCTGGATGGCATCACCGACTCGATGGACGTGTGTCTGAGTGAACTCTGGGAGTTGGTGATGGACAGGGAGGCCTGGCGTGCTGCGATTCATGGGGTCGCAAAGAGTCGGACACAACTGAGTGATTGAAGTGAACTGAACTGAAGGTTTACAGGATACAGACAGGGAAAGAGAAGGAGAGTGAAAGGGTGAGAACTTAAAGACGGAGAATGAGGAGCGGGGATACAGCCTTCACGACAGCTGAGGATGGGAGAAGAATGGAGAACAAAATCATGGTGCAAAAATCTTAACAAACTGTATTCCCGTCACTTACATTACTTCTTGAAAGATGTCTAAGAAAAAAACCAGAATTACTTTCAATTCCTTCTAAAAGGCTTGGATGTGATACTGAGATGAGCACACACAGTCTTTAGGTTTTATTCAGCTCACATCCCCAAGGCTCATCCAAGATCGTGTATACTTCTTGATGTACTACTGACTTGGTCCTTAGTCTAAGTGGTATAGAAGACAAGTTCTGGGAGAGCTAGTTTAGAGGCCATGACCTGTGTGACTTCAAGGAAGTCACTGAACCACTCTGAGCCTCACTAATACCTGCCTTAAAAAGCAAGTAAGACAACCTATGCAAAAGAGTGCTGGGAACCACAAAATGCTACATAAATATTACCATGGCTCAGTGCCTAGCAGGGACTCATTAAATTCTTGTTGACTGGTTGAGTAATTGATCAACTCTGGCCAGCCTCCTTAAAAACTTTCCTCATTTAACTGAGAAGTGAGACAGTTCAGGAAGACAAGCAACATCCAAGAAAATCCATTTGGCTTTAGAGTGGCCTAGTCCAATGGATTTTGAAGTTTATGAATTTACTTGCAAACAAACCACTTTCTGTTGTTCAACAAATTTCACTTTGTTTGGGATGATGAGATTTGTCAAAAGAAACAAGAGTATCGTTTTGGCTAAATGCACGGTTGAAGTTGAAAGGACTCGGATTTCCAAAATCGAAGTGGAGAACATGGAGATCCCCAACCCCTGGGACCAACTCTGGACACATAGTAGGCCTTTCTGAAAACACTGGGGGGTTGGACTATGCTAAGTCGCTTCAGTTGCATCCGACCCTTTCTGACCCTATGGACTGTAGCCGAACAGGCTCCTCTGTCCATGGAGGTTGGACTGGATCCATCCATATCTGAGTATACTAGCCTGCCTGGTAAGGTTTTTTGTGAAACACCTCAGCACTTCTGTGACCTCATGCAAACAAAAACGACGTGAAGCTGAATAGAGTTTAAGCAAAGGAAACTTCAAACTAAATTTTTATTGAAATTCTCCCCATTGTCAGCCGACATTTTCAATTTTCATTTCCCTGCCTCAGCCCATTTCGCCATAGAAACTTGGATGTTTTCATTGAACAGCAGCCAGTGAACACTGGACTGAAGGGGCACACTATAAATTTGGAAAAATAAATAAATGCTTCAGAACTTCCACTTGAAAACCACAGCTAAAAATGAAATCAAATCTGACCCACCCCTTTTCTTTTAAATTGTGGGAACAGACTCAGTCTGCCTCAATTTTTAAGCCCATATTAAATTTTATATAAGCACCTTGGAGATCCATGCATGGCCTGGTCAAAGCAATCGTGGAACCTTTGACTCACACACAAGGTTTGAACGACTGGAACGAGAAGGTATCATCCCTCCTACACCATGTTCCTTAATAAACATGTGTGCTTAAGAAATAAAAAGGGAAGAAAAATTGGTTTATGGGCATAGAGAGAATAACTCACTCCAAATTGCTCCTTTGATGAATGTGGACAAAAGAATAAAATTTGTCACCCAGCTAATATTACCATCAATATTTTGTCCAGCTACATTCCTTCCAATTTAAAAACAGTTCAATATCCTTTTTACCTTCAAGTAGCAGCACTTAATAAACAGTGATGGATGGTTTTTATTTTTGTTCGCATTTCAGTCTTCCCTGCTTCTGTTACAAGGGCACTATTTTGCTTGGGGGAAATGTAGATCTTCCGTCTTTCTTGCATTGACAAGCATCCCTCAAGGAAAGACGGCCATATTTAATTCATAACCCCCATCGGCTACACAAACATACAACTTCCCATCAATTAGGCAACACAGAGATGTTGTTAAAAATCAATGAGCTTATTATTAAATATATTTTTTTCATGTAGCAATGATAGTTATTGCCGTACTATTGTTATTACTGCACTGTCAGCTGTTTAGGCAGCTTTTCAGAGAGTTTGATAGGTTTTGATGTTGCTAGCAAGGCAGTCTATGAAACGAGGCATCCCGGTGAGACTTTCCTCTCTGTCTCCTGCCACATCTAGAAGCCATCAAGCGAAGGGGGGAAATGAAGGCTGTAGAGAAAGGATCCTTGGACTGGAGGCAGAAGACCCACTCTGCACTTAACTATCTGTGTGACCTTGGGTAAGTCCCTTCTCCATTCTGAGCCTCATTTCTAAAACTGAGAGGGTTAGCCCCACAGGATTTGGGGGTTCCCTCCCTTCTGAAATGTGAGATTTTTCTAATCACTGTTGTTTTACTAGCCACAGAAACAAGGAGAAATCAGTTCAGTTCAGCAACCCTCAATTGTTCTTTACAAAAGACTCCTGATTTAAAAAAAAAAAAAAAAAAA
>SJXQ01004456.1:305887-330660 GCA_006408695.1 Aepyceros melampus
TTAAAAAAAAAAAAAAAAAGAAGTGAGTAGAGCAGGGGAAATGCTACCAAATCTGAAACAGACGTTCAATTGATCCGAAAACCAAATATGCCCATATTTGTGTTTTCATCCTCGTGTGTTTATTAAAAATAATTTTGATATTTTGACACATGCCACTACTGTGGGAGCCTCCTGCCTACAAACAGAGATGTTAAAACTGTGCCAGCACATGCAAAGGTTAAAAACAACATTGCACAGATTTTGGCACTACATCATATGCTGTCTGGCCACAGCTGATCTGAACTGAGTCCCCCATAATTACAGGAGAAGGTGGAACAGGTTTGCTGCTAATTGGAAAATTCTGCAAATGGCAGCACCGAAGTAAATTGACAGTCGTTAGAATATTAACAAAATGAGAGTACTGATTAGTAAAAAGCTCAGATGCAGACTTTTTTTTTTTTTACTGCCGGATTCTGCTGGCAAATTGATAATAAAAGCTGAACTTAATAATAACAGCTGTTATTTGACCCGGTAATATTTTTTTTAATCTGTTGCTGTTCCCAGACCAATAACACATAAAGAAGGTCTGTATCCACTGTTGCAAAATTATTTTGAATCCCAAAAGGTATATTCAGAGTCAGTGAAGGAAAACGGTGCTTAAAGGGGCAGGCCATCAACAGTCACGTTCTAACGAAAGTATGGTCACCGCAAAGCTTTGAGTTGTCTTGTTCTCACCGGCCACCTTCCAACAGGCCTGGGTGGAGGTGCTGGGTGTTAAGGGCTCCTTTTCGGAACAGGGCCTGAATTCTATTTCCAGTTCACTTTAAATCTGTGACTGGTAAAAATGTCAATGTTAACTTATTCTTCACTTTAAAGTGGACAGGAAGGAAAGTTGGCCCTTGCCAGATTCTGAGGTTTCTATCAACACTTAGCTGTTTGTACTTATTATTTTTCAGCCAGATGGGAAGAGATTTGGGAATGGACATATTAATTAGAAATACTGCCATGAATCTATGGAAAAGGGACTGTCACTTCGCCACCCATAGTTTTACACTATCCACACACACAAACACGCCCAGGAGACTTGCATTTGGAAGTGAATCTCACCTGATTCCCTACTGGTGGGAGTATAAGTTAATCCAATCTTTCTAGCTGTATAGTAAAATGGATTAAAAAAAAAATTTTTTTAATGCATATAGCCTTTGACTCAGCAATTCTATTTTAAGGGTTTGGCCAAAAGAAAGTCATGAAAATGCCTAAAATGTACCTAGCTTTACCTACAAAAGTATCCTTGCAGCACTGTTTATAATAAATATAAGAGCAGAAACCACATTTGTCCTGGAATGAATAACTGACTGTGATAGACAAAAGAATACTACATAATTATGTAAAATTTACTGTAGAATATTTAAATGATATAGGAAGATAGTTTAGTAAATGGAAAAAACAGACTACCAAAGAATAAACATAGGATATTCACTCTTTTTAAATATACTGACAGAGACAAGACTGGAAGAAGGGTAACCAAGGAGATTAATGGTTCTTCCTGAGTGGTGGTCTAATAAATGGGTATTTTCTTTTTATTTTCTTTTGCTGGTCCACATTTTCTAAATTTTCTCAAGTGAGCCTGTACTGTTTCAGTCAGAAGAGAATACACAAATTATTTTTAGAATGAAAAAGTCTCTAGAGGGTTCCTATTGTTGTTGCAAGTGAAAATTCAGTCTATAGCAGTGGGCACAACCACTTCCCCAAAAGCAAGTTGGTTCCTTGACTTAAAGTCCACCTTCTGTTCGGGGAAGGAAAAGAATCAGCTTAAAGCAAATCCCAAAACTCTGGGTAAAGAACCAGCCCATGGATTATGGTTAACACACACACACACTCACACACATGCAGAAACACAAACACACACACACACACATGAACTCTCCTAATGACATCTGTTCTCTGAAAATACAGGTCAGCAAATACTTTAGACTCTTATAGAAAAGGATTTCCTTTTCTAACTTTGGGCCTCATATACTCTGGTAATTTTGTCATTTTCTTTTGACCTCATTATGATAACACAGACCCTCACTGATTCTGAATCTGTGCAAGAGGAGGTCATTGCCATTTTCAGAGTTTGTCGATCCCCTAGTCGACTGAAAGGGTGTGGGTGAGGGTTGCACCCAGACAAATGTAGATCCAACCCACGACCTCACAGAATACACCCAGTCTGTATATTTTCATGAGTAAAGTTCACTCCTAACGAGATGCAGTCATGTGCCTGGGCCCAACTGACAGATCTCTGCATATTTAACCTCAGCCTCAAAAGTTAGTCCTTGAGCTCTCAAGTCACCCCCTGTAGTTGAACATCAGCCAGGAAGTTGAGCCAGGCTGCAGCGTTGCAGAGCTGGCCTTAGAGCGCGTGTACGTTCACTGGGGCGAAGATGGATGCATGGCGTTTCTTCACAGGTCTGCTTTTAAAAAACTGTGTATTAACATCCTACAGCACCATTGCCAAAAACATAAAATTCCAAAGGCAAATCCCCTCAGTTCCAGCCCTGCCAGGACTGGGCTGACGAGGCTCCGCCAGGGGACCGTAAATGGCCACAGTTGCTTCTAGCAAGGAGCACAAAGCCCACCCCGTTAGCTGCAGTCACAGGACCAAGTGACTCTCAAGCTGCTTCTCGCCAGGAGTGTGGGTGGGCAGCGGGCAGGCTCCCAACGCGACGACTAGGCTCAATTGACTGTAACCCAGAATTTTTCTTAAGTGGCATTTTTGGACGATGGTACCCAGGCCCCCATCCTTCATCCTTTCTAACAGTTCTGCATCAGGAAAACAAAGCAATGGGGAGGGAGAGGCGTGGCGGCGGGGTGGGGGCTGCTGCAGCCAGCATGTGCCAAATACAGTTAAGGGTAGAGAGGGAGGTAGGATTGGAAAGGGGGTAAAAATCAAGTCACTTTCAATCAAGTGTCACACCTTTAAATAGTGGTTAAATCTTTGCATTATGCAGCTCATCCCTTTACAACATGGGGTTCCCTTAGAGAATTCCCTGTTTACACTGGGAATTCCTCCAGGGCCGCATCAATAAAGCTGAACAGATGTCAGGGTGGAATGCCAGCGGCAGTGGCTGTTGTCAGGGGTACTGGGGAGGAAGGCACAGAACAATGAGAGAGACAGCTGGTACACAAAGCCTCACGCGTGGGTCAGGTTCTGCCAGTGTGTAGAGATTCCACCCTACCCTTTGTCCGGGCACATTGCCTTTCTTGTTTCTCGATGACAAGGGCTGACACATGTCACCTGACCCTATCAGAAGTGTTATTTGCTTGCCACTTGCATATGCACTGGTGTTCTGACCTCCTCAGCCCGCATCTCCCAACCGAAAGCATTGAGCGTCGATGCGCAGAAAACTCTCCAATGCTGCCCCAATCTAGGATTTCATTATGCACTTTTGAGTCGAAAGTGGGATGGAGATGTCCTTCTTTTTAATTAAAAACATGATTGATGAGACTTAACTGACAGTAGGAAATGCGATAGAAATATTCCTTAAAGAGGCACTAACCCCGTTTGCGGGGCGAGAGTGGTGTGAGTCTCCGAAGTTGCAAGCAGCGGGAGAAAGGAAATTAAAATAAAAGCCCGTTAGAGTCCGCCGGCGGTGGAAGGGTGGTAACGTGACACGGCATCTGCAGCCGTGTAACCAGAAACTTACGCGCATTAAGAGCTAATGTGAGGTGTTACTCGGTAATGGGGATGTTCACAGTGATGAAAGGCGGCAGATGAGTGGGGGAGAAGACGAGAGAGGAGCGTGTCAAGGCAAAAAACAACTAATTCACCGTATTTCTAAGGGGCGATTGGCTTCAGAAGACCTTATGCCCAAACTCCCCATTTGCCTGCTCTGCAGAAGTGGTTGTTCCTGCCGTGTTGCTGAATTGTCCGTCCTCGGCCCTTTCCCTACACCGTCCCTTTAAAATCCTCATTATAAGAAAAGTCCTCGTGCCTGGGATGGTCCATGTGCAGCCTGTACTAAGGAAAACAGGAAAATGTTCACAATTTTGTTTTAAAGGCCTTCTAAGATTTATTCCCTGGGTGACTGCTAAGTTATCAGGAAAAAATAATGCGAACCCAGGGATGCAGTAATATACAAATCATGAGAACCCCCAAAATGACCAGTGAGAGGCTGGAGTAAGTTTTCTAATTGTGGGACCTTGGCCTCCATGTTTTCAACCTAGAAATAATAGATGAAGCTGAATCTGGGTCTGTATTAAAATAGCATAACTTAAATACCAACAATCATAGCAGTTTGAAATTTATTTTCAAAACAAATCTCCCTTTCTCTTTCTTGATATCATTTACAAAGGGATTTTTTTTTTAAATTTCTTGGTGGTTGTTTCAGGATGGTTTGTTTTGTTTTCCATGGAAATAGTTATTTTCTGAGAAACAGCAACTTTGAATTAAAAAGAGAAGAATACCTCCCTTAAAAGGACACCCAAGAATAGCCGAGTCCACACTCTGTAAGCCTGCTCACAGCAGAACCTTCATATGTTTTTCATACCTAAAGATTTTATTCTAGTTTTTAAAAATCCCCTAAAGAGCAGTAGATACCACACAGTCTAACTCTATTCCACTTAATTCCTAATTAAAGACTGAGAAAAAAAGAAAAGCTTTTATTGAAATGTTCAGATTAAAGGAAAGGAGGTTACAATTGGAGTTGATTTTGGGCAAGTATTTAACTAGCAAAGGTTAATTAGAATTGTAGCAAAGCGATGTAAAATAACTGATTCTGATCAATTGATTAATGAGATGTCAGAAGGTACAAGAATTCACCTTTGAGAGAAACATATTAAAAATGAAATATATTTGCAAAGCCATCATGTCTTCCCTCTTATTTAGTTCATTAACGCTAGCAGCAGCTGTAGATGGTTTTTCCATCTATGACAATCTGCAGAAAATGAAAGCCCCCAAATCCACCAAAAGTAACACAAAAATGTTACACAATGTCCCCAAACACCCATAAAAGTTCACAAAGTCTCTAGGAAGAGGCCAAAATCTTCAGCGGTTCCTTTCGGTCCTCTCTCTCCATTCCTTCTGTATTAGAGATTCAGATTCACTTAAAAGATAAGTGGTTTTGAGATTCTGAAATTATTAAAATCAGGCACATTATGCCCATTGAATTTATCAATTCACTAGGCCTGTATCAATTTCACTGTTGATGTGGAGGAGTGGGAGGCAAGGGTCTGGGGGATGCTTCTCCTTTCTCATGCCGATGGTCCTGGTGAACAAACAGATCCCTCTGTTTGTGGCATAGATGTTCTTTGTCACAATAACCCGCAGTATATTGTGTTTATATATGTCCTTCAGGCATGTCACAACAGTTTGGCATTCTGAGCGGCTCTACCCAGTGTACATTAAATAGTCATGTAGTTACATTAAACAGTGGGGAGTTCACACTTCACAACCACTCAGTGTTTTAAAACAGATGTGGGCTGTCTGTTGTCAGACTCTAGTGCAAAAGCTCAGAAGGATCGGGGTGGGAACAGACTCTGCAAATGATGGAGGGCTCCCCAAATTTTCCACACAAGTTCCTTCATTCTCCAACCACCCCCCTCCATGCTAGAGGTTGAGGGTGAGAGAGATTTGGGGGAAAAGCAGAGAAAAAAAGAGGGCAGCCAGGAAGCAACAACTTTTATGTCTTATAGAACAGAGATCTGAAAAAAAGAATTGAGAATTCGGAATAGTTTGTGGCATGGAATATTTTGAGCGGGGTGGGCTTGCTGCGGTATCGTGGGATTTACTGACAGGAGAATTTTTGACAGTTGATGGACAGATGAATTCCGTCATGGAAGCGTTAGTCGAAAGCGGCAAGGCCAGATGGAAACTCACAGCTTGTCTTTAATATTAATTTTCTTTTTTTTTCAGGAGATCAGAATTCCCTAATTCCCTAAAATGTTTCAATGCATCTTGAGGTATTATTTTTCAGATGCCTTTCTCCACCTACTCTTAGTAAGAGTGTTCCTTTGTGTTAATGTTATGTTTCCTCCCTTACTTTGGAAAAAAAAAAAAAAGGTTAGTTCTTTCCCTTCCATCCTTTTCTTCCCTCTTTTCCTTCTTTCTTCCTTCCTCCCTTTTATTTCTTCCTTCCCTTCTCTTTCTCTCTCTCCTTTCCTTCCTTCTTTTTTCTTTTCTTCTTTCTGTTTCTTTCTTGCTTGCTTTCTTTCCTTTTCTTCTCCAGTTGTACAGCTATTAACATTTTCCCTTCATTTCCCTAACACAGAAAGATAAATATAGTATGCTTGTAAGATACTAACTCTAAATTTGAGAAATTCACCCAAAGCAATTGTGACTTAGAGCTATGGTAAAGGTACTAACAATAAGATTGTCTTTGTAACTGAATGAAAGGCATAACGCTTCATGCTTTCCGAGGATGGAAGGGTGATTGTTCTCAGGGTGTCCATCTTCTGGACAGTGAGAATTAAGTTATATACTCTGCTCAGTGATGCACTGGGAAAAACGCTGGGCTCAGACTCAGGGCCAGATCTCTGGCGTTGGCTCCGCCTAGTTTTCTGCGTGGTGTTACACAAGTCCTTACCATTGCCTGGCCTCAGTTTCTTTATTTATAAATTATGGTTGGTATCACAAGGAGGCAGTGAGTCCCCAGAGATCTTAATGGCTCCCTTCAGGGTACCATGAAACTAAAAGAAAAGCTGACTGTTCCTATCAAGAAGTCGCAACTGTGGGACTTCCCTGGTGGCCCAGTGGAAGTCCAATGCAGGGGGTGCAAGTTCGAGCTTGGATCAGGGAGCTAAGATCCCACTTGCTTCATGGCCAAAATAGGAAAATATAAAACAGAAACAATATTGCAACATATTCAAGGTGGTCCGTATCAAAAAAAAAAATCTAAAAAAATAAGTCACAACTGCTCCCTTCCTCATCTCACCACTGAGCTCCTCAGAGACCTAGGTAACCCCTCCACAGCAGCTTAGGTAATGGAACGGAACCCCACCTTTATTCTCAGTCTTCTTCCTACTGTTCCACATAAAATATTACTGCACGTTCTCTTGTTGTGGTGACCTCACTCATAAAACAAATATCTTCCCAAGTCCCTTTATTTTATATCACTGGATCCACTCAATTGAGAGTGGTACTTTAAAACTCAGAGATCTTTCTTCTGTGTCTGTATATTATCTATTTCCCTAATTTCTTTCAAGTTTAATATAAAAATATTAATATAAGACAGTGCTCCCCAGTTTCCTGATACACCACTTTGGTTATAGGTTGATTCCCTGTATGTGTGTGTGTGTGTGTGTGCACACCTGTATGTTAGTGAGTTTGTCTTGGTCAATCAGAAAAACCTTTTACAATTTATGTAGGTGCTGCATGAGTGCTAAGTAGCTACGGTTGTCTCTGACTCTTTATGACCCCATGAACCACAGCATGGCAAGTCCCCTGTCCATGGATTCTCCAGGCAAGAATCGTGGAGTGAGTTGCCATTTCCTCCTGCAGGGGATCCTCCCAACCCAGGGATCGAAGTCGGGCCTCCTGTGTCTTTTGCATTGCAAGTGGATTCTTTACTGCTGAGCCACCGGGGAAACCCTGCTAAAGTATAACATTGCTCAGAATCAAAATTAGCTCCCTAATTGGGCAAAATTTCCCCGTCATGATAACTAATCCGTTGTCCAAGGATGCTATAATGAGCATTGTTGTATGACCTATCTGGTTGCACTAGACGACATCTAAGCCCCTTTAAATTGAAAATATATGCATATTTGATGATTCTAAGATACAATGTGAGTCAAGAGGGTGTTTACAAAATAGTTGGAAATATCATCACAGAAGAATAGAATATTAGAACTGGGGAAAACCTTGGAAGGAAAATGCTCTGAACAGCCCCTACATTCCTCTGAAACTGGTGGCAGAGCCATGGTTAGCAGTGACTTATATCTAAACAGTATTTTATGAAATAGTTTTCTATATACCTCTACTGAGCCTCATTTCAGTGGTAAAGAATCTGCCTGCAGTGCAGGAGACATGAGTTCGATCTCTCGGTTGGGAAGATCCCCTAGAGAGGAAACTGGCAACCCACTCCAGTATTCTGCCTGGGAAATCCCATGGACAGAAGATCCTGGAGGGCTACAGTCCAGGGGATCACAAAAGAGTCGGACACGACTTAGTTACTAAACAACAACAAATTGAGCCTCATAGCAGCCTTCTGAGGTGGGATCTACCAGCCATACATCTCACTGACATAGCAGCCAAGGCCAGGGAGGTTCTGTGACTTGCCTAAGTCTGGGCAGTTAGTGAGTGGGAGAGTCAGGGCTGGGACTCCAGACAGGGACCATCCCTAAGCTGCTTCCTTGTCTCCTGGGCACTTTTCTTTCCAAGATCTCCAAGCACTTCTCTCTGAGTATGCTAATTCCTGCAGCATCCCAGAGATATGAGTGAGTATTGCCAGTTGCAGACACTCACAATTACCAGAGATGGGGACAAACCTCTAAGATCAATCCCCTCCATTCTTTCATTTTTCCAGAAAAAGGAAACTGAGGCTTGCAGAAGTCACTGTTATAGTGAGCCCTCTGAAACGAAAACCTGGATTTCTGCTGGGTTCCTCTAAGACCTTAAAATAGGCACCCACCCCCTCGACCACGCAAGTGATGATTTAAACCAGGTGAGCACAAAAATGACTTCATTCACTGCGTTTTCCATGTGCCTCTGGAGGAAGGCCTGTGGAACATGGACATGTAGAGAGAGACCCTCAATCACCCTTGCCTCCCCTTTCTCCCACACGTGGCAGACTGGTAACTGTTTGCCAGCTCTTTGTAAAGCTGACAGTGGGAATTATTTTTCCCATGTGCCAAACAACTTCATCCTAAAGGAAATATTTTACTCTGGAAAGATTTAATAACAATTATAATGATACCTTATACAGCACTCTAGTTCGAAAATATTCTTTCCAAGCATTATTTCATTGGTTAGTTGATACAGTGAGACATCAGACCTCAAGGGTGTGAAGAGTGGGATAGAGGAGTGGGAGGGGTAGAGGCCACTCCTCTCTGGTCCCTGGGCCTCCCCACCCCCATGCTTCCACTGCTGTTGAGCTGGACAACAGCAGGTGTCTCTCAGGTCATTGTCGCTCCCCATCCTTTACGCTCACCTTTCCCATCTGACTTTTCTGGGAGAGGGCATGGGACAACAGCACTACAGAAGAAACAAAGGATCCTGGGAAAGGAAGGGACATAAAAAAGCTATGACTTCTCCACCATCTAATGCCCTAGTCCATGCTCCATGCCACAGAGAAGCATTAAAGACACCCAAGTTGACCAGAAGGATGCAATGACAGCCCTGGACTATGAGCTGCTATCAGAAGGCCAGATTCATGTCCACATCACCCACTGACCCTGACCTCTTCCTTTCCTTCTTTACAGAAATTCCCACTGTCACCAAACTAATTTTTGCAACATTGCAATAAACATGCTAAAATCTCACGAGAGACTTCCCTGGCAGTCCACTATGCTTCCACTCTGTAGTGGGCTTGTGTTCAATCCCTGGTCAGGGAACTAAGATCCTGAGTGCCAGGTAGTATGGCCAAAAAAAAAAAATTTATATTTGTATTTTTAAAAACTCAAAAACAAATAAAATGTCATAGAGGTCTTCAAAGCAAATCATGTCCATTCACAAGCTGGCTTGGGGTTTTAGTCCATTTTAGGCCACATCATGGCTAAATTATGACTTCCCAGGTAGTGCTAGTGGTAAAGAACCCGCCTGTCAATACAGGAGATGCAAGAGACATAGGTTTGATCTCTGAGTTGGGAAGATCCCCTGGATAAGGGAATTGCAACCCACTCCAGTATTCCTGCCTGGGAAACCTCATGGACAGAGAAGCCTAGTGGGCTACAGTCCATGGGGCCACAAAGAGTTAGGCACAACTGAGCAACTGAACACACACATATGGCTAAATCATGAATCACAAGTTCATTCAACAAATATTTATCAACTGTTGATTACTTGCTAAGCACTATGCTAGAGGCTGGAAAGAGAAAAGCATGTTCCTGCCCTCAGGGAACTCGTGATCTGGTACAGGAGATGGATGCTAGAGAGAAAATTGTGAGATGCAGTGATGAGACCCAGGACAGAGGTGAGCCCAGGATGGAAACTCAGGAAGAACAATGAACCCCATCAGGGGGACACAGAATGAGTCTCAAGCATAGCTGCCAGTTGGGAAATATGTAAAGTCCACCTTCAGCCACCTGTGTTCTAATATAACCTGTCCCCAGTTGATGTTGGTGTGTGTTTTAGAGGATGGAAGTATGGTTAGATCATAAGCTAAAATCAGGCAACTTTTTTTTTTTTTGGAAGAATATATAATTCAGTTGCCCTTGGTATGATATTGGTCCATGTCAGTCCTCAATCTGTGAAATAAATGAGACCCCCAGGAAAAGGGAGTATTTCCAGCTCAACTAGAAATACACTGATTGGACATAAATCCTACTATGTTGTCAAGCATTTGATTTCTTACCCTTTTTAAGATGTGTAATTTATGTTTGGTTTATTTATAGGGTATTCTTTTGGAGAGGTTCATAATTGACAATTTTGAAAACTGGTAAAAAAAAAAAATTCTTCATTTTGGAAAACAGATAACTAAAAAGCCTTGTGCATGGGCCTGGGGGCTGACCACTAGGTCCTGGCAGGGTGTTTGTTTGTGGATTCACTGCTTTGCAATCACTCTGGGCCATCACTCTGGTGTATGTACTTGATCCAATCTCACAACGTGTGGCTCTGTCGGTGTGCACTCACTCCAACCATGGGAAATGTTGAAGGATTCGTCTGAGGGATTTACCATGTCCTGGTACTTGACGTGAGAAGAAAATGTAGATATATTATCTATATAAATATACATTATATATGACGTATGTCACATGTAATGAATAATATGTAAGATGTATAGTATATTAAACTCCATAAATGTCTGTTGGATTAATACATTTACCAATATGTTCATTAATTACACCAGTCTTTGGATTTGGGCAGCAGCTTTGACAGGGTAGAGTTATTTTTTAAATTAATTTTCACTGGAGTAATAGCTGATTTACAATGTCATGTTGCTTTCTGCCGTACAGCAAAGTGAATCAGCTATGCATATACATGTATCCCCGCGTTTTTAGATTTCCTTCCCATTGGTAGGAGGATTGAAAATCTACCCCACCCCCTCACTTTGCTTTCTTTCTTGTATTCTCAATGCTCCCCCAAAACCCTGTTCTAAATTCTTCTCCTTCCAGAGCTGAGCACTTTGTCAACCAGAAGTTCCTGGATCCTTAAACGGTCTGAAAACTCGTGTACTTAAGTTTGGTCCAGGAGTGTGAAAAACTGCAAGTTCCTCCACCCGGCAAAGAGAAAATCTTTTAGGCTGCAGCATCCTGGAAATACACTGTTTTGCTTTGCTGGGAGCAGCATTCCTCTGGTTCTTGGGGGTTTCTGAAGCCTTTTACAGTCATTAGGAAACTGACACAGCATCCCTGTGGGGCTTAGCCCCCTTTAGAGAGACTCCACAGAGATTAAGAGCTGTCTAGGGTCACCCAGAGCAGAGTGGAAGCCCGAGCCCCCTCCCCAGGCGCCTGTAGACATACATATATGGTAAAATCACTCTGGAGCTAGAAACCAAAAGCCTTTTCTAACTTGACCTAAGCCTAAATTGGAGATTCTACACATATCTCCTTTCCTTGCTAATTAAGTGAGGAGCTTGGGGCTTAGAGGCCCAGAGCAACTGTGAAAGCTGAATCGGCCCCCTGTCCCTGCCCCCTAACCAGCCTAGGGCCTGCTCCTGTTGGAGCCACAGAATTTAATAAACTACTGGATGTGTGTGTGTATGTGTTAGTCGCTCAGTCAAGTCTGACTCTTTGTGACCCCATGGACTGTAGCCTACCAGGCTCCTCTGTTCACGGACCTCTCCAGGCAAGAATCCTAGAGTAGGTAGCCATTCCCTTCTCCAGGGGATCTTCCCAACCTAGGGATGGAACATGGGTCTCCTGCACTGCAGGCAGTTTCTTTACTGTCTGAGCCACCAGGGAAGCCCAGTGACTACTGGATACGCTCTTGTACTGGTCAAGGTTGCTTTGTGGACTTGGCATCAATGGGTTGGAGGAGATTTTGTAAATGTGTATGTGGTATTTGTACATATTTGACATCAGTGAACGGGTAAGGTCCTTGAGCACAGGATTTTTCTGCATGAAACCTGTCTGAAAACTAGAGTTGATCTTTCATTTTGGCCACCCCAGGTGGCATGTGGAACTTCCCCAACCAAGGATCAAACCCGCACTCCCTGCAGTGGAAATGCAGTCTTCACCACTGGATCACCAGGGAAGTCCTAGAGTTGACCTTCATGAGGAACTTAATAGGGCTCTTGACTCTTCAAGCCTGATCTCCCAGTCTCCACTATATAGGGGCTGAATTGGACTAATAAGCAAATATTTGTTTCTTCCATGGAATAAAATTGTTAAACTAGAGTCCAGAAGCCACTTGGTGGAAAATGAAAGTCGCTCAATTTTGTTCGACTGTTTGCACCCCATGAAAAATTCTTCCCAGTATAATTCCCAGTCTTCCCAGTATAATTCCCAATCAAAATACCAAACACTGTGAAAGAGGCCTTTTTTGATCTGGAACATTCTTCTCCTCCTCTCCCATTCCTAGGGTAAGAGGTCAGAGAATTACCCCAACTGTCTTGATATCCTGAAGGATCACTGATGTGCTTCTCAGCTTTCAGCCAGAGGAAGACACCCTAGAGGAGAATGGGACCTGATGTGGTCCAGATTCGTGACCCCCCAGCCATATCCCAAACACACTCATGTTTGCCCTTGGAAAGTGCCTGCCTGAACACATGAGCTTAAAAAAGAGGACATTTCATCATCATCAGATGAATGGAAAGGAAGTTTTGGTACATATACACAATGGAATACTACTCAGCCATAAAAAGGAACGCATTTGAGTCAATTCTAATGAGGTGGATGAACCTAGAGCCTATTATACAGAGTGAAGTCAGAAAGAGAAAAGCAAATATCATATATTAAGGCACATATTGGAGAAGGCAATGGCACCCCACTCCAGTACTCTTGCCTGGAAAATCCCATGGACAGAGGAGCCTGGTGGGCTGCAGTCCATGGAGTCACTAAGAGTTGGACACGACTGAGCAACTTCACTTTCACTTCTCACTTTCATGCATTGGAGAAGGAAATGGCAACCCACTCCAGTGTTCTTGCCTGGAGAATCCCATGGACGGAGGAGCCAGGTGGGCTGCCGTCTATGGGGTCGCACAGAGGCAGACACAACTGAAGCGACTTAGCAGCAGCAAGACACATATATGGAATCTAGAAAGATGGTATTGATGAACCTATTATCAGGGCAGCAATGGAGATGCAGACATAAAGAACAGACTTATGGACACAGTGGGGAAGGAGAGGGTGGGATGAATTGAGAGAGTAGCACTGAAACATATACATTGCCATGTGCAAAATAGATGGCCAGTGGGAATTTGCTGTATGATGCAGTGAACTCAAGCCGGGTGCTCTGTGACAGCCTAGAGGGGTGGATGGGGAGAGAGGTGGGAGAGAGGTTCTAGAGGGCAGGGACATAGATATACTTATGGTTGATTCATGTTGATATATGGAAGAAACCAACACAATATTGTAAAATAATTATCCTCCAATTAAAAATAAATAAATTTTTTCAAAAGAAGATGCACACAGGGCTTCAAAAAAAGAGAAGACCTCTGCATAAAAAATTCATCACCTTAAAATTCCACTTTTTATTTGCTCGGCTCATATCAAATGCCCTATGGGGATAAGAAAACATAAGCAGGGTTCCAGCTCTTCACAGCCACAGGCTGATGTGAGGAAGACACAGATTGAAAGAGCTAGCAAGAAGCTTACAACTTAGCATTTATAGATAACTCTGTAACCCAGATGAAGTCATCTTTCTCATCTCTAAACTCCTAACACCTACAACCCCATTTCTCTTTAGACCTCTTTCTCGCCTGGGAAATCTCATGGACAGAGGAGCCTGGTGGGCTACAGTCCATGGGTCACAAAGAGTTGGACACAAATAAGCACACACACAAGGACAGAGACTTCCCCTCTATAATCCTGTGTGTTGCTAACTTCAGGGGCAGGTATGCCAAGGGAACCCTGGCAACGGTGACTTTCCCGCATTTTATTCTCATTTTATTCAAGCTTCTGTTCTGAATGAATCTTCTTGCATGCCTTGGTTAGAGGAGCAGAAAGAATCTGCCCAGGTTCACATAACTCAGGGTCTGTTGTCCCAAAAATCAAGATATAGGGAGAGTGGTATCATTTACAGAGAATCAACCTTTTTTTTTTCTTCTCCTGCATTATGTCTTTTTCAGCTTAAGCTATGTTTGGCTTCTGGGGTATAGTGAAAGCTTGTGGAGTTTGTTTCTGATTGATAATGCAATCCTTTGAGAGCCCTTGAATAATGGGTCTATAACTCAGATTATGGGGGGAAATACAGAGAGTTGGGAGAAAGGTGGTTCTGATTCCAGCTCTGTTGAAGTTTTAATACTGCTGGAGAGTAACTAAATTGATTGGGGGAAAGGAATTTATAATCCTAGTGTTATATAAGAAAGCAGGACTCCTAAGCTTCCTAAAATGGTCCTTCTTTTATACCAAAGGCAGGAGAGCTTTTTACTATTGGTAAAGAATATTGTTGTGTGGTCTCAGAATGAGCAAGGGGATAGAACTGGAAGGTCGGTCCAAGGTGACAGCAGAGAAGCCACCATCTTTGTGGTTTGCCTGCCAAAGCACCAGGAAGTCCTCCCAGACCAAAAGCATCTCTCCCACTGTCTAGCATGATGGGAAAATGCTACCAAGAGAGTAAACCATTTCTTATAAGGAGTTCTTCCATTTCCAGAATCTCCTATCAAATCTCCTATCAAAGTGCACCCTTTAGAACAGCCAAATCTCCTAAGCCTTTATCAACAGTATATTTGGAATGGTTGTGATGGGGTAAAGAACCTGCCTGCCAACGCAGGAGATACGAGACATGAGTTCGATCCCTGGGTCAGGAAGATCCTCTGGAGGAGGGCATGGCAACTCACTTCAGTATTCTTGCCTTAGAATCCCATGGACAGAAGAGCCTGGTGGGCTGCAGTCCATGCGGTGGCAGAAGCGTCAGACACAACCAAAGTGACTTAGCCCGTGTGCACAATAGCTAACTGGGAACAAATTCCCACTGGAGTGGGACACAATGAATTCGAGCATCAGCTGGAGGGCAGGCCAAAGAGAATGGATACAAAAGAGACCAGTGTGTAAACACCTTGGGAAAAGGACTGGTGCGTTATTCATGACTGTATCTCCAAGACCTAACACGGTATCTTATGTCATATATAAATACGCCTGCTGAGAGAGCAGTGAGTGAAAAGAAAATGGAAAAGTACGAAAGACCTCCCAGTTCTCCAGTCATCTGGGCTAGTGGTGAGGGGCCACTGCCACTAGTGGGAAAGATTTCTTCTTCTGGATTCTACAAAGATAGCATCATTTTCACCCTCCTGTGCCCTCCACCCACTCCATCTCCATCACCTAAACCAGCACCTACTCCCAGACAATCTTCAGGATGAAGTTTCCTCTTTACCCAGCCTGTCAACAAAAGAGAGAAACCCAAAGCAGCCCAGACTTCCCGTCTGACTCACTTTCACATCTGATCAAATCCTGCTGCTTCTGCTTCCAGCAATAGCTTTCAAGCATGTCCCCCACTCTCCGTACCCATGGCTATGCCTTCATTCAAGCCTCCATCACTTCCTGACTGAATTAGCCAATAGTCCCCTAATTGGTTGTCCTGTTTCCAGGACTCTCTTCCCCCCATACACAATCCTGGCTCCACACTCCACCTCCAGTCAAAGGCAAATTCAATCAGGTCATACCTCCCACCTCCCCACTTCAAAATTTTTTAATTCTTGTCCAGCTGTGCCCCACACCTGACCCCCCCTCCCCGGCATTTCGATCAGAGTCCACCCTTAGCCTAAGAGGCCCTTGATAACTGACCCTTCCCTCCCTCCCCAGCTTTACCACGAGCCCTACTGGAAGTTCTGTGGTGTGTACACCCCCCACCCCACCCCGTCTGTTCTGCACATGCGGCTGTCCTTTCTCCCTGGATGCTCTTCCCTCCTTCCCTGCCCTAGTAACCCTTCATCTTTCCTCACCCACTCTGAGCATCACCCACTTGGGAAATTATCCATGATTCTACTCTTTTCCAAGGCAGAGGTAGTAGGTACCCTTCCTATCAATTTGGCACAGACCCAAACACTTACATGCTCTTCTGTCATTCTTGGCTTCCTCATCTGTTTCCCTAGCTGCACTGAGTCCCTCTGGAGAACAGGAACTATGACACTCAACTCAACCCACAGAGCAGAAAGTCTGTTTCATGAAAGATGTGTAATAAATGTTTCTTAAGGGCATGAATCATGCCAGAAAGTTCTTCCAAAAAGCTTAGTTGGTCAAGGATTCTTTTTTTCCTTCCATCCTTCCTCCCTCCCTCCTCCTTTCTTGCTTGCTTCTTTCTTTCCTTCCTTCCTTTCCTTCTTTCTTTCTTTCATAGAATCATTCCTTAAGCCTCCTCTACTTTGGAGGTAGAATCTGATTGAGGTTAATCCTAAGGGAACTGGTTTTCTCAGAGATTTGACTTCTCCCTGCCCCTGTCTTGAAAAGACCAAAACGACAGTGTGCCGCGTCTCCCCTGCTATACACGTTCGCCCCAGCTCAGGGGTTCTGTGGATGAAAGAAAACTCGCAACATGTCATTTCTCTAGAGAGCAGGCATGCTACTCTGGGGAAACAAACCAATTCTAAGACTGTGAGCAAGCAATCACATAGATGATCCACATGATCAGCCTGGAAGAAGATGGAGGAAAGTCACTCCTATTCCAGATACCCATCTGCTTTCTTCCAGAGGAAGCAAACCAGCTCACTGCTTTCCTTTCCCCAGTTGCAATGTCTTGTGAGGGATGGGCCCAGAGTCCCACTCTAATTATACCCTGTTTGACTAGGAGACGAAGCTCCTGATCACACTTCTAAATCTCAGACTGACGCGACATTTATAACTACATTAAAAAGGAAATGCTCTATGCCGTGTGCCTTCATTCGAGATAACTGTACCAAGGTAACCCTCAATAGGGGCCGGAGGACCTTCCCAAAATCACAGAACAGAACCATGACTCATAAAGCAGAGGAAATAGTAGTTCCCACCTGGAGCCCTGAACACAAGGGAAATAAAGAGAGCCTTAAGTGAAAGATGAGTGCATCTCATTGAACTCCTGAGTCTCAGAACTAGGGTAGTTTCAAAGTCTAAACTTGTATCCGTATTCACTGCCTCGGCCTTTTCTTATCTCTGCAGAGGAGGCCAGCCAGGGTGTGCCTTTAATACAGACTCCAACTATGGCTACAAACTTCTGGGCATCTGGGGGTTACTGCAAGTGATCTCCGAATCCAAGCAGGCGTCAGACATCACAACTAAATAAAAAATAGGTCTTGCACAGATAGATGTTTCTATTTTCAAGTGTTTTCAATCAACCTCATTATCATCATCATTGTTACCATTTATTGAGGGCTTATAACATGCCCAGTACCTTCCAATACTCTCTAAACAGTAACTGAATCCTCAGGCATGTCAGTTGCACAGTTGCATCCAACTTTGCGACTCCCTGGACTGTAGCCTGCCAGGCTCCTCTGTGCATGGAATTTTCCAGGCAGGAATTCTGGAGTGGGTTGCCATTTCCTACTCCAAGGGATACAACCACCCAGTGAGATTCATTAGCATTATTGTCCCTCTTTCACAGATGAGAAAATGGAGAGGTCAAGTAACTTCCCCATGGTCACACAGCTAAAAAGTGGAGTTGCAATTCAAGCCAGATAAGCTGGTTCCAGCATGCCTTAGAATTACTATACTATGCTGCCTCCTCTATTTCTCAACTAATGGTTATTAAAACTATGCTTATAAGCATGTTGGGAATGATGCATTTATATTTTTTCTGTTTAACAAGGGTCCTCACATAATTTGGAACCACTGAGTGGGCTACATAAAAATATTGTAAAAGCTTTGTTGTTGCTGCCGTTCAGTCGCTAAGTTGTGTCCAACTCTGCAACCCCGTGGACTGTAGTCCGCCAGGCTTCTCTTTTCTATGGGATTTCCTAGGCAAGAATACTGGAGTGGGTTGCCGTTTCCTTCTCCAGGGGATCTTCCTGAACCCGGGATTAAACCCGAGTCTCCTGTATTTGCAGGCAGATTCTTTACCACTGAGCCAGCAAGGAAGTCCACTGCAAGAATTACTCCCTGATAAAATATTCCTCCTAACACCTGAAATTGGCCATCAGAGATCCCTTCCTTGGGGTTTAAAGGTGACCCTCTTCATGTCCTTACAAGACGCAAGCACCTTAACAAGAGTGATAAGAGAAGTCACTAGTACCTTAGCATGAGTGAGGTTTCTGGATCATTTCTTCATTAGCAAGAAAAAAAAAAAAAAAAAATCCAGGACATTGGAAGGATATTATGAGTTGAGGAAGGGGAGCTTGGGAGTAGGGGAAAAGGAAAAAGGGGAAATGGTCCTGAAAGCAGAAGCAGTCAGGAAAGTCTAGAATAAACTTGGCCTACTTCACAGTTTTGCCTAGAGGTGGCCTCGGGGCAATCATCAGACCACACAAGATGACATTTTTGGTGACATGTTTTAAAATCAGTGAACGGCTAAAATCATTATTTCTAGAACTATTAACCTCATCACCTTCTGAAATAAAAAGTGAAGCAATAAGCAGAAGGTAAAACAGATCTGAGCTGTTACTTGAGGAAGACAACAGGGCCTAACTTCTTAGTCTAGAAATGGATTAATGTACATCGTCTGACGAACAACTTTAATAAAGGACAGCCTCCTTAATCAGAGCAGCTGAAACATGCTGGCCCACTCAGCTGGCTGTTTTCCCCTTTTATCACCAATGAATTATGGAAAGTCAGGCTCCTTTACTTTTGCAAAGACCCCTTTTCCATTAAGCTCAGACAATGGCCTCTCAAATTCCATAGCTTGCTAAAACAAGATGGCTGCCACCATCAATGACCACCCCATTACAGATTTGCACACTTATAATAAAGAGAATAGTAGAAATGATTCAATGGATATGAACTTGGGCAAACTCCGGGAGATGGTAAGGGACAGAGAGGCCTGGCGTGCTGCAGTCCCTGGGGTTGCAAAGCGTCAGACAAGACTTGGGGGCTGACAAACAACAACAACAATAAACTTGGTCTCGTTTTTCAATTACTATAAAAGGCTGGAAAACTCAGAGTCTTTGCATAAAGATGTATTTGCAACACACAGGTCCTCAGAATTGACATGCTCCTGTGTTCCAGAAGGCTCCTGAGGGCTGAGGCAGGTAGTCAAACCATCTTTGGCCACTGCTCTGAATATCTCATTCCATTTGGTCAAAGAGGGACAATAGGGGAGGGAGAGAGGAATTGAGAGAGTAGCACTGACACATATACACTTCCGTGTGTCAAACAGATCGCTAGTGGGAAGCTGCTGTGCAGCACAGGGAGCTCAGCTCGGCGCTCTGTGATGACCTAGAGGGATGGCATGGGGGGTGAGGGAGGCTCAAGAGGGAGGAGATATATGTATACTTATGGCTGATTCACATTGTTCTATGGCAGAAACTAACACAAGACTGTAAAGAATTATATTCCAATAAAAAATAAATTTAAAAAAAAACACCTTATTGGATTTCCCTGGGGATCCAATTGTTAAGACTCTACACTTCCACTGTAGAGAGCAGGGGTTCGATTCCTGTTTGGGGAAGTTGTGCATGCCATAGTATGCAGCCATAAAGGGGGAAAACCCCTCACCTTATCCATTGCTGCATTTGAGTATTGATGCTCAAGAGTTAGACTTATTACAGCTCAATGAAGAACAAAAAGATTGGGCCTTCTTTGGGAAGGAATGCGTTAAAGTCTTTTAAACCATTAACCCAGGGTCAAAGGTGTCACCAGAATTGTTCATCAACTGCCTCAGGCATAGAACCACAGTCTTCAGATCTGGGCCACTTTTGAGCAAATTTTTTTTTCATGCCTCAGTGCTCCAAATTATAGCAGAAATGCATAAATCACAGGCCAGTTAACAAATTGTGGCTAATCCTCCACAATTTTAACATGAATAGATATAAAGAATCCAGACTAAAAATAACTGCAACTTAGAAATGAAAGTAAAATGGTTTTGTTTTGTTTTGTTTTGTTTTTTCCTTTTCTGCCACCATCCTTTCCCTGAGCTGATACGCCAGCCTGGGACAAAGTAGTTTTCATAGATTTTCAAAGGAAAAAAATGCTGTATGTCTCTCTCCCTAAATGAAAACCAAAAATAGATACTGCTTCTCTAATCTATCTGATTTGGAAATTATTTGGCATTTTTAAAAATTGATTTTTCCAGTCAATTAAATTAGCCAGTAATTTGATATCACCATCTTATTTCATTATATAGAACACATGCTGAAATGGCACACAACCTCATTTTCATTTATTATTTTTACAAATTTAGTACTCATAAAAAGGTGTTGGATTGACAGTGCCAGCAGCTAGACTCTTCCATGCTGGCTGGGAGCGAGCCTGAGCTGCAGTTACAATAACTGGAGCCCAGGCCCATGTAGGCTGGGTTCACCAGCTGTGAGAACAAGATCAAATCCCACATCGTACAGCTCTTTATTCCTGCTCCAGAATCCATCCAACTGAACATGATAAATGGCGCCACCACTGGATGGAGTCCACCCCCTCACTTCTCAATGGCCACCTGGTATTTCTATGATGCTTCTGTCCAAAGAATTTTTAAACACTTTCCAAGTCATCCAACTCAGTTCTCCAAACCTTTTAGACAAAGACGGATCTTTGAAAGCCTGCAAATTCACTTGGGAGAAGAGAGGACACACACACTTTGCTGGAGCAGAGATTACGGAGTTTTTGCCTCTCTGCAGCTTCTAAGGATATACTGCTATGTTCTACTATGGGGAGAACAAGGTTGGAGATTTCTTTGGCCTCCATGGGTTCCTAGGAAGAAATGAAAGTACCAAGTGTTTCCTGCGTGAACAAAGGCACAGAAAGGAGTAACGGCTTCAAGCACGCACCCTAAGACAAAAAGGCAAGGTCAAGATGAACATTCAGGCTTTGTTAACAATGATACTTTGTCTAATCATTTTTAATACGAACACTTTGAGGAGTGATCAAAGGAGGCTCTGTTAATAATTATACCAGGAAAACAGGCATATAAACCAGGACCGTCTGGGGCTACCTGGGGCATATGCTCACCCTGCGTATGTTAGAATTTACAAACCACCTGGGCAATCGTTAGGTGAAGCCCTATTACAAATCATTTCAGCCTTCTGGCTCGTCCCCAACATGTCATGTTCACTCCTTGAAGACTTTGTTAATTTCTCACAACCCTCACACCAAAGCACCCTTCCTAAACCTTGCCCTTCATCTAGGCAAATCCTACAGTTTAGCTAAAACCCAAATGAATGTCTATCTCGTCCCTCGCCGTTCTTTTTGCCTCCTCCAACTCATTCTATTCTTTCCCCTTTCCGATTTTTTTTCTCTTAGTATTTATTATGTGTATATAGCACAGTCCTGACCTACAGAATGCTTTGGAATTTTTCCTATTTGTTGTGTGAGTATGAAGTTCTTTTCCCAATTAGGTTGTAAGCCCCTGGAGGCCTGGGATCTGTCTTATGCTTCTCTGCGTCCTTCACAGGACAGCCTCACACCTTATTCAAGATGTTCAGACAGGAAAACAAACAAGCACACCAACCTCACAGAGACCACCTAGTCGAGCTGCAGATCAAGAACCTGAGGCCCAGAGAAAAGCAGCCTTTCCCAAGACCCCCCAGCTCTAAAACAGCCTGGGTTCCTTGCTCCATGCTTCCAGGGGGCCTTGTGTACTTCACTGAATAGCACAGACCACTGCAGTAGTTCATTACCATAATAAGTGAACCATAATGACTTGTTTGGCTTCCCTGATGGCTCAGATGGTATAGAATATGTGCAATGCAGGAGACCTGGGTTTGATCCCTGGGTCCGGAAGATCCCCTGGAGAAGGAAATAGCAACCCACTCCTGTATTCTTGCCTGAACAATTGTATGGATAGTGGAGCCTGGCAGGCTATATAGTCCATGGGGTTGCAAGAGTTGGCTATGACTTAGCAACTAAACCACCACCACCACTTGTTTACTTGGCTATCCATATACCATATTGGAAAGCTCTGAAGGGCAGGAATTCTATTGGACTGGTTATTACATCCTCAAAATACATATATATAATACAGCTTTGATAAATATGGTTGAATGACTGAAGGAATGAATGAACACTTAGTTTTCCTTAAGGCAATAATACAGGCACAGGCTTCCCTGATGTCTCAGTGGTAAAGAATCTGCCTACAAAGCAGGACATTCAGGAGATGTTGGTTTAATCCCTGGGTTGGGAAGATCCCCTGGAGAAAGAAATGGCAACCCACTCCAACAGTCTTGCCTGGAAAGTCTTGCCTCCTCTGGATCCTGGCAGGCTGCAGTCTATGGAGTGGCGAAGAGCAGGACACAACCGAGTGACTTAGCGCTAACAGGAGTTAATCCAATTACTAAGATTTAGGCAGGAGCGGTAAGAAGGAATCTTCTCTTCCCTAGACAAATCACAGAAAGCAGCCTGGGGAAGCTGATTTCAGGCTTCTGCTTGCTTTCTAGACAGGCTGGCACTGACTTTCCATTGGACTGACTTCCAGCTCCCTGCCATGTAGAAGAAAACACACTGAATTCAAAGTCAGAGCAAGTGCCCTAGGGCTTGCCCTCCACTGGGTCTATACAACCACCAGCAAGACACTGCTTTGATGGTTTCCTCGCTCAGACGTGTCCAACTCTGGTGACCCCATGCACTGTAGCCTGCCAGGCTCCTCTGTCCATGGGATTCTCCAGGCAAGAACACTGGAGTGGCTTGCCATTTCCTTCTCCCAGGGATCTTCCTGACCCAGGGATCGAAACTGGATCACCTGCATTGCAGGCCGTCTCCTGCATTGCAGGCAGATTCTTTACCGACTGAGCCACCAGGGGAGCACAGTCGCTGCTTTGGGCTTCAGATTTTCCCTGGCGCCAAGGACTGGAGAGGCCCTTTCAATGCCAGTGCTTACTGCACCAAACCTCAACTCACAGAATACTCCTGGAGGTGAATGAGGGTCCCTGGTCCGGGCGACACCCCGCCTCCCGCAGGGCTGGATGTCCCAGGGCTCCTGGTCTTAGCAGTCAGGGGTTGACAGTTTAACAGACAGAGCCTCTGATTCTCCCTTCAGCTGCTTCCCGGTGGGAAAGTGAGCTTCACAGTAGCACATTAGGTTACATATTAAACAGATGGGACACAGATTTCAGATCTCTTAAAGGTTGGGGTTTTTCCTTTTTTTTTTTTTCTTTTTCCATAAGCTGCTGTCAAGGTATATTCATATCTCTTTATTTAAACAGCTTCCTTAGTCTTGGTACACAGAGCCGGGACTCAAAAAAAAAAAGTTAGTGGAATAAATAATCTATCATGCTAGCAACATAATTATAAGAACATATGTTAACTCGAACCAGCTATATTCTAGTCATATTAAGGGTGTGTGGGGGAGAGAGAAGGATGGCAGGAGAGCCTCAAAATAGTTCAGGCAGAGGAAGAGTGACACTGGGATACATGGGAGTCCAAACCACTCTCCCGGAGCCTCCACGCCAGCATCCCCAGGGTCCCAAAGGACGGCCCTCGGTGGCTCCAGCTGTGAAAGGCAGTCACCCGGGTCTGGAACTCCAGCTGGCATCTTGCTGCTCGATGACCCCACTTGAGTGCACTGGCTAAGAAGGCGGTATTCTGTTTCATCCAGTCACTCTCTGCCAGGTGTAGAGACATCGCAAGTTCAGGGAGATGGAGTTCCAAGAGACAAGGGCAAATAACGGGCCTTGGTTCTCCCACATGCTGTATGCTACCAGACACTAAAGGAGAAATATCCACATATTTGAACAGCCTTCATCAAGGGAGCCAATTGGGTCTATATGTATGTGTGTGTGTATATATATGTCTGTGTGTGTTTATGTGTGTGTGCATGTGTATATGGGTATGTGTGTGTACATGTATGTGTGTGTGTTTATATGTGTGTGGTGTGTGTATGTGTGTGTGTGTGTGTGTGTGTGTGTGTGTGTGTATACATATAGGCTTTCCTGGTGGCTCAGTGGTAAAGAGTCTGCCTGCTAATGCAGGGGACGTAGGTTAAATCCCTAGGTTAGGAAGATCCCATGGAGAAGGAAATGGCAACCCACTCCAGTAGTCTTGCCTGGGAAATCCCATGGAGAGAGGAGCCTGGTGGGCTACAGTCCCTGTGTGCATCCTAAATCGCTTCAGTCATATCCAGCTCTTTGCAATCCCATGGACACCAGCCCACCAGGCTCCTCTGTCCATGGGATTCTCCAAGCAAGAATACTGGAGTGGGTTGCCATGCCCTCCTCCAGGGGACCTTCCAGATCCAGTGATCAAACCTGGCGCTTCTCGTATGTCTCCTGAGTTGGCAGGCAGATTCTTTACCACTGTGTCAGCTGGGAAGCCCAAGTACACAAGGTCACAAACGAATCAGATACGACCCCGTGACTAAACAACAACAAATATATATATATATAGTCTCTATACATAGTTTCAGCTGTCCCTTTGTCTCTGCTCATTTAAATGTTACCCACACCATTCAAGGCCCTACTCAGATCTCCCTTCTCGCCCCCACCCACTGCCAGCTTCACCCACCCTCCCCC
>SJXQ01004456.1:330849-373191 GCA_006408695.1 Aepyceros melampus
CCCCTGGGGAACTCCCACACTTCTTCAGGCCTCCTGTCCCCATGTCCCTCCCCACAGGAAGCCTTTCCTGCTCCCTAACAGTTTGGGTTCCCTGGTTATTTGCTGCTACAGCCCCTGCAGTTCTGGATGATACTTATATTCATTGCACTTATTATGCCACGTCTGTCTTCCCCATATGGATTGCTGCCCCTGCAAAAGTGGAAGCTGCGCCTAATTTGTGCACCATGGTGATTTCTGTGCAGGCTCTGGGGTCTGGAGTCTTCGCTCTGAGGATGTAGATGCCACGTGCCAGCTTAGAACACAGCTGTAAACAAGGTGCCCCAAGAACTGCCCTACGCTGGGAGGATCAGAGAAGAGTATCCAGTGCATATCCCTGAAAACAGCTTGCAGATGCAGCAGAGTTCAGCAACCACTACACCACTGTGATCAGAGAGCCTCGGTCGGTCCTAGCCTGGCCGAGCCGGACACCAAGACTGGTGTGTGGGCTTCTCTTGCAGGTGCTAGAATACCACCGGGTCCTCACGCAGAGGTGCAAATGCTATCAAGTTTGTGCTCTAGGAAGTCCATTCTGGGCTAGAAGAAGTGCCTGGAGACAGAAATCAGCTGTGAGGCCATTATATTCACCATGGTGAAAGATAAGGGGCTAAATTAAGGTGGGGGCCATGGGAACAGAGAGGAGAGAAAAGCTCCAGAGATATTTTATGGGTAGGATTATTATTCATATTATGAGACTCTTAGACATTTGGAGGGCTTAAAAAGTTAAAGGCATAATAGAGATTTAATAAATACTTGTCAACCTGTATAATATATACACTCCTGTGTTTAGGAACATATATAAAACTAAAAACAAGACTTTTAGAGGCATATTTTAAATATTGTTTTTTGACAACTTTTCTATATTTTTAGGTAGGCTATAGATGTTTTTAAAAGGAGAAGAAATAAAGGGCATGAAGGAAGGAAGAAAGGAGAGTGCTTTTGGAGAGTCTACTGTTTATACTCTTATAACTTGCATTCATACACCACCTTCAAGGGCACTTTCACCAACCACTCCCATCCAGGCTGCAACCCTCTGAAGGCTCTCATTTTGGCTATGTGCTACCTTCTGAATAGATAAGTGAGAATAGATAAGAAATTGAAGTTTTAATATACATTTTCTAATCCCTCAAAAGAGCATGGTAGGATATACAGGTAGGTCTGCAGATGAGTGGGGAAGGGAGACCATGACTTCTGCTCCCGGAACATCAGAGAAAGTGAAAAGTCAAGGATGGAACCCTCCAGGGGGGCAGGTGGCACTGCTGAGACAGCAAAGTCTTCATGGTCACCCACTCTTCAATTTTTGTCCAATTTTCACTTTTAAATGCTAACATTTAAACAGTATGCTTTCCCGACTTGACACACAATCAGAATTGAATGTGATCCAGACGATTATGTCAGCAGGACTGATATAGAACACATGACATTTTGCTTATCCCCAAGGAAACGCTGCTCATCAAGTGGAGGAAAGCAGGAAGTCCAGATTGATATATTACCCACCACTGTGTCTTTGCCAGTATCCATATTGATAGATCGGAAATCTTGGCCAGGACCACATTTATTGCTACATCTTCCACTGCTCTTAAAAACACGAGCCAGAGAGGCCACTGGGCATACCCCAAGGCACTCGTTTTCACTCTTTGGAAGAAAGATGGCTGTGGGATTCATGTGTCCAGACTGACCTCTGCCTCGTGACACCTCACCTCTTGGCTAAAACTGCCATCAGACCAGTCCACCCACAGATGATGAAGATGATAGCACCTTGCATAAGAAAATATAGGATATTCTTCAGGACTCTTTCATACAGACATGCTCACAAGCATCTCATTGAACAAACAAATGCTCTAAAATACATTGGGTAGTTACAGTTAGTCCTGTTGGGAAAATGAGAAATGGAAACTTAAGGATGGCAAAGTGGAGTGGGAGGTGAGAGGAAGGTTCAAGAGGGAGGAACGTAGGTATACCTATGGCTGATTTATGTTGATGTATGGCAGAAATCAACTCAATATTGTACAGTAATCATCCTTCAACTAAAAATTAGTAAATTAAAAAAAAGGATGGCAAAATGACTTCATCCCATATCACCCTCCTAGTTCAGAATCTGAGACGTTTCCACCTGTCCGCCCCGACTTCATGGGCTGCCTCCACCACACGCGTTGCCTCCCAGCCCCACTGCCTCTGCAGTACTAGTATTTGGCAGGATTCTTTACAATATTTGGGCTCCCCTGGTAGCTCAGACAGTAAAAGAATCTGCCTGCAATGCAGGAGATCTTGGTTCGACCCCTGGATTGGGAATATCTCCTGATCCCCAGGAGAAGGGAATGGCTACCCACTCCAGTATTCCTGTCTAGAGAAATCCATGGACAAGCCACGGGGTCACAGAGTCGGACATGACTGAGCGATTTTCAGTTTGCTTTACATTATTTAATTCTGCCCAGGAACAGTCAAGAAGAGAAAGGACCAGAGTACAATACAGAGGCCAACATCGGTCCTCCTGTTCGTTAAGCCAAATAAGACAATGTTTAAACTCAAGGACTGTCCTGTAATTCTGCCAGAGAGTGCAACCTGGCACTTCCAGATGGGGGTGAGACGGAGGAGTGGGGAGGAGCAGAAGCAAAACCATTGTGCTCACCTCCACAACCAACCGAGAGGGTGCTTGCGTAGAGAAGGTCAGACCCCTGTGAGCTCCCCTACACAGACAAGGAACCCGCACAATGATGCAAGCTCTGCGGAAATGCCCCTCCCATTTCTAACTAAAAAGATGCTGATGGATGGAGTTTCTGAGCCGACCCCAAACAGCCACTCACACCTGGATCCAGCCTGCCCAGCCCCACCGGGAGCCTCCCGACAGAAACAGCCCAGTCGGCCCAGAGCAGGAAAAGGTAAAAGTAAATAAACGCTGCCTTAATCTCTCTCATAGATTGGAACAATCTGAACCAACCTGTAATTTCATCCAGACACACGGGGAGAATAATTTTTAGAGCTTTGCAAAACAGAAATGCACTTCCACTCATTACGATTTCCCGGGCATTTTTTTTTCCCCTTCCTACCCCCTTCCCCATCTGCACTTTATTCAATGAACACATCTGCATTCCTTCTCTCTCTCTCTCTCTCTCTCTCTCTCTTTTTTTTTTTTTTGGCCAGAAACTCTATACAACCTTATCACTGACACCTCTCTGCAGTTTCAAATTCCAACTTTGTGCCAAATCCCCATTTCCTGCTGCTTAATTTCCATTCATTTACTCTTGTTTTTGCTTCTTCTGCCATTCCCAGCATGGACCAGCTCCAACCCAGCTTCTTCTAATTTTTTAAGGAAGGCTCCCCATCGAGTGCTATTGGAATCTGAGCCTTCGCTCCATGCCAGTGACTGGCCGTTGTTTATACTGCCTAACAACAGTTGCCAATAGGACTGCTCCTTTCCTTCTCTTTGTTTCTCTCCCTGAGTGTGTACACTAAGGCTCCAGAGAACTAACCCCCCCTCCAGCATATGGTGACCCACTGGGCTTGGTTTTATTATGACTTCAGTAGAATCTGAAGTAGCCTCTTTCCATCTCTTTTTCCAGAGAAAAAAGAAAAGCAAATTGAGACGGGATGCTTTGTTTATCCTAACCGTGCTCCTAGTGGCAAGATCAGCCTCATGCATACATGCATCCTGAGTCACATATGTGCACAGTCGTGTCCAACTCTTTGCAATCCCATGGACCATAACCCACCAGGCACCTCTGTCCATGGGATTTCCCAGGCAAGAATACTGGAGTGGGTTGCCATTTCCTTCTCTAGGGCATCTTCCTGACTCAGGAATCAGACCCATGTTTCCTGCATTGACAGGTGGGTTCTTTACCATGGAGCCACCTCCGAAGCCCACAGTCAGCCTCAGCCCTTGCTCAACTGCTCTAAGGACTGGGCGCTTCATGAAGTTAGCACAGTGGAAGGACAAGGAGAAAGGCCCTGGGGGAGGATAAATTGAGGCCAAGCTTTATAGAGAGGTAGAGAAATGACCACTCAGGACTTCTTGGGCTCAAGGATGTCTTAGATGGGTTGAACTCATTTTTAAAACAGAAACAAACTCACAGACAGAGAACAAACTTTGCCAAGGGAGAAAGGATGCGGGGAAGGGATAGTAAGGGAATTTGGGATGAACATGTATACACTGCTATATTTAAAATGGATAACCAACAAGGACCTGCTGTCTAGCACAGGGAACTCTGCTTCGTGTTATGTGGCAGCCTGGATGGGAGGGGAGTTTGTGGGAGAATAGATACATATATATGTATGGCTGAGTCCCTTCACTGTTCACCTGAAACTATCACAACATTATTTGTTAACTGCCTATACCCCAGTGCAAAATAAAAAGTTAAAAGATGTCTTAGATTTGGTAAGAATGTCTTGCAAAGATTGGAGCAACATAGGGTTGGTTTTTTGGCTTCCAGGGCAGGGTGGAGGGTGGTGGGGAGGAGAACCACTCATATTTTAAATGTGTTTTTACAAGCAAATGGTTGTGGTATGAAAAGTTAACCAAGATTTTTCTTCCCACAGTGGGACTGATTCTAGTCTGTTGTTTGGAGAAGTTTGTTTTGTTTTTTTATTTTGTTCTTCCTAAAAAGCCACAGCTTGCTGCCATTTCGGTCCTTCTCGCCACAGCCATTCGCCATTCCTCCAAATACCTCTACCTCCAAGTTCTGTCCCCCTTCCTCTCCCTCTGGCTTTCATCACCAAGAATTCCATCTCTGCTTGTCATTGTCAATCACTCAGTCATGTCTGACTCTTTGCAATCCCATAGACTATAGCACCAGGCCTCCCTGTCCCTCCCTATCTCCTGGAGTTTGCTCAAACTCATGTTCATTGAGTTGGTGATGCCATCCAACCAACTCATCCTCTGCAGTCCATCTCTACAGTCCCATCTAAAACATGGTGTCCAAAATAGAAGGGTTGAAAGTCAGGAGTGGGGATGCCTCAGAAGCAAATGTCATCAGGGAGTGAGGAAAGAAGACCATGCATCATCACAAATGTTCTTGGTCATCTCTCCTCCTATCTGTTCCAGAGGCAGCCCTAAACTACAGAGCAGCTCCTCCTAAAATCTGGATGCATCCAGGTTTCTTGGTCCATCTGGTCTCTGGTCTCCTGATATCAGATTCTCCTCCGCTATGTTCCTTCTCTGAAGCTATACTTAAAACCTGTTGTGTCCAAGAGGAAACTTTTATCTGATAAAGTCTGAAATGTTCTCAGACACTTGCTTTTTTCCCACTTGCATAGCAATAATATCCCTTCTCAGGAGAGCAAAGGGAAGGCACCTTCTTGCCTGGTTTTATGATGCAAATGTGTCTCGAAAAGGGCTTCCCAGGTGGCACTAGTAGTAAGGAATCTGCCTGCCAATATAGAAGACACAAGAAACCCAGGTTCAATCCTGGGTTCAGGAAGATCCCCTGGAGGTGGAAATTCCAGCATTCTTGCCCGGAAAATTTGATGGACAGAGGACACTGGCATGCTACAGTCTGTGGGGTCACAAAGAGTCAGACAGACTGAAGTGACTGAGCACATACACAGCTCATCTGCTACCTTGAAACAATGATCTTCAAGCATTTAAGGTGGGAGGATCAAGGAGAACTTCACTGCCAACTCAAGAGTATGAATACCCCACCCTTACTTTGTTCCTCTACCCCGGAGGTCTCAGCACCATGAGGGCAGATTCAGTCCTTGCTCAGTGATGTAGGAATACTCAGTATCATGACCTCATTTGAGTTTCTGAGTGAAGGAACGTCTCAGATGGACAGCCTATTATTTTTAATGATTTTACTTTATCACTGTGTTTTTGGCTGTGCCACATGGGATGCTAGTTCCCCAAGCAGGAGTTGAACCTGAGCCCCCTGCAGAAGCATGGAGTCTTGATCACTGGACCACCAGGGAAGTCCCTAGATAGCCTATTTAAAAGAGGTGGGACTTCTGGGCATACACACTGAAGAAACCAGAATTGAAAGAGACACGTGTACCCCAGTGTTCATCACAGCACTGTTTACAATAGCCAGGACATGGGAGCAACCTAGATGTCCATCAGCAGATGAATGGATAAGAAAGCTGTGGTACATATACACAATGGAGTATTACTCAGCTATTAAAAAGAATACATTTCAATCCGTTCCAATGAGGTGGATGAAACTGGAGCCGATTATACAGAGTGAAGTAAGCCAGAAAGAAAAACACCAATACAGTATACTAACACATATATATGGAATTTAGAAAGATGGTAACGATAACCTTGTATGAGATAGCAAAAGAGACACAGATGTATAGAACAGTCTTTTGAACTCTGTGGGAGAGGGCGAGGGTGAGATGATTTGGGAGAATGGCATTGAAACATGTATATTATCATATGTGAAACGAATCGCCAGTCCAGGTTCAATGCACGATACAGGATGCTCAGGGCTGGTGCACTGGGATGACCTAGAGGGATGGTATGGGGAGGGAGGTGGGAGGGGGGTTCAGGATGGGGAACACATGTACTCCCATGGTGGATTCATGTCAATCTATGGCAAAACCAATACATGTTGTAAAGTAATTAGCCTCCAATTAAAATAAATAAATTTATATTAAAAATTATTTGAAACAAACAAAAAAATAAGTAAAAGAAGTGGGAGTGCTTCACTGACAGTCCAGTAGTTAGGAATCTGCCTTGCTACGCAGGGGACACCAGTTCAATCCCTGGTCTGGGAAGATCCCACATGCCATGGGGTGGCTAAGCCAGTGCACCACATCTAGAAAGTAGCCCCTGCTTGCCACAACTAGAGAAAACCCACGCATAGCAAGGAAGGACCAATGCAGCCAAATATAAATAAAGAAGTGGGAGTCCAGTTGAAAGGAGTAGTTCCATACTGCCTGGCCAGCTAGGGCTCTCTGCACACAGCTTGGCAGACGGTCCCTAAAACCAGCTTGTACAATAGGCAGTGATGCCAGTTGTTCCAACAATGAAAGACAGAGCAAAACCACTGCCTCTGAAAACTAACCTCACATACAAATATACAAACTGATGGTCAGAATAAATGGTCATCAGATCTCACCAGTGTCATCAATGAATGCGGAGTTAAAATTATGCAGTTATCAACAGTCAGGATGAACCCCACTGGAAAGGTTCAATTTACTTCAAATTTTCTACTTTGTTAGAGATATCTATAGATCTTTCTCACATGAGATGACTCCATAAAAGAAGAGATGGTCCTCTGAAAATACTCTACATAGTCAACAGCCTTTGCTCTTTGACATTGTTCATTCTCTAAAGCATCATTTAAAGATCTCCTGAGAGCCAGTGTTGTTGGGTTGGTCAGGATTCTTTATACCAGTAAAGAATCACTGGTAGACTCTTCAGAAGGCCAGAATATAATATACAATGAATTAAATCCACTTAAAGATATCTTTGGCTTCTCAGGTAGCTCAGTGGTAAGGAATCCACCTGCCCAGCAGGGGATGTGGGTTCGATCTCTGGGTCAGGAAAATCCCCTGGAGAAGGAAATGGTAACCCACTCCAGTACTGTTGCCTGGGAAATCCTATGGACAGAGGAGCCTGCGGGCAGAGTTCATGGGGTCACAAAGAGTGGGACACAACTTAGCAACTAAACAACAAAAACAAAAAGGTATCTTTCACTACCTCTCTCAATTTCTCAGTTTTAGACTCTGAAAACTATGAATGAGAATAACATCATTGGATTATAAGTATACATACATATGTTCTTTAAATGTTAAATGTGTATTCATAAATACCTATATCAATCAACATAAACACTCAACCTAAAGTCTTATTTCATTATACGCATGGCACGTGGTGGGAAAAGAGGCAAAAGATGTATCCTGTGTTGTGTTGTACAGATGAAAAACAGAAACAGCAGAAAGTTACAACTAAAATTCAAAAGGAACATTAGACTATACGAAACAAGCTCGGGTGATAGGATATATGAAATTTATTATATTATTCTCCCCACTTTTAGGTGTGTTTGAAGTTTTCTGAAAGAGAAAGTTTACAATGCAAAGTTATCAAAAGTTAGGAATTCAACTTTCCTGCAGCAATTTAAATGAATTTTATAATTTGTTATTTATCAGACATTTTGAGTCATCAACAACATGGACACTCATTCTCATTTCGCTGGCTTTCCTAAATTGCTCTAAACTCTGAACGGAAAAGAATAAGGAGTCCTTTCAGAAGGGCTCCATGCACTAGAGGAGCCCACAGTTGAGCATGGGTTGAAGGTAAACCAAATGGTAGTGTATGTGCTCCCTAAGATGGATAACACACTCACCATTACCCCTTTTGAGTGGAAAGCTCCCATTTTGTTAACTTTCTATAATCTATCCAAACTGTCTTTAGAAAATGTATGAGCCAACCATGTTTTGTGTAATTCTAAAATGTCCTTCCAGGGACTGCCCTGGTGGTCCAGTGGTTAAGACTCTGCACTTAACCTGCAGGGGGCGCAAGTTCAATTCCTGGTCAGGGAACTAAGAACTCGCAGGCTATGCTGCCCCCTCCCCGACAAAAAAAGTCCTTCCAACCACTGCCTAATTGGTTTGGACATAAGGAATAGCCAACATTGAAACACAAATATTAACAAAGGTGGGAAAGGATGTACATTTTTGAATGCCAAATACAAATCCTATTTGTTTCTTTCTCCATTCAAACCATATTGTGAGTGAGTATATCCCCACACATGAAGGTAAAACAGAAAAATGAGGGGGGGGGGTGAATTTTTGATTCCAAATCCTACCCAAGATCCACTCTCTTGATGGTCGGGAACAATATGAGTACAGGGTGTTGGGGGTGATGGCCTCTGATGCTCCCAGTATCCAGGTACCCGGTTGCCTCAGATATCAAGTCAGTCTCAAGATAACAGGCCCCTTCAGAAGCAAGAAGCATTGACCCCCATGTAAATATGCCAAGTCTCAAGAGATGGCAACCCCTTTGGACCGCTTCTATTCTCCTGACATATTTGAAGCTGGCCTCTGAACCCAAAGCCATCCATCTATCACAGGGAACACCATGCACTTTCCTGGATCCACACAGCCTGACCAAAAAAAAAAAAAAGAAACATCTGCAAGTGTGTGACATCAACATGTTTTCCTCAGCTAACAAGCTTCTCTATTCTCCAGGAGCCAAAAACTTTAAGTGACTCTTAAACAAAGACAGCCTCACGAAGAATAATGATGTCAAACCCAAGCCCTCGTTCCGTGGTGTGAACACAAAATCTACAGAACCCAAGTTCAAAATGATTTACAGACGGTTTGATCAGAGTCAGATGTAAAATGGTGTCTCACTGGAGACAGGCCAGGGGCTATCAATCTGAATCCCCTACAACAAGTGATGTCATTAGTCAGAATCGATACATTATGGAGACGATTTTCTCTTTTGTCTCTCCGCCCCCAGGGGTTTTCTGAGTTGCATTTCATCACTAGATTGCAAGGCACTCCTGTTACAAAGTGGCTGATAGGAATCACAACCAGGACCCCCCCACGCCCGCTCGTGGGAGGAGCAGGGGGGAAAGTTGAAGGATTAAACCCAGTTACACGAGGGAAACAGACTAATTCAAGGTCTTTGCTGGCAGGTTGATGTTAAACTTGTCTAACCCATTCTATTGTTTATACAACTTTAAAGGGCATGACTTTGGACTCTCAAGTGTAAGATCAGTAAGGGGGAGATGCTTAGTTCCAGGTCCCCCTGGGAGAAATCACATGGTCACCTTGGCTTAACCAAGACCTAGGGAAATGACTCGCTACTGAAGGTCAAGACTTTCTCCTCCTTGACACTAGATAGCCCCATTTACCTGAAAGATCTTCACATTCCTGCTGTCTTCCTAAATCCCTAAAGAATAGCCAGGGTGTGGCCATTTAATATGAGAGCAGGTCTGTAAGATCATCCCCAAGTATCAATATGTGGACAATACTTCTTCTATCATCAATGTTACCAAGGATATCTTGCATCATACACAGCCTAATAATGTCTTTTAGGTTCTGCCAAAGTTCCACTGAGGGGTATGATAGAAAATAGGAACGAAAAAAGGAAAATTTTTTAGATGAGACTCTCATTTTCTTCCTGCCTTCCAGATCTTCCTTGAGAAAAATCCTCTATTCAGTCCCATGTGCATCTCCAATACAGGGTATTTTTCCAGCTCACTGGTGTTTCATAAACACCATTTGTTGTCATGTGGTTAAATTAAAACTGAGTATATCAAACATCAAACAGTATGTTAATGTCAAGTATGCTTGAATAAATAGTAAGAGTTCAACTGAATGGAATATGTGGATTGCTAGCTAATTAAGCAAGAAGCAGGTGTGAAAAAAATCTAATTTAGGCAATTTTTTATAATTAATAATGTTTACTTGTAGTACCCTTCTAATGGGGCTCTAGTTTAGCCTCTTGTGAATTGCTAGGAGTTTACTCCAGTATTTTAAAATTATAATTGAATGGAGAATTTTCCGAGATATCAGGTTTCCTTGCTGATGATGAAGAAAGCAAGTGCTACATACCTAGAAAAGTCCTGCCAGTACTTTATATCAAGAGGATCAATTAACAAATCACTTGCCCAGCAATTAAAACTTAAAGCACAGACCAGCAGACCTCCACACTCAAAAGTTCTCTTGTAAACCCCAGCACCACGGAGGTAGAAGTGAACTTGGATGAACCAACCTGAATGAGAATATTGCTGTGTTCAAACCAATCGCTGGACATGGATGATGAAGGCTTTGGTGAGTGTCTGCAAAGAGCAGTGACAGAGAACATTCTGTTGCAATTAGAAACCAAAAAAAAAAAAAAAAAAAATTAAGATCCTATCTAAACTGTCCTGGAAAATTGCATAGCACCCATCAATTAATCCAAGTATACATTTAAATTTGGTTTTCTTTCCAAGAAGCCAAATGGAAGGAGAGGAGGAGAAAATGTCCACAGATGTGAAAACAGACCTGGATTATTTCATAGACGTGACATATCTACTGCATTTAATTAAAGGGAGAATGTATGAGAACAATGTATCCTTCTCAATCGGGTCGAGGGAACAAAACAGAACTGGATTAGATAGGACAACTGTAATCTCAAGAGACAGCCCCGTGTTTAATGGGAGCAGCACATGTTTGATATGCAGGGAAGTAAGTGGGTGTCCTGGACACAGTCCACTATTCATCATAATACCACAGCCCTGTTCATTCCCAGAGAAGAGACTGGAAACCATGAAACCATATGTAGAATATTAAAAATCATTTAACGTTAAAATGCACATTAGGAAAGCATGCACTCTGGGCAAGGCTGCAGTCCAAGAGAGCTCTGAGAAATCTCCAGTTCAGTAGATAATGGTTGTAAAGGTAAACTGAATTGTACACACACACACACACAGAAACTTGGTCCTTAGCTCCGCAATGCTGATTTTTCCTCACTCTCTTTTCCTTACTGATTTCTGTAGTGAGGTCAGTATTAATAATTGATGGAGAAATGATACCTAGAGCATCAGTACATTAATTTATAATTAAATATGAGAAGCACTAATTCCTTCCCCACCACCCATCATTTGGAATTAAATTATATGGGCTTCCCTGGTAGCTCAGAAGGTAAAGAATCCTCCTACAATGCAGGAGGCCTGTGTTTGATTCCTGGGTTGGAAGGATCCCCTGGAGGAGGAAATGGCACCATTCTAGTATTGTTGCCTGGGAAAACTCAAGGACAGAGGAGCCTGGCGGGCTACAGTCCATGGGGTTGCAAAGAGTTGGACACGACCGAATGACTAATGCTTTCACTTTCACTATATATAAATCTATACACACACACACACACACACACACATTATATACATGTGAGTATCCATGGCAGATATCACATTGTTTTCCAGACAGAGTCAAAAACCTTACTCTATTTCCATGGTCTTTTCATTGCCACTGAATTAATCACAGCCCTGCCCCTAACCACATGGAATTTTATTTCCCATAAGAGCAATGTTTACTTTGGTTTACTTCGTTGGAACTCGGAGTACTTAGTCTATAAAGACCCAGTGTAACATATTTGGTTCAGCAACATTAAAAGCACACACTGATAGACCCCATCTTCAATGGCTTTGCGTCGATGAAGATTCTGCATGGTTTCCATCTCATCTTGCCCCACTCCCCACCCAGCAAGGACAACACTGAGAACAGCTCCAGGGTATGTGAAACGGCATACGTCTTTGGAGACTGAGGGTTCTATTTATTTTCCTCAGTTGCCAAAAGTAATATATGGAGTGAAAAGGGAATGCCTCAAAGCTGAGCCTGCACTGGGGGAGAAATCCTATTTGTCACGAGATGACAGACATCAGCGAGGGTACCAACTCAAAAAGTGTTGGTAGTTTGATTCTTACCATTCTAACTAAAAACACAGGACAGGGGACTTCTATTAAGGCCACCAGAGGACATTAGAGTCCTCTGCTGAAGGGGATCCACTTCCCTCCCCATCCCATCCATAAACTCACAGTAGGGCCTAAAAGTCACTTCTTCTGTCCACCGTCCCACCTCAGCAGACGGGGATGGGAGGGCATTTACTTGAAATTTATTTGAATGGCAAACAGATGAATCAGATCAGACAAAGCAGAGGGAACCCCAGAGGTCTATCCCAGACTGAGCATGGCAGGGCTGTGATGCCTTCTGACAGGCTTTAGCGAAGTGTTTCCTGTCCTTAGCTAACTGACTTCAATTGACACAGCGAGACTCATTCAAAAGTGACTAATTGTGGGGACTTCCCTGGCGGTCCAGTGGTTAAGACTCTGAGCTTCCCTGGTGGCTCACTGGAGAAGAATCCGCCTGCCAATGCGGGAGACACGGCTGTGATCCCTGGTCCAGGAAGATCCCACATGCTGCAGAGCAGCTAAGCCCGGGAGCCACGACTATTAAGCCCAAGCTCTAGAGCCCACGCTCCGCAACAAGGGAAACCATTGCAATGAGAAGCCCACACACCACAGCTAGAGAGTAGCCCCTGCTCACCACAACTAGAGAAAAGCCCACGCAGCAACTAAGACCCAGGACAAACAAGACTCAAAAAAAAAAAACAGACTCAGAGCTTCCAATACAGGGAACTCGGGTTTGATCTCTGGTCAGGGAACTAAAATCCCACATGCCACGAGGTGTGGCCAAAGAAATGAATGACTAATTGTGGAGGAGCCCTGCCACCTCCCTAACTGATCATTTGGGGAGGAGGTTGAAACAGTACAAGGCAAAAGAAGCCAAAGGGAAATAAGGCTGGGGAACTCCTACAACCCAGACATGGGTACCCATTCTACCCACTCCAAGTTGGGCTGGCTCCTTCTCAAAGGGAAAGAGGGCTTTTGCTCAAAGAATGAGGCCTGAGGGGCAGCAATATCTTTGCAATGAGGATTCTGGAGGGTTTTATGCATAGCCTGGCAAGATGAGAACTGGCATATCTGACATAAGGGACTGAAAACTGCCATTTTTTTGCCATTCAAGTAAACTGAAACAAATGGAGGAAGCCAAGTGTAGCACTGTGGTGTAGGCACTGTTTTCCCTCCACTCTCTTCCCAGCCCAAGCCTGTTTCCAGGAGACCCTGGGACCCTGAGGGAAGCGCTTCCTGGACTTTGTCCCCACCCAACCATTTACCAAACAAGAAAACCTCAATCTAGGCAAAAGGAAAGAGAACAGGAACTTCAAGAGCGTAACTGCAGTCTGAAGGTTTTGCTGCAATCTACAAGAGGCTATATTCCGTTATGCAAACTATGACGTGAAGATTTCTGAGCTGTCCTTGTGAACAAACAGAATTCTTTCTCATCTTCTTCTTCTTCTTCTTTTTTTTTTTTTTTTTTAAGGCAGAGCTGAGTCTTCACTGCAGCATTCAGGCTTTCTTTAGTTGCAGTGTGTGGGCTTCGTTGCTCAAGGCATGTGGGATTTACTTTCCTGACCAAGGATCAAACCTGTGTCCCCTGCATTGGAAGGCAGATTCTTAACCACTGAACCATGAAGCAAGTCCCCTTGCCCCACATCTTGATGAGAAATTGCCTTGGCTCATCTCCTCCCTCTGTGCATGAGAAAAGACTTATCCTATTCCTCCCCTTCCTGTGGCTTCACCCTTCTTGACTCCTGCATGATGAGAAAGTTGACAAAGCAAGGCCAACCCAGACAGTCAACATGCTGCAGCATGTTGGAGGAGTTTTCCAGGAGAAGACAGTGCACATGGTTGGCCAAAGATGTTTTCCTGTGATCTGTCAGTAGATAACCTTCTCAGACACCGCCCCTGCATATATACAGTTTCTTAAGTCAATATCAACTGCGGATGGGAGAAGTGATCACGGACAAGCTGCAATGGATAGCTACATAGATGGGTGCATGCTTAGTCGCTCAGTTGTATCAGACTCTGTGTAACCCTATGGACTGCATGGGGATTCTCCAGACAAGAATACTCGTGGGTTGCCATGCCCTCCTCCAGGGGACCTTCCCAACCCAGGACTCGAATTCCAGTCTCACATCTACCAGCATTGGCAGGTGAGTTCTCTACCACTAGCATCACCTGGGATAAATATGTATATGGTTTGGCCAAAAAGTTAATTCAGGTTTTCGTGTACCACCCTTAGAGGAAAAACTCAAATGAATTTCTTGGCCAACACAATATGTAGGCTACAGATGGTAATTCTGGACACTGGTGGGCTATTTAGTGAAAGGGTGCCTGAGAGCTACTTATGAATCTCAATTAGTCACATGATCCCAAATGTCCCCTATCATAGAGATTACAGTCACTGGCCTCTGGATTCTCCCTGAAGACATCCCAAAATCAAACCTTTGAGAATAAAGAATTGTCTAAAAAGATTAGGTTCAAGTCTGATTAACAATAAAATCTGTCACTGAAAGTTAACAAATTCTTCTCTGTCCCATATGTGAATGGCTTCCCTGGCATCTAAAAGTAGCTCTGTTTCTGCTGGGCATCCTAGGAATCAGAAATGATTTTTAAAAAATAGAAAACATCAACCGTGTGAGCTAGGAAGGAGACTCTGAAACCAATCACCTGTGCTTCTGAAGGCAGGTGAGGGGCCTATGGACCCCTCTCAATCCCACCAGGCCTGGAGCTCATTTATGACTGGCAGGAAATACGATATCAATTGTGTGGGGCCCCCATTCTGGGAAGACAGTTTCCAAACAGAGACTGTCAGGAGCAAAGGACATCTTAAATGAGAACCAGAGAACGTCTCAGGACACAACAAATGTGTGTCACTGCCGTGTCATTTGGAAGATCTTTTTTACCCTCGAATCTCATCACTTCTTGGCCTTTTGGCTAAGATCAAGTGCAGTATGGGGGCTTCCCAGGTGGCGCTAGTTGTAAAGAACCCACCTGCCAATGCAGGAGATGCAAGAGACGTAGGTTCAATCCCTGGGTGGGGAAAATATTTTGGAGGAGGGCATGGCAACCCACTCCAGTGTTCTTGCCTGAGAAATCCCATGAACAGGGAAGCCTGAAGAGCTACAGTCGACAGGGTCGCAAAGAGTCGGACATGACTGAACACAGCACACACTTAAAATCTCAGGCTTCAGACTCAGACAAATCTGGGTTGCTGAGTAACCATGGGCAAGGAATTTCATCTCTCCTGGCACCACTTCGCTCATCTATAAAACGTGCATGACGATATTACCTCTTACTAGGGTTGCGGTAAAAATCCAACAGGGTGATGTGTAAAACAGGCTTAGTCTGGTGCCTAATATGTAGCAAATGCTCAATGAATGTAGGCCGTTATTATTTATTATCCTCACACAAGCCTTTGAAACAGATTTTATTCTCTTCCCATTATCAAGAAGGAAGTGGCCACACAGAGGCAAGTGACATGGTAAGACATCCCTTGCAGATCACTCTCTCTTCTGGTTCCATCCTTTCTGGCCAGCTTTCCAAAGAGAAGATCCCTTTGGGTCCCTGGTCAGACCAGGCCAGAGGCCCAGGTTTCCAGGTAAAGCAGGAAGCTGCCTCCGAGTTGGTCTCTGACTCTCCCATCCTGAACTGGAGCCAACGCGTAAGTGAAATGCAGTGCCCGGCTCTTCCATCCTCCCCCCACCCAACACAGGAGCCTTCATCTGCTCCGCCTCTGGGAGCGAGTGTGGCTCTCCCAGCCTGGCGCTGAAGCAGGTGCGGGCATATTTTAAGCTCCAGCAAATAACTTTAATTGAGCTCTCCTTAGACATATGAACCCACAGAGCAGGTTTTTTTTTCCTCCCTTCTAATAAAAAAAGACCCACAACAAACCAGATGGGTCTTGGTCCCTCCCCAACACCCCCCTCCCCACTTTTTAGGCTCCCCTAATAAATCTTTTAACTCTGAAGAAATTACCTTGCTGGAAGCGGGTATTTTATTTGGTTGCCTGTGTGGACCGGAGCTGCCTCTGTGGGCCAAAATGTGGGTCAGGAGTTACCCACACAGGCTGCAAAACTGAAGCCTGGGGGTTCAGGCTGGGTTGGTACTTGGGTTGGTATTCTCATCCAGAACTTTCTGTTACTAATCACTTCCCTCTGTTTCCTGACCACCATCAGGGGTCCCCCCACCTCACACCTATCCTAAAATTAAAAACCTTTACCTTCCATTGTCCTCAACATAAGTAAAATCTCCATCTTGGTGTGGACCTTCCGTGCTGCCACCTAATGTGGAAGGATCTGGAAAGAATCCTTTCCACTAGGAGCCAGTCTGACTCCTGGATCATGAGTCCAGAAAGAGGGATGAAAAAGAAAGCCGGAGCCTCCTGTCATCAGAACAAGGCAGTGCGGGCCGTGGGTTTCTGTCTCATTTTGAGACGTGAGCTCCCTCTTAATGCCCCATACGAAGAGAAGACGGCTGCAGAGAAGGAGGAAAATGCTATGTGAATGGATTCCAGATTCCCCCCTAGAAAAAAGACGTCAAGAATAGCCCAGGGCAAGAGAGAGAGAAGCAACGCACTCTGGGTCCTGATTTATGAGCACTGAATTATTGGTAGGAGGGCCCAGAAGGAGTCGTTTACAACAGAAATTATTGCAGGCAAATGTTGGTTGGTATTTTAAATCACTCACTAATATTGATAGGTTAATGCCTGTCACACTTGCTTAAGGGTCACCAGAAAAAAAGGAAAAAGAAAAAAAAAACATATCTTCGACTTGTTACCGGCTAAGTATAACGTAGATACACCTTTTTCTGGCTTTGCGGTTTGTTTGTTTTTTTCTTGAGCAAAGCCTGCTGTATTATTTATGGTTTTCTGAGTCACTGACTGTAGCCTGTATCTGGATTTTAAAAGGTTGATTTGCAAAAAAACAAAAACAGGGCACCCATCTAGCAAGGCTGGTGGGAAGGCAGTCGCCCCTCACAGCAGCCCCTCAGAGGACCCTTGGCTATTCGGGGCGCCTCGGGCGGCAGGGCCAGATGGCGAGTGCGTATTGTTCCCTTTTTGGTGATAGTCCTGCTGTGGCAAATAAAGTTAAATCAAAAGGTTAGTGCTCTGCAAGAGAGTGGCCGAGCTGGCTGCAGCTGACAAGGGCCAAGGGTGCTGAGTAGTGAGGAGGCAGAGGTTGTTCCCTCGAAAGGAAACGCAAAGGGAAAAAGTTGGCTGCACATTAAAGAGGGAAGAGTCATGGGTCTTGAGTCCCTTCTTTCTTGGGGCCTGAGGATGAGCTGAAAAATACAAACTTGATCCACCCACGACCAGGGTCGGAGGGAGGGGCAATCACTCTCCATCAGTCTGAGGTCAAAAGAGCTCCCCCGACATCCCACTCCAACTTGACTTTCCCCAATAAGCGGTGCATTCCTTTGTGAGGTGATGGGGTGGTATCTGTGGAGTGGGGGGGCACAGTCAGGGAGGGTCAGATGTCCACGTCTGTCATGAGTGGAATAAAACTTTGGAATCCAGGCGAGCAGCTGATGGGTGCATAAGATTTTCAACCTGGACACAGAACTCGTGGATCACTTCATAGGATGTCAGAGCTAGAAAAGACTTACACTATGGAAACTTCCTCCACACAACCCACCTTTCACTTTACATATGGACCAAAAAAAGGCCAGAGAGGAAAAGTGATGCGCTCAAGGCTCAAGGTCACACACAAGGGAGGGGGTGGATCCGGCACCAGGGTCCAGTCTTCTTTGGCACCCCTTGGGCTACCACCAACAGGATATGTGGCGGGGGAGGGGGCCGAGGGTGAAAGGGATGTGCAAAATCACAGAATCCATAAGGTGTTCGAGTTTTAAACAATGATTAGGAGAGGCTATTCCCCGGGTGACTCAGAGGGAAAGAATCTGCCTGCCAATGCAGGAGACATAGGTTCAATCCCTGGGTCCAGAAAATCTCCAGAAGGAAATGGCAACCCACTCCAATATTCTTGCCTGGAAAATCCCATGGACAGAGGAGCCTGGTGGGCTACAGTCCATGGAGTCGCAAAGAGTCCAACATGACTGAGCACACACACACACTGTCTTATAAAAAATAAACATATACACTATGTAATAGAATGCAGTTTGAATCTTGTTTTTCACATCACCTTTTTCATAAATAATGTCTGAGCTTGCGTTACACTTCAAAATCTGCCCCCTGTGCCTGCAGCTCCAAGAGTGGGGGTTTCTGCTTCCCTCTCCTCTGCAGGTTCCACCCTCCGCTCTAACTTGGAGGCGCGTCTTCATGCTCCTTTCTTCTGTGAGCTTCTAAAGCACACCATTTACCCAGAGGCCTGCCGTTTCCAGAATATGGAACACAATTAGGCGGGTGATCTGCAGAGTGTTTGTTATTTACCTGGGAGACTGAGGCCATGCTTTGGTGCCAATTGGTCTCTCAGGTAAATATGAACCTGGGAAGACTTTAAAAGAAAAAAAAAAAAGAAACACTAAAATAGGTATTTAAGGAGTTTTAAATGCTGATTCCATTCTTTTTGGTTAAGTACTTTTCTTTCCCCTGACCCACTTTGGTCCTCCAAACAGAATATTATTTATGCCATTTCAGTGCGTTTTGACGGTGTTCTAATTTAGACCATATTTACCGGCTGAATCTTGTTTCCTACCACATTCGATGGGCTTGATTGCATAGCAGACCCTGTTTCTATTAAGCAGTGTTTTGACTTCCCTTTGAAAATTTACTTAGGAGAAGGTGATATTTCCAACGGTATGTAAAATCACTGAGGAAACAAGTTTAACTTTTAAAAAAAATGGGAGCTGTATTTCCATTCAAGCAGATTTAAAAAAAAAAATACTCTCAAATCTCTCCATTTCCATCCTCATATCTGTCTGTGTGGTTAGATCGTTTTACCTCCTAGAAGCTCATAGAAGTTTCTCACTTGCATTAGGAAATGGACAGAGGTCTGAGTACCTTATCTCTGTCTCTTTATGAGAGTTCCAAAGAGAAAGTATTTGAGAGATTCTAAATTCTTGCTAGAGATGAGAACTTCAGGAAGGAAAAGTCAGGTGAGACCATGTTGTTCGACTCTGATTTTGCAGATATGCCCAGGTAAACTGGCATAGGACCCAGATGGAATGGGCAAGACCCGTTACCTGAATTCCTCTTCGAGTGCTCTTGCCAGCACCTCCCACTGATTGTCCATCACCCCACCTGTGGTTTGAGCAACCAGAGACTTCATTTTGCAGGCCTGACCATCACCAGAAAACAAGAGTACATAAAAAATGTGATCAAAGCCCGGTGCATCCCCTTGTACTTGCTTCAAGCTGAGATAACTAGGAGAAATACCCTAGTTATCAAAGTGAACACCTCCACCCTATCCCTGTTTGGGAAGATCTCTGATTTGGAGAATAGCTAGCGGCTAGGGCCAAAAACTGAGTGAGATCTTAGTTTGACCTCTGAAGGTTGTGTGAACTAAACAAACAACTGGCTTAGAAATCTGCTATTCAACGAACACCTTTAACATTTTAGAAATACGTATCTAACAACACACGTGTATCTGAACAGTAAAGTAAGCAGGATCTGAGCTGTAAAATATTATAAGCCCCTGCGTCTCTCTCTCCACTCCTCCACTCTCTGCTCCCACCCCAGCCAAAAACTACAGTTTTCCAAGAGCTACATTTTTCTGACATCTTGTGCATTTTGAGATCCAGGGAGACTTCCCATTTTCCACACTCAGCACTTTGAGGGCCAGCAGGGTCACGGCACCAGTATTCCCCAAAGATCCCTGAGCAATCATGCTACCGGGCGCTCTGCCCCGCTCATTACTAGCCGACATCCATTTCTCAAGGAAGCGATACCTTTCTGTTGTTGTTTTCTATCAGACACACAAAGCCCGAAGATTAATCAGAGACATGACCAAGTGACAGCAGTGCTAAACTCGGCTCTAAGTCCTCTCTGCCTTAAACACACGTGCCCAGGTTAGAAAACATAGAAATGAAACTTTACATCATGGTCTCGGAAGCTTCTGTTAACACAGGAACTACTGGGCTGAACTGAAATTCACATCTTCTGCTCAACTCCGCAAGCAGGGACTACAGGGGAAAATGAAAGAAACGATACATGTTTCAAATTTTATAGCAGTTTACATCATGCAAAACTGAAAGGGCCTTAGAGGTTTCCTTCTCACTGAAGTAGAGTTGGTACAGACTCAGTCAGGTCCCAGAAAACACTCCACGGGCGTATAAGGTTATGTAGGCAAACATGGAAGCAATATCAGATAGCTTTCCCACTGCTTCTTTATGATAAAATTCAGATGCAAATATTTTACTGGTTCAATAATGTGACAGGGTTATAATAGACACCCAAGCATTCATAAGTAATATGCTCTACAGAGTATTACTAGACAGTCATACACACTGGTTTTATTAAATATTTGAAATACATAGTCTGGTTTTTATTTCAATTTTTTAAATTGTGCTCTATATTTTTATGTAAACAAGACATATATTTTGTATGTGTTATATATATATATCTTTTTTATATATATCAGCAAGATTCTAAGATGTCTTCATTTTTTTCTTACCTAAGCCAAAATTGCAGGATTAGGTTAAACGAGTAGAGCGTTTACATTTCCAAGCATCATTTAAAGAAAAAAGAGTTTTCTTTTCATTTCCACAGTAATTCAGACTTATCTTGATTCGTGGAAACTGTCATTGTATACACAATGACCGAAGGGGGTTAATAGGCAGAAAGTCATCACAGAATCTGAAAATTCTGTTTGAGCAGAGCTGGTGACTGGTGATTTCAGTCCTGAATTTGCACAGCTGCCAAAGAAAAGTTAAAAATTACATCTAAAGGATGAACAGCTGTGGTCAAAATTATGCTGCAGTGTTAATCTTTATGAGCTCCTTCGATAGGATTGAAACCGATGCCAAAATTATCCAGAGAATTCCTTCAACAGAATGAGTCAGAGTTACCATGTTCTTAGGTTTGGGTCTTCTTGCAAATAAAACAATTGTAAATTCAATTACATGAAAACTTTCCTCAGATGAAAATTAAAACTGCAACCCTGTTGCATCATGATTTTTATGAAAATGAATTAAAATGTTTTCAGTGCTTTTAAAGGATGTGGTTAAAATTATTAAATTATTATTAAATCTAGTTCTCAAAAACCACTTGCAACTTTTTTCCCATGTTCTTTTTCATGTTATAATGGAGATTCCTGCAATTTTGCCAATTTGGCACCAGGTCCCATAGATGGTTATTAAGCAGTGCTCAACTGTTAAGCTTTCTAACTTTCATAATATTTTGTGAGTCCCCTACAGAACGCAAACTACCATTCACCATCTTTAGAATAATTTGTAATGTTCTGGGCAAAACCTTAGGAAAATGACACAGAGTTAGAGTTAGCTGCCAAGATACAATATATTTCTACTGAAGACTAATAATATTTGGAAACGATTTCCTGTATTTCTTCTCTACTTATTTGTTAATCTGATACACTTTCCAGGGTTTGGAATGTTCATGCCTTTTGTGTGCTAAAGAGAGATTAGGGCTTCCTGGAAAAAAAAAAAAAAAAAAAGTCAACTTTTAGCCTGAGTCTCACTTCGTGCTGAAGGTCTTTTAAACCTTCCAAGTAAACATAACTGTGCATACATTAGTGATGCTTGCTTTGAAAAAAAAAAAAAAGAGAGAGAAAAGACCAAAAAAAAAAAGAAAATTGGCCTTTTCCCTGTAACTATGGACTCTTAAGCCTCTAAATGATTTGCCAGACCGAATCGGATAATAAAGGGTTTAAACTTTGCCACTTTGGGGTTAATGTGAAAGGCTTGTCAACATCAGATTGTTTAGACATTAAAAGGAACGCGCTGTGTGCCTCCTTTTAAACCCCATGTTCACTTGAGTTGCAGCTCCCAGTGAATTTACCCAGCTGTAAGTGATTCCAGATGCGCCACAGTGACAAGCTTCAGTCTCAGGGTACTTATTCATTTCACATTAAAATCTCATGTTCCCAGGTCTGAGCTGTTATCTGACTGAGATCTGATTAGGGAATACAGCAAAGAGGCATTTCCAAACCCAGAGCCTGCCCTGGCTCGCTGGCAGGAATCTCTGACCGTCAGGCCCCTCTGCACAAGGGAGAAAGCACCCGAGGTGATGGCTCGGGAGAGGGCGCACACTCAGGTCTAGCATTCTTAGACACATGGCCCACGCCAAGGCCTTCCACGAGACTATCTTATTTAATCCTGGACGGAGCACCGAAATCTCAGCGTGGCTAATTTCTCACTCCAACACAAGCTTCCTCCCCCCAATACAAGGGCAGGGCGTGTGATTCTGTACATTGTCTGGGGTAGCACCCACATGCAGAAGGGCACTCAGTCAATGCAGAATGAGTGATGATGGATTTGCCAGGTACCCAAGCCTTCGGTTCTCTCTCTGGCCACCAGCTATGTTTGGACCACAACAGAAAAGGGAAAAGAAGGAAACAGAAAAGAGATCAGGGGCTTGGAGAAAGCACCTAACTCCCCCTAGCTGGTTATGCCTTTGTTCCCGCACAACGGAGGCACAGTCCTTCCCCCCTCTGGCACAGACGAGGTCCTTCGATTTGAGTCCATTTTTCACTTCTTTACCCAAAGTGCAGAAGTACAAACGCTATTGGCCAACAGCTTCCTTCATGACACATGTCAAAGACACATTTTTCGGGGCTCCAGAAATATAAGGTGAGATGGGGATGGTGGACAGAGATGGAAGATAATGGAGACCATGTGGGGAGGATGCTACCTCTGTGATGCTCACAGGAGGGAATGACATTAAGGATAATTTTTTTTTTTTTCCCCTCCAGCTAGGTTTTTGGTTTGGTTTGGCCTTTCCTGTCTTATGTTGTTTTGTCACTTTGAAGAGGTAGAGAGAGAGTACCGGGAGCCCCCAGCTGATCAACTGTGGTCACAGGCCACTGGGCAGCCCCCGAGCCCATCAGGAGCTCCTGTCACTGGACTCCCGTCACACTGGAAGCCCCAGAAAACACACACTGAATGCTGCAGCCCCCAGCCCACGTGCTCAGCCTCCTTCAAGAGGAGGGAAAGAAAAGCCCTCAAACCCCCAGGTTAAGCATGGAGAGGATTAAAAAGTTGGGGGACAGCCCCCAACCCACCTTGGTGGTTGTGGGAGAGGCCTCGCGAGAGGAAAACGAGACAGCCACATGGAAGGCAAGCGGCGGCATTTGGTCTTTGTGAAAGGCAGCTTTTCTTTTATGACTGCTAAACGCCTGCCTTTCTCCCCAAGCAATTACAGCGCTGTTTCCCATCAAGATGGCTGTTAGCAGCAAGCAGATCTTCAAGTTGCTGCAAATAAATCAAGAACGCTATTGGCAGCTGTCACCGAGAGTGGTCAGGATCCTCCTGGTCACTCCATGATGGAGGTGAGGGGCAACACAGCCATGGTAGGAGCTGAGCCGTATCTTGTAGCTAAAGAAAAGAGGGCGGCAGCCTCCTGAGGCCCAAGTGGGTCAAAGAGAAATGTACACTGGAAGTCCAGAACTGGTAGAACTGGGCACCTATGAACTTGAACTCCCCTCCCTTCCCATGGCAAGGCTTTGCCCAAGACACACAGCCAGGGCACCTCCCTTCTGCACATGGTGTAGCAGCAAATGCTGTCATTACAGTTAATTAGCAGCAACACCAAGGGGGCGATCCAGTGCACAGTGGACACAATTCAGGTAGTAATGAAAGCTTTTAGAAGATGATGCTGAGGATGCTTCTTAGACACTGAAGGTAGATACCAGGTCTGAGGCCAGGAGGCAGATTTCACTCTAACACTTGCGGTAGCTTCCGGCTGGAAAACAGGCTGCTCAAACCTTGCGGCACCTTTGATCTTGTGCCGCAGACGATTCTTGGAGTATCCGTTCTGAACCTGTCTTTGTGTGGATGCATACTTGCCACCACCAAGGATCCACCAAGAGAGTGATGGTGAGTTCCCTGGGTTGTGGCACAAACCTCTCCACTCGTCCTATGAGTTTCACACCCACATCCCACAAAACCGTGACCAGCCACTGTCTGCCTCTATCCCTCAGAGGCACAAGTCATCTTCTCCGTGACAGCGATTCAGGGTAAAACGAGAGTAAATGATTTGGGAAAGCTGCTGGTAGGGAGGCCAGGTGGGCCATGTTCTAGGAGGGAAAGGCATGCTCGACTAAGGAGCAGTCCCTGGGCCGGACAGGCTCCGGGTGCCAGCTGCAGACCCCAGGCTCTCCCCTAGCCCCCGAGTCACATTGTGTCCTGCCACGTGGTGTTTGGATCAGGAAATGGCCGTGGCGTGCTGCGTCATATTTCTAAAAGCCCCGTCTCCCCGTTCAAGGGGGAAGCAGGTGGAAAGCAGAACCCCTGAAGGGCAGATACTTTGAAAGGCCCCACAGGCAATTCTCCAATAAAAGAGCGAGCAAAGCTGGCATATATCCCAAACTTTCAAATTGACCTTCTCCCTTGATCTGGGACTTAATGCCTCCAAACCAAACTAATTCCAAAAGTCACCTTCTCAACTTCTCTGCACAAATTTTTTTTTTTAAATAAATGAAAGCTCAGGTACAGGCTCCCCTCGAAGCCCTTCTGACGTCCTTAGCCGCTTAATTAAATCTGAATGGTTCGTCTCTTTTTATGATACGATGGGCCATATGCCACCAAAATAAAAACCCAGCTGAAATCCCAGTACAGATAAAGGGCATGAAAGGCTGTTCCGGCCACAAAACAGAGACCCTGTGTAAATCTTATTAAACAATAACACCCACCCAAGCATTCCCTCCCCCTCTGGAAAAAAAAAAATTCAGGAAGGAAATTGTGGTTAAATCATCTCATAGTTTGGCAAAAACTTCTACCTCTAAAAAAATGAAAAAGAAAAAAAAAACTTCGTTCTGTGTTGGACTCACACAGGCTAATAAAAAGCAGGACTGTATCGCTTTGCACTGTAGCTGTCAAATTCTCAGCAATGAAATACAGACCCTGACTCTCCCTGTCCCCGGAGTCCTACCCCCTCAGACCACCAAAAAAGGAACAACTGGTCTTGGGGGCAGGCTTGGGGGGCATCATTTATCCTCTCCCACTCCAGAGTGACTCTTGTTTGTTGCTTTGTTTTATTTTTAATTTTTTGTGTTTTTGGCTTGCACTTTTCTTGAATCAGGTTTCCATGGTTCTCATAAACAGAGTTAGATAGATATAGAAGAGGGGGTGTCTGGGGCTGTGGCTTTAAAGTGCTGTGATTCTGCTTTCTTACAAAGATCCTACACACTTATTACATTCAGGGAAGTTCAGGCCCTGCCACCATGGTATGTGTGTCTTTAAATTAAGAAAAGAGAGTGAGTGAGGGAGAGAGAGATCAAAAAGAAAAAACATTTCCATTTCACAAGGTCCCCCAGTGGCCTCAAACGCTCCTCCTCCACCATCAAAAATTCATAAAGGGGATCAGCATTCTTTACCGAATGGATCCCAGTGGCACCATAGACCTTGTTGGGGAGAGAGGCAATAAATATCGAATTATATACCTCATGGGAAGAAAGGACTGAAGACTCGGCTTCAAGCCCTCCACATGGTCCCTAGGGGAGCAGGGTCCAGACTCAAGGTCCAGGGCAGAAAGGAAATGGGTCAAGTGTGTCAATTCTAGACCAGTGACCTCTGACCTGCTTAATGACACTGGGAGGCCACCACTAAAAAATAAAGACGAAAAAGATGGCAAATGCCTTGGAGGAAAGATGTGGGGGAGGGGTGCATTGGGGGCCATAAGAACACAGCAACCGCAGCATTGTGCTGGAGGGTGTGATCCCCGGACCCCCTTGCTAACTCTGATTTGCCTTTGGGAGGATTCGTCTAGCTGAGTGGTAGCATGTCCAGAGTGGAGCATTTCATTTAGGTCCCAACTACTTGGGGTTCCCAGAGCCAGGAATGGCTCGTCTTCTGCCTGAAACTTCAAGAACATTCCTCGTTGGTTCCACCTCCAGGCCTTGCCCGCAGCAGAACCCTTCTCTCTGCTTATGATGCTCTCAGAGCTTGTTTTTTCACCCCGTCCTGTTGACCCTGGCTTCCAGCTGCCACCATCCTGTGTGCAGGCGCACACATGGCCTCAGTGCTCAGTGGTCCAGCATAGGTCCCTGGGCATGTGCATCATCTCCCTACTTCTGTCTCCCAACCAGCAGGAGCTCCCAGCCCCCAGGCCACCAGCCACCCCCCCGAACCCCTCCACTTCACACCATCATGGATGCCCAGCTGATGCCCTGTCACTCATGTCGATTGCTGCAAAGCAAAAGCAAGAGTCTAGGTTCCACAGTGAAATGTACAGGCAGCGAAATTGGGGTTGGAGGAGAAGCATAAACAAGAGCGTGCAGAGAGTACCTTTCTGCATCTTCCCAGTTTAAAAATGTGAGCAGTTATCCATTCAATAAATAGTATATGGAATAGGTACCCATACATGGAATGGGGTAGTGGGGGGGCTTCCCCAGTGGATCAGCTGGTAGACACCCCATCTGCCAATGCAGGAGACACAAAAGACTCAATCCCCGGGTTGGGAAGATCACCTCAAGTAGGAAATGGCAACCCACTTCAGTACTCTTGCCTGGAAAATCCCATGGACAGAGGAGCCTGGTGGGCTACAGTCCATGGGGTCTCGAAGAGCCAGACATGGCTGGCACACACACATGCATGCACACACACAGAACAGGTAACCAGTCCTCCCCGTCTTACATCAAAGGATCTAGATTTTCAAGATAATCTCACAGCTAAATGCAAGTTAGGTTAATACGACTGGTTAATACAAGTTTCTATGGACCAGGACACTTTCAAGTAGTCTAACACTTGACTCAAGCTCACAAATCAGCTTGAAAACTAAATAAATAAAAAGCACTTGGCTGCACCAGTCCCAGAGGGCGTTCTCAGCAGCTCCAACCCCTCATATTAATATATCAAGCTGACCCAATTAGAGCTGGGATTCAGATGGGCAATTTTAGCTCCTGCTCTCAGAGACCTGAGCTGAAGTTCCCATTTACGCTTCAAAAACAGTTAAAGCTCTTCTTCAAATTCTATGCTTTCTGAACTCAACAGCCAGTTCCGTGAGCTAGTGCTGCAGACATCTGCTAAATGGTCAGTGGTGAGAAAACTGAACAGAACACCCACACACAACTGTTCTTTCTCCCTGTTCCCAGAACACAGGCTGGGTGGCACAGAGCCTAAGCCATCTTCAGCTGGACTCCATAGCAAAAGTCCCCACCCAGTTAGCTGGTGAGTCCCCATCTTTATCCTCATACTCACTCCTGGCCCCTTCCCCAGTGCACCTGGGTGTACTTAGTCAGTTGTATCCAACTCTTTGCAACCCTTTGGATTGTAGCCCGCCAGGCTCCTCTGTCCATGGATTCTCCAGGCAAGAAAACAAGTGGGTTGCCATTTCCTCCTCCAGGAGATCTTCCCAACCCAGAAATAAAACCTAAGTCTCTTGCATTGCAGGAAGAGTCTTAATCCACTGAACCATCCAGGGAGCCCTCCATGCATCTAATGCTCCACAAAAAAATGGATATGAGAAGTACAAGGTGAAACTCAGATTAGTACCTGGGGAAGGGTTTTAGTGCCAGGCTCCATAAAGAGGGCTAAGTGCTAAATAATTGATGTTTTTGAACTGTGGTCCTGGAGAAGACTCTTAAGAGTCCCTTGGACTACAGGAGATCAAACCAGTCAATCCTAAAGGAAATCAACCCTGAATATTCATTGGAAGGATTGATGCTGAAACTGAAGCGCCAATAATTTGGCCACCTGATACAAAGAGCCAACTCAGTGGAAAAGACTCTGATTCTGGGAAAGATTTGAGGGCGGGAGAAGAAGGAGTGAGATGAGATAGTTGGATGCCATCATCGACTCAATGGACTTGAGTTTGAGCAAACTCCAGGAGATAGTGAAGGACAGGGAAGCCTGGCAGGCTGCAGTTCATGGGGTCACAAAGAGTCGGAACCATGAGGGAGGAGCCTGATACTAGCATCTAAAAGGAGGCTAGAGAAGTGTGTGTGGATTTCACTGATCTCTGTTCACACTGCCCTCAAAGACCATTAAGAGTCCGCTTGGTGGTTCCTAATCTCTTGAGAATGGTAACCCCCTAGCACTCTCAGATTTTACCAGCCACTCTCCTTTCACCTCCACTTCTTTTTTTTTAATATAAATTTATTTATTTTAATTTGAGGTTAATTACTTTACCTCCACTTCTATGGAGGGAAATAGTGTTCTGTTCTTATAGAAATTTTTAAGTTAATGTTGGTTTAAATTATTTTGGTTTTCAGAATATGGAACTAGTCATTAAATTGAACAGAAACATACAAGGGTGACATATGCACCAAAATTTTTGTTACTGTATATCATGTTATTAAATATGTAAAACACTGTATACAAATGTATCATTATATATCCATACATTGCATTTATATATTATTAATGTTACATTTGTTGTTTGGTCACTAAGTTGTGTCCAGCTCTTTGCTCCAGTGGACTGCAGCACACCAGCCTTCCCTGTCCTTTACTATCTCCTTGGAGTTTGCTCCAACTCATATCCATTTAGTCGGTGATGCTATCCAAATGTTATATTTATACATTTCTTTCAGATAGATCTAATAATCTTGATTCTATGGCAAAAAAAAAAAAAATTTGAGACTCAAAGTAGTCCAATGGCTCCTTATAAATCACCCAGCTAATACTAGCAGAATAAGGATTCATGCCCTCATCTCCTCCATATGCATGAATATATTCATTCCAGAATTTTTAGAAGTAAAAAATTTAGAACTTCTAGATCTCAAAAATAACACTGAAAGGGTTAAGTATATCACGTCATATTCATCCGTTCAATGGAAGAATATGTACTCACTAGAAAAAGCACAAAGACTATGTCCAAGCCTGGAAAACAGTTCACTTAATGTGAAAGTTGTAATAACAGAATACAAAATTATATGCATTCTAGCAGGCATCAGAAAAGTGTTAGTTGCTCAGTCGTGTCAGACTCTTTGTGACCCCATGGACTGTAACCTGGCAGGCTCTTTTGTTCATGGAATTCTCTCCAGGCAAGAATACTGGAGTGGAAAGCCACTCCCTTTTTCAGGAAATCTTTCCAACCCAAGAGTTGACCCAGGTCTCTTGTACTGCAGGCAGATTCTTTACCATCTGAGCCCCCAGGGAAGTCCAACACACCCCTAAAAAAAGACTGACTAGAATACACAAAAGTAAAAATCGTTATGCTCAAGTGACAGAGAGTTAAAGTGACTTTCTTTTCTTTTTATTTTCCAGACTTCTATTTTGATTTGCTATTCCATTTTCTAATTGAAAAGAAGACTGATCCAAGCTTGGTGCTGCCTCCAATGGAAAGATGTCTTTCACTCCTCTATCTTCTCCGCTAGCTGCCCAGAGGCACCCCATTTGGGAACTGGGCTTTGGGCTCCAAACAGTATCTGAGAATCTGAAAGCAAGGAACAGCCAGGACTCTGAAGTTCTAGTTTCCAGGGTCACCCCCTCTGCCCCTGCTTCCCCAGTCCTGCGTTCAGCTCTGGCTGTGTATAAGCTGTTCATCAGGGGCCTCTGGGCTTATGAATTATGAAAGCTCTCTGGGTGTGCCCACTGGTGCATATGGATCAGCTAAGACCCCAGGGCTGGAGACATAACAAAGGATTCTCCCCCGCTTGGTATCAATGTCAATTTAAAAACCAAAAACTTGGCTTTGTGAACTTTACCTTCCCCGTTGGTGGAGTGTTGTTTAAAAGATACTTAAGGATAACTGTCCAATGATTGCTTTAAAAATATAGAATAAAATCCAAGCAAGTTTTCAATGTGAATTCTTTTTTTACCTCCACCTTGCCACACTGCCATATGCTGGGCTCTCTCTTCCAATCGCACATGATGATGGGCACCAAGGTCAAGGAGAGGTGTGGGGTTACTTTGTGGGATTATTTAAGTACTTGGATGCAAACTGGAATCCCCCTAAAAAAGATCTGTTTCTGAAATGTGAAACCGAGAAGCTAGGTCTTCAAATTTTTGAAGACTATAAGAGCTTGAGCATTTCACAAAACAGTACAAAAAAAGTCTGTTTTTTTTTTTAAGTCTGTTTTGATGGAACAATCTTGGCCAACTAAATTTGAGTGTCAGATTCACACACAGTTGCATTAACCATATAATTAAAAGCGTATGTAAATAGACTCCAAAATCCAGGTTTGCCGACATTTACAAGCAACAAAGGCACAGAGCCTGGGAAAACTCAGTGGGCTCCACCAAGACTGCTCACACCTCAGAACATCCCCAGCTTCCAGGAGATGACATCCGCCCAATGTTCCTTGATGCCTAGATTTTTGGGAGCAGCCCAGAGTTCTCTCTTCGTGTAGAGGCTGTTAGATTTTTATAGAATGAGGTGTGCAAAGCTCAGATCTGGAGCTATCCATCCTGGGTGTTCTCAAAGATTATCCGCCTACTCCCTAAAACTGAGAAACGTCTCAAGAAATGAGACTTCTGCCAAAAAAGCCCACGCCTCAACAAAAGGCAAAGGAAAAGGTATCTTTCTTCTGCCTCCAGATCTCAGGAACAGTCAATTCTCCTCTTAAGGGAGAGAAATGTTTAATATTTGAAAAGCAATGAAACAGAACTAAGCAAAGCATGGGCTGCCATTGGGAGGAAAAGTACCAAGATGGGAATTCACCAGTACCATTCAAGCCACCAATGAGCTCTCCGGGGCTCCGTGCAGCAGGCCCCCTCTTTTCTGCCACACTGTAAAAAGACATACCCTTTAAATTGGCTGGGAATTTAGTTGCTGTCTTCTCTGAAATACCCAGTGGCTGTATATAAAATACATGGTGCCCCAGCAGGTTTCTTCACACTTGACATACACATAAAATTTCAGCCTACTCCATCAGTAAACCCAGGTGGTAGGCCTCCGGAGAGCAAGGCAGGATACAGGGTCCAGGGGACTGGAGAAGTTTCCTGAGTCAACGTGGCCCTAACGAGAAAGTCAGGCACTCACTGGAGACGCCAGATTTCTGAACAGAAAACAACGCTCTAGTGCTACCACTAACTGGCTGTGTGACCCTGGGTAAGTCACATAACTGCTCTGGGCTTTGGTTTCCTCCTCTGTAAAGGTACACACTAAAGGTCATTTTCAAGTCCCTGATGTTCAAGGAAAGGTCAGAAGGAGAGCACTTAAGGAGGGCAGGAAGTCATGGGAATCTTGCTATCAAAAAACAAAGTGTGGCTCAGAGAAAACCATAATTCAAAAAGACTCATGTACCCAAATGTTCACCACAGCACTATTTACAGTAGCCAGGATATGCAAGCCACTTAAATGTCCATCAGCAGAGGAATAGTTAAAGAAGATATAGTATATATGTGTATGCATATTTATGGGTCTGCCAAAGCCAAAATGGGAAGCCCAGGTCCTTGCCTGGCCAGCCTGTGCTCATCGCCATCAGCTCTGTGGCACTTCTCCTGGACTCTTGATGTGCTACTAAGTGGGATCCCAAAACCCCAACTCTAGACTTTACCCCCAATTTTTAAAAATCCATAATAATTTTCATCTTTCTCATTAGAGTAGAATAGGAGAAGAAAGTGAAAGTGGTGTGAGGGGGCAAAGACATAGAAATGATGTGAGCATCTGATTTACTTAAGGTTCATATTCATTGGTAACAATCTAAATGACATATATCATAATGTGATATGTTAAGTACATCATGTGTGTGTTTCATATCAAAGAAAACATAGATTGAGACCTTAATTGTGTCTTCAACTGTGTGATCATTTGCCCCCACTTTACAGATGAGGAAACTGAGGCACAGAGGGGTTCAGTAACTTGCCTGAGGTCATACAGTTGGCAGTCAGTAAAGCTGGGAGTTGATTCCACATAGTCCCAAGAGTCCTCTTAATCACTCCACCGCAGTTGTCTCCACGGGTCATTCAATTCTTCAAAAACCAACCATCAAACCACCTTTTATTTGCTCTACACGTTAGAGTTTTCTAAGAATTTCTAGGCATGGTGTCGGATCTGAGCCATTCAACTGTTATTTATGAGGATCATCACTTCAATTCTTCAGCTGGGTGCACTGAGGTTCACAAAGGTTCCATTTGATCCAGATAACACAGCCAAACCAAAGCCCAGGTCTCCTGACCCCGAAGTTCAGTGCTTCTACATCAGATGTCTCTTCTCTAAATTAAACTTCACCAGGATCCTACACCCAGTTAATGCCCCTCCATACATGCTCAGTCACTCAGTCATGTCTGACTCTTTTTGATCCCCTGATCTGTAGCTCCTCTGTGCGTGGAATTTCCCAGGCCAGGATACTGGAGTGAGTGCCATTTCCTACTCCAGAGGATCTTCTCAACCCAGGGATCGAACTCACGTTTCCTGCATTCACAGGTGGATCCTTTACCACTAGCACCACCTGGGAAGCCCAATGCCTCTCCAGAAAGCCTCTAAAACATTCCCCAGAAGCCCCTCTCCCCAGAGGGTTCCACCTACTAAGATGGGCTCTGGATGTCTGGGTGAGTAGTCAGGTGTCTACTCACACATCACCAACCTCTCAAGTATTTGTTATAGTAATACACAAAAAAATAATCATTGAAAACTTTCCTGAGGACATTTACTAATTTGCCAGGGCTTTCTTTTCCTTTTCCAGAGAATCATACAATTCACTGGCTTCTTTCAAGGTACATCCCATGAACAGCCAAATTAGGGTATGTAATTGCTCCGAACCCAGCACTGCCTGCCCCTCCCAGCCTGGCATTTCTTGTCTGTAGATCCATTTGGCCAGCCATTGGAGGAAGGCTGGGAGTGCAGGTAGGTGGGAAAATAGAAGGCTGGAGCATCTACTCCCACCCTGGGGTCCCCTGACATGCTCCAGGGGCCCTGAACACATCAAAGAGGTGCACACGGAGCTGCAATAAGCAGAGACCATCAGACAAGCTTTGATCCAGCAAAGGCTCCATTAGCCCCCGTGCATCAGCTGTTAGTGACCCTCTGCTAATGGTGAACTCCCCACACACGCAGAAATGTTCTACATCATCATTGTTTATTTTGTTTGCCTGTTAGTCACTCAGTCATGTCTGACTCTTTTCAACCCCATGGACTATAGCCCCACCAGGCTCCTCTGTCCACAGGATTCTCCAGGCAAGAACACTAGAGTGAGTTGCCATTCCCTTCTCCAGGGGATCCTTCCTGAACCAGGGATTAAACTCGGGTCTCCCACACTGCAGGCAAATTCTTTACTATCTGAGCCACCAGGGAAGTCTACATGATCATACATGCACACATTTAAATGAATTTTATAAGTGCCTGTACACACAGAGGAATGTTGACATATATGTATGTATCAGGGATCATTTTTCAATCTGCCAAAAATTATCTCTTGGGTGTCACTATTTGAATGGAGACATATGATGCACTGGAGAAAAGAAAAGAACAGGAAGGCATGATCTCAGCTTCAATCAATCAACAAATCAATCCGTTTATATCTATTGAGTAACTTCTATGTAGCTGTCACTATGCCACATTCTAGAAATAGAAAAGTAATATGATGTAGTCCAGCAAGGAATGTATGATTTAGTTGGAGAAAGAATTGTAATAATAACCTTTGTCTTTTGCATAGTCATTTCTGTTTTACAAAATGCTTTTTCAAACACTGTCCCCCGTGTTTCACATCGACTACCAGCTCCATTCTGTCGATGAGAAAACAGGCTCAAAACTCATTTGCCCCAAATTGCATAACTAAAGTATGAAAGAGCAAGAACTTTGACTCAGTTCTTCGAACTCCAAATCCATGTCTCTTTCCAAAGAAACATGCTGCTTTGCAAAGCAAGACCAATCCATGAAAACTGAAATAGCAGCATCGTATGATCCAATTATATTAATGAATGAGATCTGACTATGAGAGACAGGGACTGATAAACAGGAAGCAACACTGGACTTAGAGGCAGACCACTGAGCCTCTGTCACTTGCTGGTGAAACCTAACACATCTAACATTATATGGAAAAACACGAGCAAACTTTTTGGCCAACCCAATATGATGACATCGTGCAAACTCTTTAGCCAATCTGAGTCCCAGTTTTCTCTAGAATGGTGATTAACAGCTGCCATTCCAGAGGGCTGTTGTCAGGAATAAGAGAAATAATGTGTGTGAAAATGCTCTACAGACAGAAGAGGACCAAAGGAGTATAACTTGTTAGGTATGGGTGATGGCGTAGCAGGAAGGGGGTCCCCTCAGCTGGGGAGGATGGCAGATCAAACGACGCCTGGGCCAGTGCCACCTTCAAGCAAGCCTCTCCCAGTTCACATCCCTGGGCCAACTGCAAGGCTCCCAGTGCATTCAAATATGGGTTCTAAAGATCTACGTTGCAGCAAACTTGTGGAAGAGCAAGACCTCTTCTGAATCACTCTGGAAGTTGAAAATATAACACGATTTGCAAAGCACACTATTTGGCATAGGAAACTAAGATCTTTAAAGAAATAACCATCTAACCAGGGGCTTCAGAGAGCACAGGCATTGTACCGCTCAGCCTCGTATGTCGGAAGCACTTGGGAGTAAAAATGATTCTGACATACGACAATGCAGATTTTTGCAGAGAACTCTCCCTACACGTTTGAGTCAGTCTCTTTCCAGCACTCTTGCAATGGAAGGAACCTACATGTCCTTATGAATAATGAGAAGGGCCAGAGGGGCTCCTTTTCACATGTCTGGTTGACTTAGTTTCTGGATTAAAGGGCTGGTGGGCTGCCCTATTCCTTCGCTTACCAGTAAGTCCAGGTGATCCGCAGGCACGCACTTGCCAGGAAGCCTTCCACCGAGGGTTAATGGTTTCCCTCTCGCCAGTGCCCCTTGGCCTCGGGGTCAACTGTTAGAGCCTTGAGCTATATTACTCTTAGGGAATTCAGCCGCAAGGGCCTCTGTCCTGTCACCTCCTCTTCCCAGCCCCAGGTGCAGATAGAAAAGGAAGCCCCAAGTCGAGAAGGAAGGTCTACATTTGTCTGTATGCAGTAAGTGCACAATCATATCTCATCCAAACCACAGCTTTACATAATCAGTCCTATTATGGAAATAAGCATCTCTATACACATGTAAGTCTGTCCTCCTAAGAGATTCCTAGGTTTGAAGACCCATGGCAGCTGATGCCCTCAGCTGTGTCTTCTCACGATGCTTATCCATTTACATCTTTCCCAATATTTCATTTTGGAAATTTATTTAAGACATAACACAGTTCCAAGAATTTAAAAGTCAGTGTCCAAACACTCATCACCTAGATTCTGCCATTAACATGTTATCCAGGGACTTCCCTGGTGGTCCAGTGGGTAAGAATCCACCTTGCATTACGGGGGATGGTGTTTGATCCTTGGTTGGGGAACGAGGATCCCACATGCCACAGAACAACTAAGCCCATGCTCCGCAATGAAGTTCCCATGTCCCACAGTTAAGAACTGATGCAGCCAAAGAAATAAATAAATGAAAATCATGTTATCCATTCATTCCTAAACACACACACACACACACACACACACACACAATCTTTGTTTAGGCTTCCCTGGTGGCTTGGTGGTAAAGAATCCTCCTGCAATGCAGGAGACACGAGTTTGATCCCTGAATCAGGAAGATCCTCAGGAGATGGGAATGGAAACCCACTCCAGTATTCTTGCCTAGAAAATCCCATGGACAGAGGAGCTTCGAAGGCTACAGTCCATGGGGTTGCAAAAGAGTCAGACATGACTTAGCTACTAAACAACAAACAAGATACACGAACGTGCATATAACACAGTGTCTGGATGTTCACACACACCTACTCATTAGATCCATTCCTACAATGGCACATCTTCTGCTGAGTTTAAAAGACCCTATTAAATATGCATTGAATCACTTTGCTGTACACCAAAAATTAACACCACATTGTAAATCAACTGTACTGTAAAAATAAAGCAAAATAAATTAACAAAATCAAGATAAAATAAAATAAATATGCATTATGATATTAATAATAAAAAGGTCTACAAATAGAAACTTTACAAGATCAGAGAGCAAACTGTCTTTAGCACAGGGTTTCTTTTTTGTTTTCATTTTGGCTTTTTGGCTGTGCCTGGCAATTGAACCTGTGCCCCCAGCAGTGGAAGCATGGACCACCAAGGACGTCCAATAGTATACTGTATTAAACAGAAAGGTTAAGATACACAATGCTGAGAATAATCTAAGAACCTTCTCCATGTCAACCTGTAATGAAAAAGAAAAAGCTTGATTCAGTCAACTTGGGGACAAGCTCTCCTGTTCAGGTTCTTGCAGACAGTGTTGGGAGAAAATAGCCGGTCCTTCTTATTTCAACAAAATCTGCAATCCCCAGAACTGAATTCAAATCTTCTAAATTTTCAGGCCAAGAAAAGGGAAAGGGCTGTCACCACAACAACACACTAGCCTGGAAATATTAAATTGACTCAACCCATGTTTTATTAGACACAGCTTAACAACTCTGAGTTTACAAAACTCAGCCAAACAGCATCAGGCTTCAGCATAAACTTTTGCTAACTAGCCCACATAGTTCCCATATGCTATGAGAGGTTGTTTGAGCCAACTGGGTACCTTATAATTATAAACACACGTCTTTCAGCTCTTCTGTGTATTCTTCCCAGGCAGAACGGAAATATGTCACTTAAATTAGCACTTGGAGTACAGAGTGGGTGCCAAATTTGGGTTAGCACAAACAGGGTAAATAAAGCAGCACCAAATTAAAACGGTAAAATAAACTTCTTTATGCTCCAGTGGAAACTGCTAAGTCCTAACTGAATGGCAGCTAATGGGTCTGGGAAAAGGAGAGCCCTCAAACTGTAGCTCTTGGCTTTTGAATTAGGTTTTCTCATCCAAGGATCTCGAGGAATTTCTTGCAAAACTTGTGTAGTGTGAAAAAAAAAAAAAAGGAGACACGATTTCTCCTGCAAACTCCTTTGCCATCATTTTTCTTCATCATCCCCTTTCTATAATACTGGGAAGGTTTATCTTTTTATCGTTATGTAACTCATGGGGAAAGGAAAAGATGTTAGAGAAATAAATGAAAGCAGATCAAGGTGATATATATAAGTTGGCAAAATTGGAGAACTAGAAAATGAGGCATAAATCTGATCATAAGAAGTCTTCCAAAGAGAAGCCTGTGTTGCAACCTTGTTCAATCATAACTAGCACTTCTTTTAAAAAGATTTTTTTTAATGTGGACCATTTTTAAAGTCTTTACTGTATTTGTTACAAGATTGTTTATGTTTTGGCCACAAGGCATGAGGGATCTCAGCTTCCTGACCAAGGATTGAACCCACACTCCCTGCATTGAAAGAAAAAAGCAATTAGTGAGTGCCTACTGTGTGCCTGGGGTAGACCTAAGAGACAGGAATTATTTTCTTCATTTTGCTCATCATCCTCATTGAACTCTGGAACTGAAAAAAGAGGGCAGGAGTAATAGGCCAGAAAATGGAAAGGTAGCAAAAACAAAAGGGAGAATTCATAACAACTTCATTCACAATGGCAAGCAAGAGAAGAGGTGATTCTTCCTACAACAGAGTACTATTTGGCAATAAAGAAGGAACAACTATTGACAGCTGGGCAAATCTTAGACATATTTTGCTGCCCTGTCTTCCAGAAAATAATACGCACTGTTGAGTTCCATTTTTTTTAGGAAGTTCTAGAACAGGCTGATCCATAGTGGTAAATTCTCATAACAGTAGTTGTCTCTCAAGGGATGAGTAGGGACAGGAACTGACTGAGAAGAGACATCAAGGAACTATCTCAGGGACTTACCTGGATCCAGTGACTAAGACTCAAACTCTCAATGTAAGGGGCCCAGTTGTGATCCCTGGCTGGGGAACTAGATCCCACATGCCACAACTAAAGATCCCAAATACTGCAATTAGACCTTGTGCAGTCAAATAAAAAAATAAAAAAATAAAAAAACCAGCAACTGTCTTAGGTGATTGGAAGTTTCCCTGTCTTGATAGGGCTTTGGGTTACTCAAGTGTATTCATCTCTCAAAACTCATTCAGTGGTACACTTAGGATTTGTGCTGCTTATTGTGTGCACATTTTCCCCATCAGAGAAAAACAGGAACAGTAAACAAATAGTGAATTCCAGTTAATGATATGCCAACTAAAGTACTTAGGGAGAATCTACTGTTGACTGACAACTCAGATTTACTTTGAGATCATCCAAAAAATATAGAGATTGTTGGTTGGGCAGAGAGACAAATAGATATGTGATCAGGCAAGCTTCATAAAATGTTTAATAATGAGCTCTGGATGTAAAATTCTTTCAATACTGTGTATTTTACTATTTTCGCAATAAAATGGAAAACAGCATGAGGATAGGGATAAAAGACTAGGAAGGAAAATGAAGGAAAGGATTAGAAAAGAGAAGGATGGGAAAGGAAAAGTGGAAGGAAGTCAAGTTGAAAGACACCAGAAAATACCAACAGAAATCATGTGAGGAAAATATACAAGAAAGGGGACCATGTATGTAGCAATAATAAAAAACAAAGGGCAAATAAGGTGAAAGAACCAGGCAAGAACAGAGAAAGACATAATAGATTCACTCTGCTGTACACGCGAAACTAACACAGCACTGGAAATCAATTATAAACCAGTAAAATTAAAAAAAAAAAAAAAGGCTACCCAGGTGGTTCAGTGGTTAAGAATTTGCCTGCCAATGAAAGGGACAGCAGTTTGATCCCTCCTCCAGGGAAATTCCACATGCCTCAGAGTGGCTAAGCCCAAGCATCACAACTACTGAGCCCACACTCTAGAGCCCATGCTCTGCAACAAGAGAAGCCAATGCAATGAGAAGCCCATTCAAGAAAGCCTTTAGATAAAAATTTCATGTTTATAAAGTATAAGAATATGATAGGCAAATGGGGCAATGCTCTGGTCAGCATGGAGGCATGGGACTAAACCCTGTGTGCTGAGTTGACCCACCATCTCCACTGCCCCTCATCCCACCCCAGTGACAACTCCAGAGTCTCTTCAGATCCCCAAGGCCCTGAATATACTAGCTAAGAAGAAAGCCCATGGCATTAAAAAACAGAAGATGTCATGATTCTGTCACAAGTGGTGACTTCAAGCAAGTCATTGAATGACCCAGCATCTTAGTTTTATTGTCTCCATCTGCACTGCCAACTACTCCAGGGCAAGAGGCTCAATTAAGACACTACTATATAAATTTTAAAGCCTCTCTTGGATGCTCAACAATTAGGACTCCTCTTCCGTATAAATTTGCTGCATACACATATGGAGAGTCTATGAGCCAACCTCTGGTTCTAAATGTCCTCCAGCTAAGGGTCCCTGTGTCATCTCTATCTTCTTACTGTAAGATCCAGAGGGACAACACAGCAGAAGAAAGCACACAGAACATGGAAAGTTTCTTCTAAAATGTATCTCAAATTCAGTTGCTTCTTTCTAAATCTACTGCCACCATCTTGGTCTGAGTCTAAAGAGTCACCTGAACTGCTCTTCCAGCTTCTTCCTTTTCCAACTACCTTCCAATCCATTCTTCATGGAGAATGCAGCCAAGGAGAAAATGGAAATGACTATGTGGAGCACAAGTCTGAGACACACAAGACCCTCTCTCCAAAAACAGAGGGAAAAGACAAAGAAATGCAATGGAAGACACATAAAAAACATAATAGAACGTTTTTCTAAGTTGAAGAAACGTATGTAGATTTTTAAAGCGCATTATATTCCAGGAATAATCAATGAAAATCAAGGCATTACGAGACTTCCCCATTTCAACATTAAATGCTAGAATACACTAGGCAAAGTCTAAGTAGTTTTAAGTGGAAAAGGGTATGACCTAAGAGTTTTACAGCCAACATTTTAAGAATGAAGTCCTCAGAAAAAGACTCTTAGAAGTGCAAAGTTTAAAAAAAATAAAGTACCTAGGCACCCTTCCTAAGAAGATTATTGAAGTGCAATCCAGCTTCTGAAAATCAAATCAAAATAAAAAGTTCAAAAGTGTAGATATTATAATATGAAGGAATTGGTGGAAATACTGGGACCAATTAAAATAGAGGTGAGCCTGATAACCAATATTGCTACGAAACTTAAATACAGGTGCCTAAAATAGTTATTCAAAGGAAATTTTAAAATTTTGAAATAGTTTACACTAATCTGGTTATAAAGGTCAAATTTATTATTTTAAAAGGCTAAGAAATAGCATGAAAAGGATTAAAGGGATAATGTAAACAAAAAATTGTGCTAAATTACTTGTATTAAATAGAAAGATGCATTTTACTCATGGATGACAGTAAGAAAAATATAAACTAAGAAAGCTTTTGAGAAGAATTTAACCAACAGTAAAATTTTAAAAGATATGCTTATTCAAAAGTCAAGATTAAAAACAAAGTGGATAAGTTCTGTGCACAAAAAGAGAGACATTGGAAAGAGTAAAGAAATTTAAAAAGGGACAAGATGACTGATTATGGCCAAAATTACAAGCTATAATAATAAATGTAAATAATTTAAAATTTCTTATTAAAGTGGGTTTGAATGATGAAAAGATACATGCACCCCTATGTCCATAGCAGCACTATTTACAATTGTCAAAGCATAGAAGTAACCTAAGGGTCCATCAGCAGATGAATGAAAAAAAAAGATATGGTATGTATACAATATACTACTCAGCCATTAAAAAGAAGTGAAATTTTACCATTTTCCACAACATGGATGGACTTGGAGGATATTATGCAATGTGAAATAAGCCAGACAAAGATAAATATTGTATAATATCACTTATATGTGGCAACTAAAAAAATACAATAAGCTAATGAATATAACAAAAAAGAAACAAACTCACAGATATAGAGAACAAACTATTGGTTATCACTGGCGTGGGCAGGGAATAGGCAATATAGGGGAAGGGGATTAGGAGGTACAAACTATTCTGTATAAAATAAGCTACAAGGATATTTGTACAACATAGAGAGAAAAAAGAAAGTGTTAGTCAATCAGTCATGTCTGACTCTTTGCAACCTCATGGACTGTAGCTTGCCTGGCTCCTCTGTCCATGGAATTCTTCAGGCAATAATACTGGAGTGGGTAGCCAACCGCTTCTCCAGGGGATCTTCCCAACTCAGAGACTGAACTCAAGTCTCCTGTACTGGCAAGTGGATTCTTTACCACTGAACCATCTGGGAAGCAACAACAACAAATAATAAAACAATAAATACACTATACCAAAAATATATAAATCTTTAAATATTAGAATTCCAAGGATAACTTTGCAGAAATATCACTATAGCTGAAGGTTCTAACATAACTTTCTTATGTCTGGCATATAAAACAGACTAAAAACATAAACAAGGTTGGAGAACACATGAATAACATTTCAAAAAATAGAGACAGTCCAAACACATTCTCTAATCAAAATACAGTAATTCAAGGTAATCTCTTTAATGTTAGCAAAAACAATTTACTTCCAATCCGTTCAGTCGCTCAGTCGTGTCGGACTCTTTGCGACCCCATGAATCGCAGCATGCCAGGCCTCCCTGTCCATCACCAACTCCCGGAGTTCACTCAGACTCACGTCCATTGAGTCCATGATGCCATCCAGCCATCTCATCCTCGGTCGTCCCCTTCTCCTCCTGCCCCCAATCCCTCCCAGCATCAGGGTCTTTTCCAATGAGTCAACTCTTCGCATGAGGTGGCCAAAGTACTGGAGCTTCAGTTTTAGCATCATTCCTTCCAAAGAAATCCCAGGGTTGATCTCCTTCAGAATGGACTGGTTGGATCTCCTTGCAGTCCAAGGGACTCTCAAGAGTCTTCTCCAACACCACAGTTCAAAAGCATCAATTCTTCGGCGCTCAGCCTTCTTCACAGTCCAACTCTCACATCCATACATGACCACAGGAAAAACCATAGCCTTGACTAGACGGACCTTAGTCGGCAAAGTAATGTCTCTGCTTTTGAATATACTATCTAGGTTGGTCATAACTTTTCTTCCAAGGAGTAAGCG
>SJXQ01004457.1:0-35460 GCA_006408695.1 Aepyceros melampus
CCTCTTTTAAAAGTCAGGAGACCTAGGTTTGACTGGGCCTCTGCGGAACTTCCTGATGATACACACTGCGGTGCGTCCTGCTTCTTAGTATCTTCACTGGTAAAATTGAAATAATAGTAATGATTGATAGAGAGAAAAGGCTGCCACCTGGCAGCTAGACTGTGGAGAGAGGGTACTACTAATTGGAAAAGAAGCCACAATTTTTCATAATGGACTGCACTATATTTGGCAAAACAGATAAGCTATGCCAAATCAAAACCATGATATTCATCACAAACTAGCTAAGCTCCCACTCTTTCAACACCTCTCTATTCCAATCCTTGAGTCCAAGAGAAGGCCACCGACAAAATGATTTAACAGTGATTCTGAATGGACCCATGTGTTCTAAAAGGCCATGGACTCTTCCAGTAAATTTCTAGTTGATTCCTACCAAGCCCATTTCATGGCTAACTCAAGCTCCCACAACCATAAAAGGATCTCTTTCCTGTCTTTTGAGACACCCCACAGATCTCCATGGTATATAGTATCCTTGCTGTAGCAGATAAAAACCCAGCTTTATTCACTACAAGTGTTTTCCCTGGGGTCTTTGTCTGACGGGCCCTGACACAATAATTTTTCGATCTACCTTGTGCACTTCTTATGAATATTAAATGAAATAAAGCATGGAGAGCTCCACACACATATGAGCTTCTAAATTTGCTATTGTAATGGTTTATGTGCTCCTCTATCCTCTCCCCCAAAACAGTGATGCTGATACTAAAAGAAGAGGTCTGGTCTTGTTTTATTTTTGTTCACAATGTCTAGAATGGTTCTTAATACTCAGTAATTATTGAATGAGTGAAAAAAAGAAAAAAAAATGAGCAAATAAAAAAAACTTCCTCCAATTCTGCTTTCCCCAGGTCCAGCCCAATGAGTCACCAAAACTTTCTCCAATAGGATAAAGGAGTTCCTAAATGTTTAAAAGCAATGGTTACCCACCTGGACACATCATCACTAGCAGTTTGTAACAGAGACAAAGAATCTGCTTGCTTCTTCAAATTTTCCCTTCTTGCAAGCTTTCTGGAATCGCTAGTGGGAATACTATTCCCCTTGCCTACAGTATTGATCCTGGAGCAGTAACTGTGCCGCTAAACAGCAGCACACTTCACAGATTGTGGAGCTGGTATGTATCAACGTATTAGCTGAATGCTCCTTGCAACCATGCCCCATGTTTAGCAGCAGCTGCTGCTGCTGCTGCTGCTAAGTCGCATATACTTAGCTGTTTTTGTAATAGATTGCACCAAGCAGAAAGCATGGTTCATAAAATCATGGTGGCTCCATCAAACACTATAAAATCCTTTTGACACAGTGAGTTTCAGCTGTGGCTAGAGTCTCTGGGGATGTCTCTGATCAATCAGAAGCTGCCAGAGAGTTTTGTACTCAGAAAGCTCAGAGACTGTCCAGTATGATATATTTTCCTTTTTCACCTCTAACTGGCAGCAGGCTGCTGGTCTCATCTTCCTTTGTCTCCCTAAGACCCCTTCCGGTTGTCATGACTCCTGAGAGATGCATCCAGAGGAGTAGGCAGGCACTTGTCCTGGTCTGGGAGGCAAGTCAGGTGGCATCAGTATGGGACAAGCAAAGCAACTATCTCAGGGAGCACAGATTCCACAAGTTGGACTTTAGACCAGTGCCCTCTGCGACCATATTCTCTGCTAAGGCTACCCTGCAGGGCATTTCCCAAGGGAGATACCACCAGCAATGGGCTCACTTCCCAATGCCCTCTTCCTGGAACAGGAGTGAAGACAAGATAAATGGTGCATTGGTTTCCCCTCTCACTTCCCACCATCAGAGAGACCCTGTATCTGAAATCAAACTGAAATGCATCCTTCCGTGGGTCCAAGACCTCCTGTCCCCAGTCAACGAGGATGAAGATTGTCCCAGCCAGGCTCTCCTGTGTCCTGGGCTCTAGCCAGGAATTTAACAATGTCTATGTAATTCCCAGTTTCTTCTCCTTATCCAGAACCTTCTCTCAGTCTGGAGAGGTGAGAAGGTAGGGTTTCTTTTAAGAAGTTTTCTTCACCCTTCAACATGGATGTCTGATTCACCTAGAGTTTGGCCAGTTAGCTATACACTTCCCCATTTCCACTTATTATTCTGTTTATTTTTCCCTTATGTGTGCACAGTCCCATCTTCTTCATTAGAAAATAAGCATCACCTCTTCCCCTTTCTCTACTCTATAGTTTAATAGTGTTTGATTTGTAAAAAAGCACAGGTCAAAATATACATACTTAAAGGAACAGGCACGTGGCCAAAGGCTGTAGGATTGTGGCAGTTCCAATAGATTTAAGATTCTTTTTCCTGAAGGTAACTCTAATTCAGCATGGGCTGACTCCTGTTTCTTGGAGTTAAAGGTCAAAGAGGAAGGGCATCATACCTGCTTGACTCATGCACCCTAAATGCTTTCCACCCAAGGGGAGGCAAGGCATAGACCTCCTCGACAGAGTGGCTGTCCCTCCTCTGTGAATTTTCAGAACAGGACCAGGGCCACATGCCAGCCCCACCCTTCATGTTGACCTTCTCAGCACTATCTTGCAAACAGACATGATGACAGGCCATGTTTTCCAGCTTTCTGGAGTTGGCCTGAGAAAGAACATGTTGTTTAGGGAGACTAGCTCTGTTACATGCTGAGGCCACAGAGGAGCTTAAGTCCAATAGATTAAAGATGGGTTATCACTCAGTGTAACAACCAACAGTCTCTAGGTCTATCCATGTTGCTGCAAATGACATTGTTTCATTGTGTTTTATGGCTGAGTAATATTCCATTGTGTACATATGCCATATCTTCTTTATCCATTCCGCTGCAGATGGACATTTAGGTAGCTTCCATGTTCTGGCTATTGTAAATAGTGCTGCAATGAACATTGGAGTACATGAATTTTTTCAAATTATGGTTAAGTCAAATGGAGAAAAACAAATATCATATGATTTCACTTATATGTGGAATTTGAAAAAAGTATACTAATGAGCTTATCTACTAAACAGAAATAGTTACAGATATAGAAAACCAACATTGTTACCAGGGGAGGATAAATTGGGAGATTGGGATCCACATATACATACTATTATATATAAAATGGATAACTAATAAGGATCTTCTGTAGCACAGGGAGCTCTACTCAACACTCTGTAATGGCCTATAAGGGAAAAGAATCAAAAAAGAGTGAGTATATGAATAGGTATAACTGATTCCCTTTGCTGAACATCTGAAACTAACACAAAATTGTAAATCAACTCTACTCCAATAAAACTTTTTTAAAAGATGAATAATCAGTCTTACTTGGCATTTCAATGGGTTTCCTCTCACACCTTGAGAAGAAGAATAAACTTTTTTCTCAAGTGGAGATAGAATCCTGTGCTGCTGGGAGACAGCAGGGAAGGAGGGCAGTTCTGAGCCCAGTGCTGCTGAACTATTTACAAGCACATTCAAAAAGGGACACCTTCTCGCTGTCCCTTCCCAAGAGAGCAGCCTCAGAGCTCCTGCAGAACCTTTGGTAGCTGCCCACCCATTATGATGGTCCTTGATTGGTGAACTCCTCAGTAGCTTCACAGATTCAATTTAGAGATTCTTGTGCCCCAGGAAGGGCTGTGCTTCTCCAGAGGATTCATTTCTGCTACGCTCGGTGGTGGCTTTTTGTTAGGATTTATAAGTTATTTATCCCTTGAGGACTTATGGCTCACATGCCTTTTGTCTGTTATTTCCCGCAGTTCTTGGGATGGATTAGGGACATGGGGAACTCTTGGCCCTACCTTAGCATCTGAATATCCCAAGCGATGAGAGCGTGGAGAAATGACTGATCCAGGCACATGCGCTAATACTGTGATGCCCTTTCAAACTGATGACATTTTTTCCCCCTAATCTTTACTGAGGTATAGTTGATTTACAATGTTGAGTTAGTTCCAAGTGTACTGTAAAGTGATTTTTCCAAGTCTTTTCAATTATAGGTTATTACAAGATACTGAGTATAGTTCCCTGTGCTATACCATAGATTCCTGTGTGTGTGCATTCTCACTCAGTCATATGACCCCATTGACTGCAGCCTGCCAGATTCTCTGCCCATGAGATTTTCCAGGCAAGAATACTGGAGGGGATTGCCATTTCCTTGTCCAAGGGATCTTCTGGATCCGCGGATCGAACCTTCGTCTCTTATGTTTCTTGAATTGACAGATTCTTTATCACTAGTGCCACCCACAAAGCCCCAGAGTAGGGTCTTATTGGTTATCTATTTTATATATAGTAGTATATATATGCTAATCCCAGTCATGTCCAACTCTTTGTGACCCCGTGGACTGTAGCCTACCAGGCTCCTCTGTCCATGGGATTCTCCAGGCAATAGTCCTGGAGTGGACTGCCATTTCCTTTTCCAGGGAATCTTCCCAACCCAGGGCTCGAACCTGGGTCTCCCACATTGCAGGCAGATGCTTTACCATCTGAGCCACCAGGGAAGCCTATATAGTAGTATATATATGTTAATCCCAATCTCCTAATCCAATAGACCAATTTTAAGTATTTGTTCACCATGTGTTTTGTGGAAAGATACTGAATGGATATTGGGGCCAGACCACCTGAGTTCTTATTTCACTTTTATCATTTACTAGTTGTGCAATCTTGGACTTATTAACCTCCTACTAAAAAATAAAGGTAATAAGTACCTCCAATTGTTCCTGTGATAATTAAAGGAGTTAATATAAAATGCTTCAAACAGTAGTTCATGGCAAGTTCTCATTATCAGCTACTATTTTTATTAAAATAAAAATAGTATAAATTTTCTTTGTGTTCAAAGTGTGATTTTTAAACAATTTTTCTGAATATAACATAGCCTTTGAACTATTTTTGTATTACAGCTTTTTGTTGCTTATGACTAAATTCATTAATAAATATTATATACTAAGAATAGTGTTAAATTACTGGATTTATGAGAAAGTCTTATTCTAGAAATGTTTAAAATATGTTTTTCCCTCCTTGCCTTCATGAATGCAAAAAAGTTCTTCCTATTCTCCTTGACTTTTCAGTTTTCTTTTGTCATATTCTTCATCAGGGAACTTCTGGGTGGTATGTTAAATTGTTTTGTTGACTTAGTAAATCAGTCTTTCCTAGTCAGCAGCACTTAGCAGTTGTTGTGCAGTTGCTGACTCGTGTCTGACTCTTTGCGACCCCATGAACTGCAGCACGCCAGGCTCCTCTGTTCTACACTATCTCCCAGAGTTTGCTCAAACTCATGTCCATTGAGTTGATGATGCTAACCATCTCATCTTCTGCCACCTCCTTCTCCTTTCAATGCTCAATCTTTCTCAGCATCAGGGTCTTTTCCAAAGAATCAGCTCTTCATATCAGGTGGCAAGAGTACTGGAACTTCAGCATCAGTCTTTCCAATGAATATTCAGGATTGACTTCCTTTAGGATTGACTGATTTTATCTCCTTGCTGTCCAAAGGACTCTCAAGAATCTTCTCCACACCACAATTTGAAAGCACCAATTCTTTGGCACTCAGTCTTCTTTATGGTCCATCTCTCACATCTGTACATGACTACTGGAAAAGCCATAGCTTTGACTATATGAACCTTTGCCGGCAGGCTAATGTCTCTGCTTTTTAATATGCTGACTGGATTTGTCATTGCCTTCCTTTCAAGAAGCAAGCATTTTTTAATTTCATGGCTATAGTTACCATCTGCAGTGATTTTGGAACCCAATAAAATAAACTCTGTCACTGCTTCCACTTTTTCCACTTCTATTAATATTTGTTAGGAAGTGATGGCATGATCATGATTTTTGAATGTTGAGTTTCAAGTCCACATTTTTACTCTCCTCTTTCACCTTAATCAAGAGACTCTAATTCTTCTTCACTTGGGGGGAATTAAATTTCTCTTCACTTTAGTTCCTCTTCACTTCTGCCATTAGACTGGTATCTCTGCATATTTCTTCTAGAAATCTTGATTCCAGCTTGTGATTCATCCAGCCCAGCAATTTCACATGATGTACTCTGCATGTAAGTTAAATAAGCTCTTTAGTTCCTCTTTGATTTCTCCCCGTAGGGTGGTGTCATCTGCATATCTGTTACTGATATTTCTCCTAGAAATTTTGATTTCAGCTTGGATTCATCCAGCCTCGCATTTCACATGGTGTACACTGCATATAAGTTAAATAACCAGGGTGACAATATACAGCCTTGTCATACTCCTCTCCCAATTTTGAATCAGTCCACTGTTCCATGTCCACTTCTAACTGTTGCATCTTGACCTGCATGCGGGCTTCTCAGGAGACAACAAAAGTGGTCTGATATTCCCATCTCTTTAAGAATTTCCCACAGTTTGTTGTGATCCACACAGTCAAAGGCTTTAATGTAGTCAATGAAGCAGAAATAGATGTTTTTCTGAAACTCTCTTGCTTTCTCCATAATCCAACAAATGTTGGAAATTTGATCTCTGTTTCATCTGCCTCTTTTGAAACCCAGCTTCTACAGCTGGAAGTTCTCAGTGCATGTACTGCTGAAGCCTCGCTTGAAGGATTTTGCATAACCTTGCTAGCATGTGAAATGAACACAGTAGTATGGTAGTTTGAACATTCTTTGGCATTGCCCTTCTTGGGGATTGGAATGAAAACTGACTCTGCTTCAGGGATCACAGTCCTGTTGTGTAGGGACTTCAGTAATTCAGAGAAGCCAAGAGTCATGCCAGGCAGGGCCACTGAAGAGGGATGGGTCATATTGAAGTGTTCTGACACAACATGGCCCACTGGAAGGATGTGAACAGTGCAGCCCCTTCAGCATCCAGACATGAGCTCTCAAAGCTCTAACACACTGCAGGACTGGTCCACGTTAGGCCAGAGGCTGACCTGGAGGCGGTTGGCTTGCCTTGTGGAAGCATCAGATATCAATTTTCACAGTTATATTAGAGACTTCTAAGGGAACAGAAGTTAACGTCAGAAGAATGCTTATTCTTTCCATGGAAGGGCGGTTTCTCCTTTGGTGAGAGGGACCTAGACAGATACCATCTATTCTGGGAGGGGGGATGGGGTCCAGATTTTTCAACTTTTTCTTTCTGGTGTTTCAGGGCTTGTTGTGGATAATATTCCAAGATCCTGACTGGCCTCCGCTACGCTCTGCCCTGAAGTCATTGTGCTCTGTGTTGAGAAGTTTGAGGGATGGAACGAGATTGTTTGGAAAAGCATACACCTACATGTGGATGTTGTCATTGTTGCTAGAAGTTCAAATTCAAGGTGATATTATCACTACCAATGACTGTTAGATTCCTTTTTGCACAGAAGATGAAGGATGAAAGCTATACATTTTACAAACTGGTTACTAATGTTCAAAGTGTTAGAATATAAGACCACACACATTCTTACTATATGGTGCACAACTTAAATTTTCTTTGATTCAGACAGTACTTTAGCATCTCACAGTCAATCAGCTAACATGACACTATAGAAAAATTTTGTTCTTTTTTGTCTTATTTTTTTTTAAATTAGAGGATAATTATTTTACAATATTGTGATGGTTTTTGCCATACATCAACATGAATCAGCATTAGGTATGCATATGTCCCCTCCCTCTTGAACCCACCTCCCACCCCATCCCACCCCTCTAGGTTGTCACAGAGCACTGGTTTGGTTTCCCTGCATCAAGAAATTTTGATTTTTATACAGTTATTGGATTTTAGATAAACTCTAATGTACCATAAATTTAGTAGTATTATTAGCATATATTTAATTACTGATTAAACAGAGAGCTTTTGGGGACTTATTGTGTGGAGGATACTGCGATGTATGATAACAACAAATAAAAGTCTAGATGAATAGAACAAAACTCTATGAGGAAGAAAGAAGGGCATCTCAGCTGAAGAGAACATTAAGCAAAAGACCTGAGGATAGGAAAGTGCAAAGTGTGTCTAGGGAAGAGTGAAAGGATGAGTGTGGTAGAAAGCTGGTGTTCCTGTAGATGGTGGCAGTAGGGGTCGTGACAGTGAGGTGCACATGTTTACTGGGCATCTGTCACTTGTCAGGCATTGAGTCACATGTCTTACATTAAGGAATCACTGAATCTCCACAGCAACTCTGTGAGAAAGGCAATGCTTTGCTTCCCATTGTATACATGAGGAAACTGAGGCATGGTGGGCATCAAAGGACTTTCCGCATCAGAAGTGGTGGAGCTGACATCTGAGCCCATGCTGTCTGACCCCAGAGTCAGCACTCTTAGGAGATATGATGGGAAAGGGTCAGACAGCAGAGGTTCTCTGCGCTAAGCAAGGAAGGAGTCGGGGGTACACCTGAGCAAAGAAGCATGGATGAAAATGTACAGAGTCCCTGAGCTCAGTATTAAGATGATTAAGAGCCCCTCCTCCCAAACTGTGCTCTTGGGCCTACAACAATCTATCTTTTCTCTGCTGCCATTTTGTAACTTTCCAGGAATAGCATAATAAGAAGATATGGGATGGATCTGGGATTAACTCTGTTTTGCTGCTAGTCAAACCTCGAGTATGTTATTTAGTTTCCCCAAATCCATTTTCTCAACTCTAAAATAGGAATAATAATCCCAGGTTTGTTGTCAGGATCAAATGAGACATCTTTTATAAAATATGTAGACCAGAACCTGAACCTGTTACCAGTAGATAGTAAGAGTGGTTCCAAAGCATCTCTTCACAAAGCTTTATTGATTGTAACTAGCTACAGTAAGAAGTTACCCTTGAATATTGATTTGCTTGTCTTTTTCCCCACCCAAAGTGTGAGAGCATCAGGACTAGTCACCATATCGCCACCATATGACCACCATGTCATGGTCCCAACAGCAGTACAGCTCCTGCTGAACACTGAATGACTCCAGAATCCCTTCCCACTAGGAAGGATCTTGGAACCACCAACTTCATCAGCCTCCTGTGATGTTACCCTTGTGGTTGACCAGACTGAGACCAAGCAAGAAGACTCACTTGTTAATGGTTGAGTAAGACTGAGAAAGTTAGGAAGAGCTAATGGAAACTTATGTAAAAGTCAGTGCCATGTGGACCACTGAAAGGCCTGTGCATCACAGAAGGAACTGCAGAGAATAGATATTGGTTGGAGGGAAAACCAAATAGGAATTTTCCAAGGATGCCCTCATTTGGTCCAAGGCTGGCTGAACCAGCATCCTAGTCTCCACCTTCCCATCACCCCTGGGATCCTCTGCTTAGGGTACTGATGTCATTTATGCATTCTATTTGATACATTTTATTTACCTCTCTCTGTACAATTCAGTTCTGCTGCCTGAAAATAGTTTTTTTTTTTCTAAATAAGAAGCATCATATCTGGAAGTGGTTTAGTATAAAATAAGGCATTTATTAGTCCTGTATTCTGAGCCAGGCATGATGCTAGATCCTTTAGAAAATTACTCTAATTTTAATCAAGACTCTGAAAAGAGTAGTATTATTATTGCCACATACTGCCCAGAAGATACAGTTGGTAAGTGATGGAATCAGGATTTTAAACTGATTCCAAATACTAAGGGCCATGACTTTACAGTTAGAAACCTTTGTTATGTCCTGAGCTGTGTAAGGTTGAGAGCTTTGTAGCCCCTCAGTGTTTTATCTATAAATTTGGAGTAATTATACCTGTTCCACTTTACCACCCAGTGCAGTTAACAAAGACACAGCGAGACAGTGTGATGGCATTTCGTCAACCATTCATAAACAAATGTTTATTGGTCATTTACCACATGTGGGCCAGTACATGTCATTTTCACTAATTTTTGTAAACCTAGTGGCACATGGCCCCCTACGCTGTGCCCTCTGTCCTGAGATTGTACTCATGCTTTGCTTACACCGTAATTCTTGGGAAATTCCACCCCTTTTCAGTGTATTATTATCAGACAAAACTTCCCTGCTCATCCAGTTTCTCATCTAGTAAATGAGAATGAGAATAACAATGTCTCTGAGAAAGTTCCAGGAGAAAAGTGTTATCTGGACACAAAGTATTATTCAGGAAAAAAAATCCATCTAACACCAATGCGGGTGAAGTGTCCATTTATAGCCTTTTTGAGCAGGTGCACTGATAGGAGAAAAACACAAAGGGGGGAAACAATCCACTCATTTTGAATGGCCTGAGCTGTAGAGACAGCACAGGGCTTTAGCTGATGGTGGGACGAGATGCTTGTGACAAGTGCACATGCTGAAAACATGAAGTCCAGGGGAAACCTGTCCCTAGATGTCACAGGCTTTCCTGGGCTCAAGGGTTGGCATTAGCCAAAGCCAGGAAGAAACAGATCTGGTGGGATGTCCTGAGGGTGCTCTTTGACTCTCTGTGTCCAGATGCCAGATGGGCATTTACAGCAGAGCATACTGCTGCAGATCAGGTCAGGCAGCAAGGATGCAGTCTTGGAAGGAAAGGAACTCAGCACTCATCCTCTGTGACCCATAATGTGACTTTCCTCAAACTCATAAGTATGAGTGTATTTACATGACGTGGGCGCACTAACCACTCACCGGACTTGAAATGTTATTACCAATGGCCCTGGAGTGTGCTATACTGTAAACTTTACATTTGCTCTTGCAGCCTCACAGTGCAGAGAGAAAGGAAGGGGCTCACAATATATAAGAGCATTGCTTTTGCTTTGTGGTCCTCCTACTGAGAAGCAGGAAGGCATTAGAAGTCCTGGGAATACTTGATGGAAATCAAGTAGGTGGGAGAGGGAGTGACATAGAGACAAAGACGCGGTGAATGCAGAAGGCAGAAGCTACCACTTAGAGTACAGGGTTAAACATTCGGGCTTGCATTCTGGCTTCTGACTTTAGCCATGTGACCTAAACGAGTCAATCTCTGGGACTGTCAATTCTTACACCTCACATTCCTGCCTCAAAGGGTGAATTTACATTGAAGCACTTTGTGAACTACAAGTGCGGTTTACACATAAGGTATTAGATTGTGGGGAAGATGGTGTTAAAACAGCTCAAGTTAGCAGACACCTGCCATCCCCATGTTTGCATGCCTGGCATCTGGGTCACCACCTGGCAGAGGGTGGGCACTTACTTATGCTTCAGGGACTAATGAAGCAAATCTTTGAACTGCAGGAGATGAGAGATAATGAGCTTGGCTGACCTGGAAGAGAGAATTACCAATGTGTCAAATTTACTTCACATCTGGACAGATGAGAGATGAGGTTGAGGTCCCTCTGATACATGCAGCCCTAAAAAGCCAAATATGCTCTAAATATGCTTTTTTTTTTGCACTGAATAAAACTTTGGCACACAGTCATTTTTTTAAAATAATTTTTATTTTTTAGTTTGTTTTGCTTTACAATACTGTATTTGTTTTGCTATACATCGACATGAATCAGCCATGAGTGTACATGAACTCCAACCTTTAATGATCCAGAGGACTAAAAAATTATTATTTTATGTGTGTTTTAAATAATGAATAAGTATGAAACTACTCTATATGCTTATTAATTTCTATACAACCATAAAACCAAAATATTTTCATAAGTGAAATTGAAATGAAGCTAAAATGCAATACAATTCAAATGGATATCACATTATGTGATAGTTATAGGTTTGTGAAACTGATTGGACTCTCTAAATGTGAATAAGGTATTGAGTGCTAAGGCATAATTCTTCTGAGTTCTTCATGCTTATGCTTTCATCTGCTGTTTGATGATTCATTTCTGTCACTTTTTAAAATTCAAACCAGTGAGAAACATTTACCCTGCAACATCAAATATCATCTTTGTAATCAGTCCAGTTCAGTCACTCAGTCGTGTCCAACTCTGTGACCCCGTGGACTGCAGCATGCCAGGCCTCCCTGTCCATCACCAATTTCCAGAGTTGACTCAAACGTATGTCTGTTGAGGTGGTGATACCATCCAACCATCTCAACCTCTGTTGTCCCCTTGTTCTCCTGCCTTCAATCTACCCCAGCATCAGGGTCTTTGTAATACATCTTTCCTAAATTATTTTCTTCTTTTAAGGCAGATAAACTGTGTGTTTAGTCCCTCAGTTGTGCCCAACTTCTTTGTATTATTTAAAAATTATTTACTGAGTATCTATAAGTTACAGTTCAGCGGGTTGCAAGAGTCAGACATGACTTAGCAACTGAACCACCACTACCACTACTATGTTCCAGAGACTGTCCTAGGAGCTCAGACTACATCACTGAATAAAACAAAGCAAAACAAAAATACCTTTGCCTCTGTGGAGCTTACATTGTAATGGGACAGATAGTAGTAAACAAGATTAATAAATAAGAAAAATATATTGTGTGTAGAAGGTAAGAGGTAGTATGAACAGAAAAAATAAGCAAGGTACATGGACTGAGAATCAGGGGTGGGCAGGTGGGGCAATTTTAAACAGAATGGTGCCATTAGGACTCATTGAGAAAGTTAAACTTGAGCAAAGACTTGAAAGAGGTGAAGAAAATTTGCAGGGAGAGGGAAGAGAAGTACTGAGGCTGTAAGTGCCTGTCAAAGTGGCTGGTCATGCCAGATGGGAGTGAGTAGTGGGGGAAATTAGTCAGAGAGGTAACAGGGGAGCCAAATCTCCTGCGCCCACACGAGACATTGCGAGCACTCTGGCTTTTACTCTGTGAAGAATGGATCTCATTGGAGGACTATGAGTTGAGGCATGACATATACAACCTGCCTTTAAGTTGTAGCACCCTGGCTTGTGTGTTAAGGTTAGACTGTGGAGAAAGGGCTGGATTAGAAGATTTTGCAAAGAGGTGTAAGAAAGACACCAGTGGTGTAGGCCAGGATGGTAGCAGCTGACGTAGTGCTAATGGTCAATCTCCATCGTGTTTTAAAGAACCAAGGGATTTTCCCTTTGGTTTGAATGTGGAGAGAAAGAAAGGGTGGGACGAAGAGTTTTTGGACTTAGCAACTGGATGAATTTAACTGTCTTTGACTGGAGTAGGCAAAAGTAGGAAGTCACGAAACCCCTGGAATAACAGGCACATTTGGCCTTGGAGTACAGAATGAAGCAAGGCAAAGGCTAATAGAGTTTTGCCAAAAAAACGCACTGGTCATAGCAAACACCCTCTTCCAAAAACACAGAAGACTCTACACAGGGACTTCACCAGATGGTCAATAGAGAAATCAGATTGATTATATTATTTGCAGCCAAAGATGGAGAAGCTCTATACAGTCAGCAAAAACAAGACTGGGAGCTGACTGGCTCAGATCATGAACTCCTTATTGCCAAATTTAGACTTAAATTGAAGAAAGTAGAGAAAATAATTGGGCCATTCAGGTATGGCCTAAATCAAATCCCTTATGATTATACAGTGGAAGTGAGAAATAGATTTAAGGGACTAGATCTGATAGACAGAGTGCCTGAAGAACTATGGATGGAGGTTCATAACGTTGTACAGGAGACAGGGATCAAGACCATCTCCATGGAAAAGAAATGCAAAAAAGCAAAATGGCTGTCTGGGGAGACCTTACAAATAGCTGTGAAAAGAAGAGAAGCAAAAAGCAAAGGAAAGATATAAGCATCTGAATGCAGAGTTCCAAAGAATGGCAAGGAGAGTTAAGAAAGCCCTCCTCAGCGATCAATGCAAAGAAATAGAGTAAAAGAACAGAATGGGAAAGACTAGAGATCTCTTCAAGAAAAATAGAGATACCAAAGGAACATTTCATGCAAAGACGGGCTCGATAAAGGATAGAAATGGCATGGACCTAACAGAAGCAGAAGATATTAAGAAGAGGTGGCAAGAATACACAGAACTGTACAAAAAAGATCTTCATGACCAAGATAATAACACTGGTATGATCACTCACCTAGAGCCAGACATCCTGGAATGTGAAGTCAAGTGGGCCTTAGGAAGAATCCCTATAAACAAAGCTAGTGGAGGTGATGGAATTCCAGTTGAGCTGTTCCAAATGCTGAAAGATGATGCTGTGAAAGTGCTGCACTCAATATACCAGAAAATTTGGAAAACTCAGCAGTGGCCACAGGATTGGAAAAGGTCAGTTTTCATTCCAATCCCAAAGAAAGGCAATGCCAAAGAATGCTCAAACTACCACACAGTTGCACTCATCTCACATACTAGCAAAGTAATGCTTAAAATTCTCCAAGCCAGGCTTCAGCAATACATGAACTGTGAACTTCCAGATGTTCAAGCTGGTTTTAGAAAAGGCAGAGGAACCAGATATCAAATTGCCAACATCCACTGGATCATCAAAAAAGCAAGAGAGTTCCAGTAAAACATCTATTTCTGCTATTGACTAGGCCAAAGCCTTTGACTGTGTGGCTCACAAGAAACTGGAAAATTCTGAGAGAGATGGGAATACCAGACCACCTAACCTGCCTCTTGAGAAATCTGTATGCAGGTCAGGAAGCAACAGTTAGAACAGGACATGGAACAATAGACTGGTTCCAAATAGGGAAAGGAGTACGTCAAGGCTGTGTATTGTCACCCTGTTTATTTAACTTATATGCACAGTACATCATGAGAAGTGCTGGGCTGGAAGGAGCACAAGCTGGAATCAAAATTGCTGGGAAAAATATCAATAACCTCAGATATGCAGATGACACCACGCTTAAAAGTGGAGAAGAATTAAAAATCCTCTTGATGAAAGTGAAAGAGGAGAGTGAAAAAGTTGGCTTAAAGCTTAACATTCAGAAAACGAAGATCATGGCATCTGGTCCCATCACTTCATGGGAAATAGATGGGGAAACAGTGGAAACAGTGTCAGACTTTATTTTGGGGGGCTCCAAAATCACTGCAGATGGTGATTGCAGCCATGAAATTAAGACACTTACTCCTTGGAAGGGAAGTTATGACCAACCTAGATAGCATATTCAAAAGCAGAGACATTACTTTGCCAACAAAGGTCCATATAGTCAAGGCTATGATTTTTCCAGTGGTCATGTATCGATGTGAGAGTTGGACTGTGAAGCAAAGTGAAGTGAATTGAAGTCGCTCAGTCGTGTCCGACTCTTTTCGACCCCATGGACTATAGCTTACCAGGCTCCTCCCTCCATTGGATTCTACAGGCAAGAGTACTGAAATGGGTTGCCATTTCCTTCTCCAGGACTGTGAAGAAAGCTCACCATCAAAGAATTGATGCTTTTGAACTGTGGTGTTGGAGAAGACTCTTGAGTGTCCTTTGGACTGCAAGGAGATCCAACCTGTCCATTCTGAAGGAGATCAGTCCTGGCTGTTCATTGGAAGGACTGATGCTGAAGCTGAAACTCCAATAACTTGGCCACCTCATGAGAAGAGTTGACTCATTGGAAAAGACCCTGATTTGGAAGGGATTGGGGGCTGTAGGAGAAGGGCACCTCAGAGGATGAGAAGGCTGGATGCCATCACTGACTCAATGGACATGAGTTTGGGTAAACTCTAGGAGTTGGTGATGGACAGGGAGACTGATGTGCTGCAATTCATGGGGTCGCAAAGAGTCGGACACAATGGAGCGACTGAACTGAACTGAGCTGACTGGAATAGGGAAGACAACTGCCTGGGGCCATTTTGTGGATATCAAGTGTTCAGTTTGGACATGTTAAGTTTGGGAAGCCTGTTGGCAGGGTGATCATAATTTGCTGTCCAAACCAGGACATTTTTGAGACAAAAGAGATACTATTAATAATCATGCTGGAACAATAGGAATCGTCCAGAACTGTTCTGGTTCACCAAAGATGTAAGGTCACTCTTTGGGATATCCAAGTGGAACATCAGTTGGGCTGATGTTCAGTCAAAAGGTGTGGGCCAGAGGTATAGAGTGCCTCTGGGTGTTGTCAGATTATATGTGATACTTAAACTCATGCGATTTAATGAGGTCACTAAATGAATGAGAATAAATGAAGAAAAGAAAAGAACCAAGAAGCAGAGTCAGAGGCATCAACAGAGTAAGGGTAGGGGACATTCTCTCTTTGAGAGTTGAAGGAGAAGAGGATGAGCCAGCAAAGTCATTACATACAAGCCTACATGTGGGTACAGAGATCAAGGCGCAGGACTAGGTCATGAGGTTGTCTTTAGAAGGTTTTTTAAAAACACTTAGATTAATATTTATTTTTTTAGATCACTATCAAAATGTAAACAAAATTTAAAACTGCTCATAGAATCAGTTACACTGTTGAGAACACTCTTGGGTTCTGGTTTGAAAGGCAGTGTCACATGAATTGCAGGCACACGTGACATAAGATGTCTACTAGCGGTCCCAAGGCAATCGTGGCTGCCTTAGTACATCGAGAACACCTTGTGATCTTGCTGGATCCCCAAAATAGTCCCTCAGTTATGCAGGGAAAGCCGGTTCCAACTCACTTCACAATGTGGGAGCTGAAACAAAACTGAGTGAACTTCCTACTCTTAATTCTTTATGTGCAGATGTCTGCCTCCAGCAAATTAATTTTTATGTCGGTTTTCTTTTTCTTCTTCACACTAACCTTTAGTCATACTCAGTTTATTAAAAAAAAAAAAACAACACTGAAGGATTTTTAAGAATCTACTGCTTCCATCTTTTTTCTTTTAAAATTTCTTTGCTAGTACCCCATGTTAAGTCTATAGCTAAAGCTCTCACTCCCATAACCCTCCAGACTCAGGAAACTGAATAGTCCCTTACGTCTGACCTCAGAATGACTCTCTTCCAAGGAGCTCTTTCATGTGACCAACTTTCCTTGAATGGAAGCCACTTTCTCCTCAGAAACAATGGTTCCCCAAATGCACCTGTTTTTAGTGGATTACCTTAGAACTCAAGATATGAGTCCCTTTGTTGATGAAGAATAGAGGATTGAGAATGAAAAGTTGGAAAGATTTTCCATGTTTTTACCACCCAGAGGAGTGCTGTGTCTTGGCTGATGATGTTCTTGGTTGAGGAACAAGAGGCCTGGGTTCTCTGGGTTTGTGTCAACCAAGTTCCTTGAGGCCCCCATCTTCAATCCTCTGGCATGAAATTTAGAGTAATATACACCCTTGTGGCATCCTGGGATTCTTTAAGAAATAATTTGAAAAGTCAAAAGCTTATGAGATGTGGATTCAAATGATTTGGAATTGAGATTTTCATTTGCCAAATCCCATAATATCCTAGTGCCTCAGTTTGTTTGCCTATAAAAATGGGTTTTTACAAGTAAAAATGGGTGTTTATAAATGAAATTTCACAGAATGTGGGAAATAAATGGGACAAGTGTGAAAACACAATTAAAAATTATACAAATGTTACTGTTACTGTTGATATTATTTTTAGTATATTGAGCAAAAATTAGTAGATTTCTTGTGGCTAGAGCTCAAAAAGTAGCTGGAGAAACAGAGGAGCAGAGTGCAAGGACTTCTATTCTGTCATTTAGGAAATGTTACCTAATAGCTCAATTCTTATTTTATTTTATTTTCTTTACTTTATTTTACTTTACATTACTGTATTGGTTTTGCCATACATTGACATGAATCTGTCTCGGGTGTACATGAGTTCCCAATCCTGAACCCCCCCCCACCTCCCACCCCATATCAACTCTCTGGATCATCCCTGTGCACCAGTCCCAAGCATCCTGTATCAAACATAGACTGGTTTAATTTTCTTCTCTGCTGATAAACACAGTGATTTATTTTATTTTCTGAGTTCAAGTAAAGTTCACTATTCATTGCTTCTATTGCCTCCTTTGCCTTAAGCCAGAACCTGGTTGATTTACCATTTGATTAGATAATGCAAAAGGAACACAGATGTAAAGAACAGCCTATTGGACTATGTGGGAGAAGGTGAGGGTGGGATGACTTGAGAGAATAGCATTGAAACATGTATACTACCATATGCAAAATAGATGACCAGTGCAAGTTTGATGTATGAAGCAAGGCACTAAAAACTGGTGTTCTGGGACAACCCAGAAGGATGGGGTGGGAAGGGAGGTGGGAGAGGAGGTCAGGATGGGGGGACACATGTGCACCTGAGGCAGTTCATGTCAATGTACGGTAAAAACCATCACAATATTGTAAAGCAATTATCCTCCAATTAAAATAAATTAATTTAAAAGGTTAAATGCCCATAGATCAAACACAAACCAAATTTTAAAAGTCAGTTATTAAGGCAAAATGAAGCAAGTGCCATAGCAATGGCTTCAATGATATGGCATGGTTGTGAGGGGCTGCAGGATTCCAGAAATGTCTCACTGAGGAGATGATAGGGGCCATTACAGGAAACAGAGGGCAGAAGAGTGGCATGTTAGGCTCAGGCAGGCAGGTTGAAATAAGAAACTAAAAGTCAGAAGTCCAGAGTAACAGGGCTTCCCAGGTTGTACTAGTGGTAATGGACCCAATGGAGGAGACATAAGAGATGCAGCTTCAATCCTTGGATTGGGAAGATCTCCTGGAGGGGGGCATGGCAACCCACTCTAGTATTCTTGCCTGGAAAATCCCCACGGACAGAGGAGCCAGGTAGGCTACAGTCCATAGAGTCAAAACAGTTGGACATGACTGAGGTGACTAAATTAATTTAAAAGGTTAAATGCCCATAGATCAAACACAAACCAAATTTTAAAAGTCAGTTATTTAGGCAAAATGAAGCAAGTGCCATAGCAATGGCTTCAATGATATGGCATGGTTGTGAGGGGCTGCAGGATTCCAGAAATGTCTCACTGAGGAGATGATAGGGGCCATTACAGGAAACAGAGGGCAGAAGAGTGGCATGTTAGGCTCAGGCAGGCAGGTTGAAATAAGAAACTAAAAGTCAGAAGTCCAGAGTAACAGGGCTTCCCAGGTTGTACTAGTGGTAATGGACCCAATGGAGGAGACATAAGAGATGCAGCTTCAATCCTTGGATTGGGAAGATCTCCTGGAGGGGGGCATGGCAACCCACTCTAGTATTCTTGCCTGGAAAATCCCCACGGACAGAGGAGCCAGGTAGGCTACAGTCCATAGAGTCAAAACAGTTGGACATGACTGAGGTGACTTAGCACAGATAGAGTACTGTGTGTATGTGTGTGTGTGAGAGAGAGAAAAGACAGGGGTAGAGGAAGGAGAAAGGGTGAACTGGCAATGTGCATAGCAAATAAATGAACAGGAGAGGCAAACTAGCTTTCCCCTTCCACAGTTTGCTTTCTCCTGAGACTGATGATTCATTCACTTTTGCAAACTTCGTTCTGGTCCTGCCAGCTATATGCCAAGCACTGCACTGAATGCTAAGATTAAAAACAAGAATAAGACATTGGGGATAACAAGGTCATCCAAACCTTAACTTCAAGTACAAAGTTCTATCCTTTCAACTAATTTACTCAACCTTCTACCCCATTAAGATCACCAACCATTGGTCCTACCAGTTTTTCTATTGTCCTTATCTTTATCATGTCATCATTTCCTCTTCACCAGGATTCCAGATTCTAGTACTGCTTTACAAAATATTTTAATTTCTCTCCCCATTCCTTATGGTAAACAACTGGCAAAATTCCAACCTGGTTAAAATCAACCATCTATTTACTGTATGCCCACAGCAGAGTAGCTGAGCATTGAAGAAAGAAAGAGACAGAGACAGAGAGACACAGAAAGAGAGAAAAAAGAGAGGGAGAAGAAAGCATGCAAACAACTCTGCTTACTGAACTTCTTCAAATGTATGNATGAGTATTGCCACTCCTGCTTTCTTTTGGTCTCTATTTGCATGGAATATCTTTTTCCATCCCTTCACTTTCAGTCTGTGCTGTGAGCAGAATGACACAAAGACAAACGGATGGACAGAACACACACACACACACACACACACACACACACAACTCCGGCCAGAGGAACAAAGGACCACGCAGGCATTCCGCGGTTTATTTTATCTAGTTCTACTTTTCCGCATTCCAATCTACATGACTATGCCTTATTATTACAGCGCATGTGCAGAGGCGTTATCGCATAGCCGAAGGGAGTAAGGCATAACTGAGGGGAAGAAGGCATTTTTGTTTACCTAGAGCCCGTTCAAGGCCTCCTTTCCTCCAGATCAGGAGGAAGGTTCCCTCGCTCTGCAAGGGACCATTAATCTCAAGGCCGTGAGCTGACTCTGTAACATGAGAAGCCCCGCTTTCAGGAATCTTCCCTGCCAGAGTGGAGAGTTGCTCATGTGAGTACATCTCCACTTCCCTATCATGTTTACATTAGCCTCCTTCATCTCCCCCTTTTTTATTTGCTTTAATGGTCTGCAGCATGGTCTGGATCCTCTCTGCTTCGCACTTTATTTGTTACCTTTTACGCCATCGCTGGAAGACTAGAAAGGCAACACAACATAAGAGTAATATAAACACAGCGTTTCCAAAAGTGGTTCCAACTGATGTGGATGCATGCCCTAAGGGATTTAAGCTATCCATCCCTTCTTGAAGACTTTTCAACAAATCAGACTCTGTAATGTGAGGCAGAGTCTTACTAAAGGTGGACGAAATTTGTCGTTCCAAATCCATAATTTTGGTAGTGAGGTTTTGTTATCCAGTCAGAGAGCATTTTACCTTTTCCCATCCCTCACTCAAATTATACGGTACAGGTGTAACACAGAATTGGGAATAATTCCAATCACATTTCAATACACTTCTTGTAGACAAAACAGTCAATTGGTTCCAAGCCAGGAAACAGTATGTTGAAGGTTGAGCATGTCGGTAGCAAGTTGGCATCCAAATCTCGCTGCTGTTGCCATAGCAAATGAGAGTCTTTATGCCAATCATGAACAAAGTCAGCTGTCTGAATACCTTGGTGTAAAGCTAAGCTTGCCACCACTGCCGTCACGGTTACCGATGCAACAGCCAGGATTTAAGTGATGATCACACCAATCATGCGTTGAGACCAATGTAGCAAAGTCTGTACAGCAGTGACCAGATGAGAAACAGCAAAAGAATCTGACCATGGCCGTGTCAGATTTATGGGTAACCATACCTCTGACCAAGCCTTAACAACTACTAATGAGAAACTGGAATGAAGAGATTGTTTTTCAAAGTTCTTCCACCAAGAAGGATTCACATATTGGGTCAAGTTACAATGATTACATGATATAGATCCCACAGTAGCATCCCAAGTCCAATTACCGTACAACAACATGAAAGGATATTTTACACAAGCTATGGCAAAATAAGACTTAACATGCAGATTGACATGAAATGGGCCTGCAGAATCGTTAACATTCAAAGTATATTTTCCTGACCATATATTAAGACTACTAGAAACTGCCCATAATTTCCAAATATCTCCTTGAATGTGTGGGTATCCTAGCAACTGTATTGAGGAGGAACAAGTGCAAATTGAGGCCATTTAACTGTTTCATTATCATAGCCTATCAAGGTGTTGTCTACATGACGCCATTTAAGAGATTTATTTGACCACTTTTCTAAGAATTGTTCATGATCTGGACTCCAATCTACAATAATAAACACATTATAATTCATAACTTTAAAGGGTCGATGACCTCGGCAGCGCTCCCATTCCAGAGATTCTAGTGAAGAAGCAAAAAAGTTAACAGGACATAAAGACAAATGTATTCCATCATGACTGTCTATTGGTTCTGTCGAAGTATTAAATCCCCTGGTGGAAACAACCACAGTAAAAATAGCAAAATGATAGTTATTATATTTCATCCCCCATGTATTATAAGGATGATAAGAACATTCCCTAGTGGACAGACAAAAGGGGTGTCCTCCTTGTATAAAGGGACACCTTCTACTGCAATAGTCAAATTACTGATATTATATTGTTGTTTATGATGAGAGAGTTGTTCAGTTCCTCCACAAGTAGATGGGGGAAAAAAGGCAGTCTCATTAGTGCATACCAGTACCTCTGGTTCTCCCCAAGAAACCACTCTTATTAATGGGGGATTAGGTATATATATGCCCAATATGTATAAGAACCTTCTGATGCCCTATTTACCTGGCATGACAGTACTGCTATCATGGCAAGCAGGAGATTGGGAGGATCCAGAGGTTGCCCCACTTTCATCAGTGTCTTCTTAGCTTCCTGGGTCAGCCTCTTCAGTTGATCCCATGTGGGAGGTGTTGCTTCCCTTGTATTGAAAGTAAAGCTTCTCTGCATAGTAAATTCCTCAAATTTTTTAACAAAGGGATCAGCCATTGTTGATTTTGATCAATTGCGCTGGAGTCCAAAACCTGTAATTATTAACAGAAATGAAAGCATACCCTCGTCCTAGATATATTAATATTGCTGGGATCCAGCCCTTCTCTTTATCTTTATACCAAATGGGTGTGTTCAGGATCTTCTTATCCTCTTCCTTCTTTCGAAAATGCAATTCTGTTGCTGATAAACTTTCATTACTCCAAATATTCAAAAAATTTAAAGTAAGTAAAGTTTTATTTAAGATGTCTTTTGGTTTCATAAATCTCTCCTGTTCCCCCTTTTTTATTTTTTCAATATAATCACGTAAAGTATGATTAGCTCTTTCAATAATGGCTTGTCCTTGACTATTATAAGGGATGCCAAAAGTATGAGTTATATGATATTGGGATAAAAAATGAGCTAATTTTGCAGATTGGTAGGCAGGTGCATTATCAGTTTTCAATTCAATTGGTATTCCCATAACTGCAAAACGAGATAACAAATGAGTAATAACAGCATCAGCTTTTTCAGAATGTAATGCAGTTGCCCATTGGAAATGTGTACAGGTATCTATAGTATGGTGGATGCATTTCTGTTGTCCAACAGATGAAATAAAATTACATCCATCTGCCATATCTGATTAGCTTGTTGTCCTCTTACATTGACACCTGGTGGGGTAAATGGTAAGGCAAAAGGCGCACATATGGAACAAGAGCGAACAATATTTTGAGTTTGTTTTTGAGTAATAGCCTAAGATTTTTTTAATCCTTTAGAGTTAGTATGTTGCAGGCGATGTTCTTGTGTTGCTGCTTCTATAGGATAAAGCAATGCATCAATTGTAGCATTTCCTAATGACAAAGGTCCAGGAAGGGCAGAATGTGCACGAATATGAGTAAAGAAAATTAACTCTGAACATCGCAGGAGTGATTGCTGTACCTGATAAAACAATTTATCAATATCTGTCTTAAGAGTTATAGGTAAAGAAAACTGAGGAAGCTGCAGGCAAGAAAGAACAGCATATCGAGAATCTGAAACAACGTTAACAGGAAGTTGAGAAAAATCTTGCAAAACTAAATAAATAGCCCATAATTCAGCAGGCTGTACAGAAGAGAACGAATGGGGAAGGACTTTAGAACATTCAGAAGTACAATATCCAGCAGTATTTTTATTTGCATCAGTAAAGATGGTGGGTCCTTTTACTGGAGTATCTGAAATTGGAGATTGATGTATCATAGAGTTAGTTCGAAGGAAATCAATTAACTTAGATGATGGATAATGATTAGAAAATGAACCAGGAAATGAAGCAAGGGAAATTTGCCAGTTTTCATTAAATTGTAAACATTGAGATATTTGAGCATTTGTTAACTGAGTAACAATCTGGTGTGGTTCTTTTCCTGATAATTGTAGAATACGATGACAACCTTTCTGTATGAGAAATGCTAATTTATCCATATATGTAGTCAGTTTCTTTGAAAAGCTGTTAGGTAAGAAAACCCATTCTATTAGTCCTTCTTCTTGAGCAATAACACCGTATGGAGAACAAAGAGTATGAAATATTATAAATGAGATAGGTTGAGATGTGGAAATGTAGGTCAAGAAGCCATCATTTAATCTCTGTTCCACAAATTGAAGTTCCGTAAAGCCAAGGGAGTTAATGTTCGAGGACTATCTAAAACGGTGTCTCCTTCTAATGTAGAGAATAAATGTTGTAATTGATAAGTAGCAATCCCAAGTACTGGGCGTAACCAGTTAATATCTCCCAATAATTTTTGAAAATCATTTAGAGTTTTTAGATGATCTCTTCTAATTTGTAATTTTTGGGGTCTTATTCTGTGTTGTTCTAATATCGTCCCTAGATAAGAGATAGGAAAGTCCCTCTGAACTTTTTCTGGAGCTATATGCAAGTTGTATTGCTTTAAAGCTCCCTGTACCCTTAAAAAGAACTCATCACGTTCAGCAATAGTAGGGGCTGCTAATAAGAGATCATCCATATAATGATATAGAATATAATTAGGATGATCTTGATGAACAGACTGTAAAGAATGAGCTATGAACTCTTGACATAGAGTAGGACTATTTATCATCCCCTGTAGTAAGACTGTCCATTGATAACGCTTAATAGGTTTAGCATGATTAAGAACGGGGACTGTGAATGCAAACTTATCTCTATCTTGTAGTTGTAAAGGAATAGTAAAAAAAAAAAATCTTTAAGATCCAGTACCATTAAGGACCAATTTTGAGGAATAAGAGCTGGAGATGGAAGGCCCAACTGTAAGGCTCCCATAGGTTCAATACATTTATTAACCTCTCTTAAATCAGTTAATATTCTCCATTTTCCAGATTTCTTTTTTATAACAAATATAGGAGAATTCCAGGGGGAAGTAGAGGGTTCTATATGGCCAAGCTGAAGTTGCTCTAATATTAATTGTTCTAAGGCCTCGAGCTTTATTTGTGGTAATGGCCACTGCTCAACCCATTTTGGAGTGTTAACTATCCATTTTAATGGGAGTGCTCGAGGAATCTGAGCAGTGGCCACTAGTTTCCTGAAGGAATTGTTATGGAAGCCCCCATAGGAGAAAGAAGATCTCTTCCCCATATATTAATAGGTATGTTAACAATATAAAAAGTGACAAAAACTTTTTCCATTATGAAATTGACTTGTAAGGGGCGAGTGCTTTTCCAAACATCTGCAATAGAGCCCAGTCCTGTTAGCATTAGTGGGCTCTTTTCTTTGTTCCAGTCTTGGGGCCATTGTTGAGAGGAAATGACCGAAACATCTGCCCCTGTGTCTATTAATCCTTCAAAATTCTTTCCCTGTATGGTCAAAGAAAGAACAGGGCGAGAATCTCTGATAAGCATCTCCCAAAATATATGTTGCCCAGTGCTCCCAAAGCCTCCAGTCCTTTCATGAGGAAGAGCAGGAAAAGGATGATAAGGTAGGAGAAGTATTTGTGCAATACGTTCCCCAGCCAATAATGAAACTGTAATAGAAGTTGAAGCCATGATTAAAATTTCTCCAACAAAATCAGAGTCTATTACTCCAGGGATTATGGTTAGACCTTTCAAAGCTGAGCTGCCAGGACCTAAAATTAAGCCAAAAGTGCCCTTAGGCAACGAGCCGAATACATTTGTCCTTAATTTATAAATGCTGCCTCCCGGAGACAAAAGAACATCTTCAGCGAGTGGCAAGTCAGCAGCAGCACTTCCGGGAGTCGCAGATCACAAATCTGAAACCATCATTTGAGGCGTTTTTAAGGAAGCACTGGATTGTATTGATTGTTTGGAGGGAGCAGGTTTGGAGCGTGTGGGATAGCAGGAGGGCAAGAAGAAGTCGTCCCCGGTATTGTTCCCGGGCCCCAAGGACTCAGGCCCGCAGGGTAGTTTCCCAGTATCGGGTTGCCCATCTTATCTGTTTTAGAATGGCATTCATTAGTCCAATGAAATCTCTTCCCGCATTGGCGGCAAAGTCTGGAAGGAATTTTATTCCTCCTCGTATAGGACTTGTCCTTAGGAATTTCGCCTTGATCAGCTTTTAATTTCCAACATTCTTTTTTCGTATGGACAGGTTTTCCACAATGGAAGCAATTACCTCCCTTTTGCGGTTTCATAGCCTTTGCTAGGGCGGTAGCAAAAACATTAGCCTGATGCTCTGTCCCTCCTACTCCAGAGCAGGCTCTGATTATTCAGCCACAGATGTGCCCTGTCCTTTTAATGGCCCAAGTGTGCATTTACATTCAGAATTTGCATTTTTGAATGCCATAGTTTGTAATAATATTTCAGCGATCTCATTTCTGCCTACAGTTCGTTCCACAGCAGTCCTCAGCCTCACTAAAAAATCAGTGTAAGGCTCATTGGGGCCCTGTATTGTTTTAACAAAAGAGGGCTGGGCATGGCCAGTAGGTACCACGTGGCGCCAGGCTCATAAAAACTTGGCGGACTTGCTGTAAATCATGATCAGTGTACTGAGCTTGTTCTCTTAAAGCTCGATATTGGCCCACTCCCATAAGCTTATCCTCTAAAGGGCCAGGAGGATTCTGTCCTTCAGTAATTCGAGCCTGCTTTCTGGCTTCTTCCTCCCACCAGCTACGAAGCTGTAACCATTGATATCCCTCCAAGACGGCCTGAGCAATCAATTCCCAATCCAATGGTATAATCAATCTGCCTTTCCCCAAAGAATCCAACATGCCCAAAACAAAAGGAGACTGAGGACCATACTGTGTAACTGCTGATTTGAGATCTTTAAGGAATTTATATTCTATAGGAGCATATTGAACATTTAAAACATTGCCTTCCTGCTGTCTCTGAATTGGAAATAGTTGTGGAGGATCGATAGAACCACCAGGGGGAGTAAGTAAATCGTCGTCATAAAGCATAGACAAAGGAAAGGAGAATCGATGATGTTCTCGGCCTACATCAGGCCGATCGACTGCAGCGGGGAAAAGAGAGGGATAAGGAGGGGCAGAAGGTGTAGACTTTTTCTCGTCTTTATGAGATTTCCACCAATCCTGAAATAAATGGGTCATTTCTTGAATTTCTTTGTCTCCCTCTGAGGAATCCGAACAAGCCTCCGAATCTGATTCGGAACTCTCGGCTGCCTTGGCATTCACAGGAGGGGGCTCTTTAGTGTCTGTACCTTTAAGAGGCGCAGAAGCCCCACCGGCGTCCAGCACATCCTCATAAATTATTTCTTCCTTTATGGAAGGTTAGATTTAGTTTCACTATCAGTAGATAACAAAGACAAAGCCTGCGTTATAGAGCTACATAAAGTCCAATGTTTTAAAGGAATAACATTGCCTTTTTGGTGCTGCTTTCACAATTCTTTTTGAACTGTTTTCCATTCTTTTAGGTTTAATCGTACCTTAGTCTGACACTGAAACCAATAACAGTGTCGTTCCACCAAGCCAAAGAGTTCACTCAACCGGCGAGTCGAAGCTCTGACTCCTAGGGAATGTAAAAGGCCCTGAACTAGTTCCATGTGCTGTGCCCATAATGATGAAGAATTTCCCATAATTGCCTTTGCTATTCCCACAAAGGTGAAGAATCCCCCATGAATTCTCGAGTATTCCCTTGCTATGTCCACAAGGGTGAGGATTTCCCCATGAGTTTCTCAAGCACTTCCTTGCTATATCCACAAGGGTGAGGAATTCTCCATGATCTTCCAAAAGTTCCCCTGCTATGGATCTAAAATCCCCTCGGGGTTGCTTACCCTTTCGGTTCCACTCGAGCCCCACATTGGGCGCCAGATGCTGTGAGCAGAATGACAAAAAGACAAACGGAGGACAGAACAAACACACACACACACACACACACACACACACAACTCCGGCCAGAGGAACAAAGGACCACACAGGCAGTCCATGGTTTGTTTTCTCTAGTTCTACTTTTCCGCATTCCAATCTACATGACTAAGCCTTATTATTACAGCGCATGTGTAGAGTCGTTATCGCATAGCCGAAGGAAGTAAAGCATAACCGAGGGGAAGAAGGCTTTTTTGTTTACTTAGAGCCTGTTCAAGGCCTCCTTTCCTCCAGATCAGGAGGGAGGTTCCCTCGCTCTGCAAGGGACCATTAATCTCAAGGCCGTGTGCTGACTCTGTAGCATGAGAAGCCCCACTTTAAGGAATCTTCCCTGCCCGAGTGGAGAGTTGCTCACGTGGGTACATCTCCACTTCCCTATCATGGTTACATTACCCTCCTTCAAGTCTGTATGTGTCCCTTGTTTTGAGGTGGGTCTCTTGTAGGCAGCATATATAGGGGGTTTGTTTCTATATCCAGGGGAAGAAGGCTTTTTTGTTTACTTAGAGCCTGTTCAAGGCCTCCTTTCCTCCAGATCAGGAGGGAGGTTCCCTCGCTCTGCAAGGGACCATTAATCTCAAGGCCGTGTGCTGACTCTGTAGCATGAGAAGCCCCACTTTAAGGAATCTTCCCTGCCCGAGTGGAGAGTTGCTCACGTGGGTACATCTCCACTTCCCTATCATGGTTACATTACCCTCCTTCAAGTCTGTATGTGTCCCTTGTTTTGAGGTGGGTCTCTTGTAGGCAGCATATATAGGGGGTTTGTTTCTATATCCATTCAGCCAGTCTTTGCCTTTTGGTTGGGGCATTCAACCCATTTACATTTAAGGTAATTATTGATAAGTCTGATCCCATTGCCATTTACTTTATTGTTTTGGGTTCAGGTTTATACGCCATTTTTGTGTTTCCTGTCTAGAAAAAATCCTTTAGCATTTGTTGGAGAGCTGGTTTGGTGGTGCTGAATTCTCTCAGCTTTTGCTTGTCTGTAAAGCTTTTGATTTAAAAGCTATATATGACAAACCCACAGCAAACATTCTCCTCAATGGTGAAAAATTGAAAGCATTTCCCCTAAAGTCAGGAACAAGACAAGGGTGCCCACTTTCACTGCTACTATTCAACATAGTTCTGGAAGTTTTGGCCACAGCANTTTCCCCTTCATATTTGAATGAGATCCTTGCTGGGTACAGTAATCTGGGCTGTAGGTTATTTTCTTTCATCACTCTAAGTATGTCTTGCCATTCCCTCCTGGCCTGAAGAGTTTCTATTGAAAGATCTGCAGTTATTCTTATGGGAATCCCCTTGTGTGTTATTTGTTGTTTTTCCCTTGCTGCTTTTAATGTTTGATCTTTGTTAATTTGATTAATATATGCCTTGGGGTGTTTTGCCTTGGGTTTATCCTGTTTGGAACTCTCTGGGTTTCTTGGATTTGGGTGATTATTTCCTTCCCAATTTTAGGGAAGTTTTCAACTATTATCTCCTCAAGTATTTTTTCATGGTCTTTCTTTTGGTCTTCTTCTGGGACTCCTATAATTCGAATGTTACTAGAGCTAAACAATGAATATAGTAAAATTGCAGGGTATACAATCAACACACAGAAATCCCTGGCATTCCTATACACTAATAATGAGAAAGTAGAGAAAGAAATTAAGGAATCAATTCCATTTACTATTGCAATGAAAAGAATAAAATACTTAGGAATATACCTACGTAAAGACACTAAAGACCTATATATAGAAAATTATAAAACACTGATGAAAGAAATCAGTGAGGACACTAATAGATGGAAAAATATACCATGTTCATGGATCGGAAGAATCAATGTAGTGAAAATGAGTATACTACTCAAAGCAATCTACAGATTCAATGCAATCCCTATCAAGCTACCAGCGGTATTTGTGGAAGTTTTCAACTATTATTTCCTCAAGTATTTTTTCATGGTCTTTCTTTTGGTCTTCTTCTTCTGGGACTCCTATAATCGAATATTGGAGCATTTCATATTGTCCTGGAGGTCTCTGAGATTGTCTTCATTTCTTTTAATCATTTTTCTTTTTTCCTTTCTGATTCATTTATTTCTACCATTCCATCTTCTATTTCACTAATCCTGTCTTCTGCCTCTGATATTCTACTATTTGTTGTCTCCAGAGTGTTTCTGATCTCATTTATTGCATTATTCATTGTATATTGACTCTTTTTTATTTCTTCTAGGTCCTTATTAAACCTTTCTTGCATCTTCTCAATCCTTGTCTCCAGGCTATTTATTTGTGCTTCTATTTTGATTTCAAGATTTTGGATCAGTTTTACTGTCATTATTCGGAATTCTTTCTCGCTGATGTTCTTTCTTCAGATACAGTTGGAGAAAAACAAGGTCCTCATTCAGCCAGTTCTTCCAAACCACTGCATTTGTGGTCATACACCCTGCCTTCCAGCTTGTTGAAGTGGAGGCAGTCCTGCTTCTACTCAGGTTCATCTCTCCTTTCCATCTCTCCTTTGCTCTCATTCCCTATTACCTTCTCAAGAACTCTGAGAGAAAAAAGAATAGAGAATTATTTAAGTTTTCTAATTTCAGTGTGGATTGATGTGTTATATTTCTAATAAGCCTTTCCTCACTTTTGTCAGTCAATTCACTTGCTCAGTTGTGTTCAACTCTTTGTGACCCCATGGACTGCAGCATGCCAGGCTTCCCTGTCCACACCAACTCCCAGAGCTTGCTCAAACTCATGTCCATCAAGTCGGTGATGCCATCCAACCATCTCATTCTCTGTCGTCCCCTTCTCCTCCTGCCTTCAATATTTCCCAGCATCAGGGTCTTTCCCCACTTGGGAGAGGCCTATGTGACTGGAGAAGTGGCTTAGCCTCTGAGTTTCAGCTTTCTTATCTTATGGAGGATAAGAAATGGGGATAAAACCCACCCCACCTACCCACAGGGTCCTTGTGGGGCTGAGATGTGTTGGAATTGGAAATACTCAGAAAACTGTGAAAACATTATAGAGGGACATGAAATAAAATAGCATAATGAGGGACCACATCCTCTGACTTGAGACAGTTAGGGTATAGAGGTATTCATCTCAGCTCAAAGTAAGAAATTTGAGTGAAAGGGCTATTTAAGGAGGTGTGGGCAAGGTTAAAACTACAGACAAGATAAATTGAGGCACCTGGCAATTACCCACAGTGGGAGGCTGTTACATCCCCAAGACTCAGATGCAAAGGAACAAGACTGTGTTACTGGAGCTCAATGAGAGCCAGCAGGAAGGACCAGTATCCCTAGAAGCAGGCAGTTCTTACTAGGTGACTGGGCACTGCAGCAGTGTGGGACAGGAGAGGACCTGGACTTCCCACTCTCTCATCTTGTGCTGCTGACCTCAGCAGAAGCCTGAGAAAAGGGAATCAGCCACCGGGTCACAGAGCAGGGCAGAGGAGAGTGAAGAATAGACCTGGGGAGGCAGACAGTTCGCAAACAGGGAATAACCAGCACAGAAACTATTATCTGAGGGAAGCGCTGTAGTTTAATAAGTAGACTATTACAGCAAAAACTCAGATTACAAATGGAAACATTGATAAGGATGAACTGTTCAACTTTCAGCCTTGCCATTATGTTCAGAGTATATTTTTTCCTACCAATTGTGTGCTTAGCGGTGAGTCAGTAGCCCAGTAGGTCCCTAGGCTCAACTCTCAAGGCTGAGTTTCAGATTATCAGTTTAGTTCATGGACCTTGCCAGAAGTTTAGAGAAAAAAATAAAAGCATCTTTCCAACTTCCTATTTTTATTGCTCATCTTAAAGCTATTCCTTTCTCTTTATTCCCAATCTTTTCTCTTTTTTTGAAACAGAGCTTAGTTATTGACTAATTATTAGCACATAGACTGTATTTGATGCTCTCCCTGGAGATTTTCATTTTTTCTTGGTAACAGTCAATCAGCATGCTTCCCTGTCAACAATATTAACACCAAGATGGTGAGATAAACAAGCTCATTAAGAAGCAAGTTGCTACATGAAGCAAACACCTTAGACTAATAAAGTTTGGCATCCTCTCTGGTACACCCAGGGAAACAATATTAGCAGCCTTGATAGCAGTCTTCATTTAAGAGAAAAGCCCAGAAGGCAGCCAGTTTATCCTGTAGAATTATTTAGGCGGCCTCATCCATTTATGACACCATGGGGAAAATGCTACGCCTATGTGCTCAGAGGTACAAAGTTTAGAAGCCATGCTTATTGGAGGAATTTTTCATTCATTTAGGGGGACTTATTTCATTCATTTAACAAATATTTTGCTGAGCACTATGACATGCACTGTGCTGGCTGCTGGGCATACAAAAATGTATAAGACACCTTTCCAGGAAGGAGTTCATGTTCTGCTGGGTGGGACTGGCTGATGTGTGACTAGACCCAAGCTCCAGAAATTTAAATGCAATGACTGAGATGCCCAGAGCAAGCCTGGGTGAACACAGAGAGGGTATAACTAGCATAATTAAGGCTGGGATACTGGATATGAACAATTCTTTGGGCCATATGGCTTTCTTATTTATTTCAAGGAGTGGTTAGTATAATGTCATAAGTGAGGTTCTGTCTAAGAGCTTGAAAGCCTAGTCTTTCCTTCCACTTGGAGACTATCAACTTACAGGCAAAATATTTCACTAGAGACACTATGGTTTGATGCAACTAGGGAATGGTATCCACTCTGAGGCTGGAGTCATCCAAGAACTGGGTAGAGAGTCTTAGCATGCATTTAGTACCCATGCTGTCCCAGAGCACTATGTACTGAATGTGTGGCTAGAGATGTTAGGATCCCAGAGAGGGCAAGGTGCTGGGAACTAATCTGGGCTAAAAAGGGGGGTGGATTGAAAAAGGTTAAAATAATATTTGTAGATTTCTATCTAAGCTGGCTGACTGAGGATACATTTTGGATGTGCAAAGACCTACCTGGGCCTGTTTCAGAGTAGGCTAGGACCTCTCTGACTTTGGAGAAGATCCCAAAGTAACTTGTCCATGTTGGAAGAGAGAGGGTATGTGCGGGAGAAATTTTCTCAAAAACATATTACATGATTTGTAACTCTGATTGATCTTTAGTTCATTTAATTTTCCGTTATCCCTATAAAGCAGATTTCTTTCTCTTATATCTCCATCTCAGAAGGAAATCTGAGGTGCCAGTAAGCTTATGAAACTGGGCCCAGTGACAGAGGAGATAAGAGATGGAAAATTTTGAATCAAGACCTAATTGACTTTCCTTGCTACATATTCACAGATTCTGGGCTGGAAATGTGTAGCCTTTTGACTCAGTTTGCCTCCAGAGTGGCTACGTTCAATGATGTCCTTGGTGTATCATTTGGTTGGTTGCTCAAGAATAATAGTGAGTACGCATATTATTAAACTGGCCTGGCGTGGGTACTCAGGGCACAGTTGAGACAGACTCATCAGGCCTTGGAACCCCAAAGGAAGCTAGTTAGGGAAGAAAGAGCAAATCTGCAGATCTCTAGGTCTATTTAGAAAGAAAAGTGTTGTTTAACAGCTAAGTTTTTCTATATTTTCACTTAATACATTAGTCTCAGAAGAAAACTAAGATTTTGGTTAGTTTGTCTAGAAAACACTCTTTTTCATTTGTACCTTCCTACTGCTGCTGCTAAGTTGCTTCAGTCATGTCCGACTCTGTGTGACCCCAGAGACGGCAGCCCACCAGGCTCCTCAGTCCATGGGATTTTCCAGGCAAGAGTACTGGAGTGGGGTGCCATTGCCTTCTCCAGTACCTTCCTAAGCTGACAATTATTCTATTGATCACTAGAGAGGTTATGAGTTTAGATCCAGGAGGCACTGGATCTTTAATTTTTTTTTTTTTAATTTTCTATGAAAGGTATTGTGTCTCTTTTTCTGTACCCACAGCACTGAGTGCATTTCCTGGTGTGTGTCCAATAAGTATGTGTCAAATTAATGAGTTACAGAAACAATAAATAGAAATGACTATGAGTACCACTTGTGATCTCACAAATGGTTTAAGGTGGAAAGATAAGAACAGTGGAATCTAGTATAAGTTGTCACTGATGGAAATAAAAACATGGCATTGCTAGATGGCCCTGATGTTTCCCCGTTATGCCCTCATTACCAAGAAGAGGTGGAGAGGCAAAGATAGGGGAAAAAAAACCCCTCTGATAAAAGACAGAAAGTAATGTGTATTTCTCCACTTATTTAGATCTCTATTTTTTCCATCAGTGTTTTCTAACTTTTAGCACACAGATTCTATACATGTTTTGCTCAATTTATATTTGATTATTTCATTTTCTTTGAAATAATTATAAATGGTATTGTGTTTTATTTTATTTTAGTTTCCACAGTTTGTTACTAAATAGAAATACAATTGATTTTTGTATGTTGATCTTGTATTCCATGATATTGCTGAATGCATTCATTAGTTATAGGAGTGTTGCATATTTCTTGGGGTTTTCTATGTATATAACCCTGTGATCTGTAAATAGGAATAGATTCAGTTCTTTCTTTTCAATCTGTGAGCGTTTATTTCTTTTTCTTGTCATGTTGCACTGGATAGGACATAGACTATAATGCTGAATAGGAATTATGAGAGCTAAAATTATTTTCCTTGTTCCTGATCTCAGACAGAAAGCTCTTAGTCTTTCATCATTATATTAGTTGTAGGAGTTTTGTTTTGTAGATTCCATTTATCAAGTTTAGGACATTCACTTCCATTCCTAGGCCTAAGTTGAGTGAGTGAGTGAAGTCGCTCAGTCGTGTCCGACTCTTTGCGACCCCGTGGACTGTAGCCCACCAGGCTTCTCTGTCCATGGGATTCTCCAGGCAAGAATACTGGAGTGGGGTGCCATTTCCTTCTCCAGGGGATCTTCCCAACCCAGGGATCGAACCCAGGGATCGAACCCAGGTCTCCCGCACTGCAGGCAGACGCTTTAACCTCTGAGCCACCAGGGAAGCCCCTGGGCCTAAGTTACTAAGAGATTTTATTATGAATGGATAGTAAATTTTGCCATATGATTTTTCTGTGTCTATTGAATAAACATATGACTTTCTTCCTTAGTTTATTATTATGGTGAAATACATTGCTTGATTTTTTTTTTTTAATGATGAACCAGTTTTGCATTCCTGGGATAAAATCCATTTGATCTTGATATATTGTCCTTTTCATATGTTGCTGGAATTTGATTTAATACTATTTTGTTGAGGATTTTTTATGTCAGGTCATGGGATATATTGGTCTGTAGTTTCTTTTCTTGTATTATCTTTGTCTGGTTTTGATATCAGAATAATGCTGGCTTTATGAGTTATAAAGTTTCCTACTTCTCCAAATATTTAAGTGAGTGAAGTCGCTTAGTCATGTCCGACTCTTTGTGACCCCATGGACTGTAGCCCACCAGGCTCCTCCAACCATGGGATTCTCCAGGCAAGAATACTGGAGTGGGTTACCATTTCCTTCTCCAGGGGATCTTCCTGACCCAGGGGTCAAACCAGGTCTCCCGTATTAGAGGCAGACGCTTTAACTTCTGAGCCACCAAGAATATATAAAACTGGTATAGTGTCTTCCTTCCCTACACGTTTGGTAGAACTCCTGAGCCTGGAGTTTCTTTTTTAGAAAGATTTTAGCTACAGTTTCTTTAGTAGAGATAGGATTGTTTAGATTACCTAGTATTTTGAATGAGATTTTGATCGTTTTCATCTTTCAAAGAATTGATTTCTTTCAAGAACCTGCCTGCCAGTGCAGGAGACATAAGACATACTGGCTTGATCCCTGGGCTGGGAAGATCCCTTGGAGAAGGGCTTGGCAACCTACTCCAGTATTCTTATCTGGAGAATCCCACGGAGAAAGAAATCAGGGGAGTTACAGACCACAAGGTTGCAAAGGGTTAGACACAACTGAAACAACTTAGCACACCCACATCTAAAGTTTCAGAATTATGGGTAAAAAGTTGTCACAGTCTTCCCTTATCATTTTTGTATATGTGGGATCTGCAATGATTTCCCCCTTTTTGCTCTTGGTGTTGGTAATTTCTTTCTTTTTTTAAAATTATTGTGGCTAGAGTTTATCAACTTTATTGATTTTTTTAAAATATCATTTCATTCTGTTGTTTTACTCATTTCAATTTCAATGACTTCTGTTTTTAATCTTTATTATTTCTCTCATTTTGCTAGCTTTGTGTTCAGTTTGCTGCCCACCCCCCCAACCCCCG
>SJXQ01004457.1:35621-47617 GCA_006408695.1 Aepyceros melampus
CCCGGTTTCTTAAAATAAAAGCTTATGTGTTTTGAGGCATTCCTTCTTTTTTGTATAATTATTTAATGCTTTAAACTTCCCTGGAAACACTGATTTAGGTGCATCCCACAGATTTTGATGTGTTGTTTTCTTTTACAGTTTTTACTGTTTATCCTTTCTTCCTAGCTCCACAACTGAGGCCACCCTGGAGTCAAAATTGAGAAACAAAGAGCACAAATATCCAAAAAACTCTCCTGATTATTCTTTAAGTTTTGAATTTCCAACATAATATGGATGCTAATTTATAATTTTTAAGATGTTTTTAAAAAATGAATTTTGAGGGGTTGCTGACAGGTGTTTTTCAGAGTCTTCAGGTAGTTGGGTTTTTGTTTTGTTACCTGTGTGACCTAGATGGTAAAGAATCCGCCTGCAATACCAGAGAGCCAAGTTCAATCCCTGGGTCTGGAAGATCCCCTGGAGAAGGAAATGGCTATTCACTCCAGTATTCTTTCCTGGGAAATCTCAGGGACAGAGGAGTCTGGCAGGTTACAGTACATGGTGTTGCAAGGACTCAGACATGACTTTGCTAAAGAATTTTTCATCGTAATCCATCTGGGGAGATGACCTGTGGTGGGCTAACTCCATTTTGGTCAGCATCTGAAATCCTGTCTGATTTTGAGATTTCTCAAAATTTCTCAACATTTTACCTAGTAAAATGTTGCATGTTGAAAGACATTCATCCTAATGGAACTAGACCCATGCTTTAGTTGCCCCTTGCCCCCATCACCACCTGAGGAAAGAGACCAAGAAATGAGACTTGAAAGATGTTTTCTATTCATGAAGGAAAGCAGCTGCCACTTACACTTTCAAAAGGAATAGAAACACATGCACCCCAATGTTCACTGCTGCACCACTTACAATAGCCAAGACGCGAAAGCAACCAAAATGTCCACCAACACATGAATGGATAAAGCAGATGTGGTACATACATACAGTGGAATGTTACTTAGCCATAAAAAGAATAAAATATTGTGATGTAGAGGACTGTGGCTCTTGAGGCACATGGGAAACTGAAGATGTAGTCCATCAGATTTTGGAAATAACTACAACAGGAGGTCTGAAAAACAAAGAGGTCATTTTCATCTTATCAGTCCTAGATGAAGAGATTAAGCCCTGAGCCTTTGGAATGGGAGTACCGACTCCAAGACCCTAGAATACCAGAAAACTAACCCTAAGGAGTATCAGATAGTGAGGACTTACACAAAGGAAACCACTTTGTGTACAAGTGTACACTTTGTGTACAAGAAATATCAAGACCAGGCATCACCCAACTACCAGTAACACCCTATGCAGGACATCTCATCTAAACAACAAACAAAACAAAAATACAAACCCAATCATCAGCAGACAAGATTACCCCCTCACTCAGGCTTGCCCATCAGAGGGAGGGGGGGAAACAAACAAACAAACAAAAAAACAACTCACCACAAATCTCACCCTATATGAAGTTTACACAAACTGGACCAAACATAGGAGGGCAGAAACCAAAAGGAAGAAAGGATTCAACCTTGAAAACTGGGAAAAGGTGACCTCAAGCACAATAAGTTAAAAAAAATAATAATGAAAAAGCAGAGAAATACTACACAAATGAAGGAACAAACTAGAAACATGGAAGTCCAAATAAATGAAGAGGAAATAGCAAGCTACCTGAAAAAAAAAATTCAGAATAATGATAGTAAAGGTGATCAAAAACCTTGAAAACAGAAGATAGAAAATACAAGAATCAATTGACAAAGACACAGAAGAATTAAAGAATAAACATACAGAGACAACACAATTACTGAAATTAAAAATATTATAGAAGGAATCAGTAGCAGAATATCTGAAACAGAAGAATGAATCAGTGAGCTGGAAGATAAAATGGTGGAAATACCTTCTGAAGAGAAGAATAAAGTAAAAAGAATGAAAAGAACTGAGGACAGTCTCAGAGACCTCCGGGACAATATCAAACACACCAACATTTAAATTACAGGGGTCCCAAAAGAAGAAGAGAAAAAGAAAGGGTTGAGGAAATTTTTGAAGAGATTATAGTTGAAAATTTCCCCAGCATGGAAAAGGAAACAGTCAATCAATTCCAAGATACACAAAGAGTCCCATACAAGATAAACCCAAGGAGAAACATGACAAAACATATGTTAATCAAACTAACAACAATTAAACACAAAGGAAGAATGTTAAAAGCAGCAAGCAAAAAGCAACAAGTAACATACAAGGGAAACCCCATATGTTTAACAGCTGATCTTTCAGCAGAAACTCTGCAGGCCAGAAGAGAATGCCAGGATATCTTTAAAGTACTGAAAGGGAAAAATATACAACCAAGATTACTGTGCCTAGCAAGGATCTCATTCAAAATTGATGGACAAATAAAAAACTTTTCAGAAAAGCAAAAGTTAAGAGAATTTAGTACCACCAAACTAGCTTTACAACAAATGTTAAGGGGACTTATATAGTCAATAAATACAAGAGAAGAAAAAGATCTAAAAAATTAGCCCCAAACAATTAAGAAAATGGCAATCAGTTCAGTCGCGCAGTCGTGTCCGACTCTTTGCGACCCCATGAATCGCAGTACGCCAGGCCTCCCTGTCCATCACCAACTCCCGGAGTTCACTCAGACTCACGTCCATCGAGTCCATGATGCCATCCAGCCATCGCATCCTCGGTCATCCCTTTCTCCTCCTGCCCCCAATCCCTCCCAGCATCAGGGTCTTTTCCAATGAGTCAACTCTTTGCATAAGGTGGCCAAAGTACTGGAGCTTCAGTTTTAGCATCATTCCTTCCAAAGAAATACCAGGGTTGATCTCCTTCAGAACGGACTGGTTGGATCTCCTTGCAGTCCAAGGGACTCTCAAGAGTCTTCTCCAACACCACAGTTCGAAAGCATCAATTCTTCGGCACTCAGCCTTCTTCACAGTCCAACTCTCACATCCATACATGACCACAGGAAAAACCATAGCCTTGACTAGACGGACCTTAGTCGGCAAAGTAATGTCTCTGCTTTTGAATATACTATCTAGGTTGGTCATAACTTTCTTCCAAGGAGTAAGCGCCTTTTAATTTCATGGTTGCAGTCACCATCTGCAGTGATTTTGGAGCCCCCAAAAAACAAAGTCTGACACTGTTTCTACTGTTTCCCCATCTATTTCCCATGAAGTGATGGGGCCAGATGCCATGATCTTCGTTTTCTGAATGTTGAACTTTAAGCCAACTTTTTCACTTTCCTCTGTCACTTTCAGCAAGAAAATGGCAATAGGAACATATATATCAATAAATACTTAAAATGTAAATGAATTAAATGGTCCAACAAAAAGACATAGACTGGCTGAATGGATACAAAAATAAGATACACATATATACTGTCTGCAAGAAATCCACCTTCAGACCAAAAGACACATGTAGACTGAAAGTAAGAGGATGAAAAAAAAATATTTCATGCAGATGGGAAGCAAAAGAAAGCTGGAGTAGCAATCCTCACATCAGATAAAATAAACCTTAAAAAATGTTATAGGAGATAAGGAACGACACTACATAATGATCAAGGGGTCAATCCAAGAAGAAGACACAACAATTGTAATCTTCTCCAACCACAATGCTATGAGACTAGTTATCAATTACAAGAAAAAAACTGTAAAAAATACAAACATATGGAGATTAAACAATAATTTTCTGAATAACCAACAGGCTACTGAAGAAATCAAAAGGGAAATCAAGAAATTTCTAGAAACAAATAATAATTAAAACACAACAACTCAAAACCTATGGGATGCAGCAAAAGCAGTTCTAAGAGGGAAGTTTATAGCAATTCAATCCTACCTCAAGAAACAAGAAAAACACTGGGCAACCTAACCTTAAACCTAAAACAACTGGAAAAAGGAGAACAACAACAACAACAAAACCCCCAAAATTGGCAGAAGGAAAGAAATCATAAAGACCAGAGCAGAAATAAATGAAAAAGAGATGAAAGAAACAATAGTAGAGATTAATAAAACTAAAAGCCGTTTCTTTGAGAAGATAAACAAAATTGACCAATCTTTAGCCATACTAGTCAAGAAAAAAAGAGAAGAATCAAATCAACAAAATCAGAAATGAAAAAGGAGAGGTTACAACAGACAATGCAGAAATACAAAAGATTATAAGAGGCTATTATGAACAACTATATGGCAATAAAATGGATAAATTGAAAGAAATGGCCAGAGTCTTAGAAAAGTTCAATCTTCCAGGACTGAATCATGAAGAAATAGAAATTATGAACAACCCAATTACAAGCACTGAAATTGAAGCTGTGACCAAAAGTCTCCCCCAAAACAAAACCCAGGACCAGATGGCTTCACAGGAGAAATCTATCAAACGTTTAGAGAAGCGCTAATGCCTGTTCTTCTAAACTTTCAAAAAACTGCAGAGGAAGGAACACTTCCAAACTCATTCTATGAGGCCACCATCACCCTTGTACCAAAACCAGACAAAAACAACCCCCCAAAAGGAAACTACAGACCAATATTACTGATGAACAGAGATGCAAAAATCCTCAATAAAATTTTAGCAAAGAGAATTCAGTAACACATCAAAAAGCTCATACACCATGATCAAATTAGGATTATTCCAGGGAACCAAAGATTCTTCAATATATGCAAATCATTCAATGTGATACACCATATTAACAAATTGAAAGATAAAAACCATATGATCATCTCAATAGATGCAGAAAAAGCCTTTGACAACATTCAGCACCCATTTATGATTAAAACTCTTCAAAAAATGGGCATAGAAGGAGCCTACCTCAACATAGTAAAGGCCATATATGATAAGCCTACAGCAAACATTATTCTCAGTAATGAAAAACAGAAGGCATTCCCTATTAGATCAGGAACAAGACAAGGGTTTCCACTTACACCACTGTTATTCAACATAGTTCTGGAAGTCTGAGCTACAGCAATGAGAGAAGAAAAAGAAATAAAATAAATCCAGATCAGAAAAGAAGTAAAGCTCTCAAAAATGTTTGCAGATGACATGAAACTGTACATAGAAACCCCTAAAGATAGTATCAGAAAATTACTAGAGCTAATCAGTGAGTTTAAAAAGTTGCAGGATACTAAATCAATACACAGAAATTACTTGCATTTCTATATACTAACAATGAAAAATCAAAAAGAGAAATTAAGGAATCAATCCCATTCACCATTGCAACAAAGGAATTAAATATCTAGGAATAAACTTACCTAAGGAGACAAAAGAACTGTACACAGAAAATTATAAAACTCTAATGAAAGAATTCAAAGATAACATAAAGAGATGGAGAGATATTCCATGTTCCTGGGTAGGAAGAATCAATATTGTGAAAAATGACTATACTACCAAATGCAATATACAGATTCAATGTGATCCCTATCAAATTACCAATGACATTTTTCACAGAACTAGAACAAAAAAATTCACAATTCATATGGAAACACAAAAGACCCTGCGTAGCCAAAGCAGTCTTGAGAAAGATGAATGCAGCTGGAGGAATCATCCTTCCTGACTTCAGATCATACTACAAAGCTACAGTCATCAAGACAGTATGTACTGGTACAAAAACAGAAATATAGACCAATTAAATAAAACAGAAAGCTCAGAAAAAAGCTCATGCACCTGTGGGTACCTTATTTTTGACAGAGGAGGCAAGCATATACAATAGGGGTAAAGACAACCTCTTCAATAAATGGTGCTGGAAAAACTGGACAGCTAAATGTAAAAGAATGACATTGGAATACTTCCTAACACCAAACACAAAGATAAACTCATAATGGATTAAAGACCTAAATGTAAGATCAGAAACTATAAAACTCTTAGAGGAAAACAGGCAGAACATTCAATGACATTAATCAAAGCAAGATCCTCTACGACCCACCTCCTAGAGTAATGGAACTATAAGCAAAAGTAAACAAGTGAGACCTGGTTACCAGCAAAGCAAACTATAAGCAAGGTGAAAAGACAACCCTCAGAATGTGAGAAAATAATAGCAAATGAAACAACTGTCAAAGGATTAATTTTCAAAATATACAAGCAGCTCATACAACTGAATACCAGAAAAACAACCCAATCAAAAAAATGGGAAAAGACCTAAACAGACTGTTCTCCCAAGAAAACATCCAGGCATAAGGATGGCTAACAAACATATGTAAAGATGTTCAACACCACTTATTATTAGAGAAATGCAAATCCAAGCTACAAGGAAATATCACCTCAAACTGGTCAAAATGGCCATCATCAAAAAGTTTACAAAGAATAAATGCTGGAGAGGATGCAGAGAAAAGGGAACCCTCTTGCACTGTTGCTGGGAACGTAAATTGATAGAGCCACTATGGAAGACGGTATGGAGATTCCTTAAAAAACTAGGAATAAAGCCACCATATGGTCCAGAAGTCCCACATCTAGGCATATACCCCGAGGAAACCAAAATTGAAAAAGACACACATATTCCACTGTTCACTGCAGCCCTATTTACAATAGCTAGAAATGGAAGCAACCTAGATGTCCACTGACAGATGAATGGATAAAGTAGTTGTGGTATATATACACAATGGAATATTAGTTAAGTCGCTCAGTCGTGTCCGACTCTTTGCGACCCCATGGACTGTAGCCAACCAGGCTCCTCCGTCCATGGGATTCTCCAGGCAAGAATACTGGAGTGGGTTGCCATTTCCTTCTCCAGGGGATCTTCCTGACCCAGGGATCGAACCCAGGTCTCCCGCATTAGAGGCAGACACTTTAACTTCTTAGCCACCAGGGAAAAGCCCCAGTGGAATGCATTTGAGTTAGTTCTAATGAGATGGATGAACCTATAGCCTATTATACAGAGTGAAGTAAGTCAGAAAGAGAAAGATAAATATAATATTCTAACAAATATATACAGAATCTAGAAAAATGGTATTGAAAAATTTATTTATAGGTCAGTGGTGGAGAAACAGACAGAGAATAGATTTATGGACATGGGGAGAGGGGAGGAGAGGGTGAAATGTATGGAATGAGTAACATGGAAACTTACATTACCATATGTAAAATAGATAGCCAACAGGAATTTGCTGTATGCCTCAGGGAACTCAAACAGGGGCTCTGTATCAACCTAGAGGGGTGGGATGGGAGGGAGATGGAGGGAGGCTCAAGAGGGAGGGGATATTTCATGCAAAGATGGGCTCGATAAAGGACAGAAATGGTATGGACCCAGCAGAAGCAGAAGATATTAAGAAGAGGTGGCAAGAATACACAGAAGAACTGTACAAAAAAGATCTTCACGACCAAGATAATCATGATGGTGTGATCACTCACCTAGAGCCAAATATCCTGGAATGTGAAGTCAAGTGGGCCTTAGAAAGCATCACTACGAACAAAGCTAGTGGAGGTGATGGCATTCCAGTTGAGTTATTTCAAATCCTGAAAGATGATGCTGTGAAAGTGNAACATCAGCATACCAATGATTCTGCAGCCTATGAACCCTGGTGCTTCAGGCCCAGGCATCTGGTGGCCTTGAGGCACTCCAAGACGGAGGTGGATGTCACACTGTGGTTTCAGGGGAAGAGGCAATGGTGAGCACATGCACCAGTTCCCACCCAGAGGAGGTGCCCAGTGGGTTAGCTGCAGCCTAAGGAGCCTGACAAGGGCTGTGTGCTGCAGGCGCTGCAACACCTGAGGGCTGACTGAGGGAATGAACTCAGTGTCTCTGAGAAACGTGGAGGAAAGGTGACAAATGAGTGGCTCCCTCTGACTGTAACTCAGTGATCTAGAAACTTTTATCCATCCCCCACTGACCTAGAAAAAGCAGAGATATCATTTTGCTAACAAAAGTCCAAAGAGTCAAAACTATGGTCTTTCCAATAGTCATATATGGATGTGAGAGTTGGACTGTGAAGAAAGCTGAGCGCCGAAGAATTGATGCTTTTGAACTGTGGTGTTGGAGAAGACTCTTGAGAGTCCCTTGGACTGCAAGGAGATCCAACCAGTCCATTCTGAAGGAGATCAGCCCCGGGATTTCTTTGGAAAGAATGATGCTAAAGCTGAAGCTCCAGTACTTTGGCCACCTCATGCGAAGAGTTGACTCATTGGAAAAGACCCTGATGCTGGGAGGGATTGGGGGCAGGAAGAGAAGGGGTCGACCGAGGATGAGATGGCTGGATGGCATCACGGACTCAATTGACACGAGTCTGAGTGAGCTCCGGGAGTTGGTGATGGACAGGGAGGCCTGGCGTGCTGTGATTCATGGGGTCCCAAAGAGTCGGACACAACTGAGCGACTGAACTGAACTGAGCTGATGGCTGATTCATGTTGAGGCTTGACAGAGAACAGCAAAATTCTATAAAGCAACTATCCTTCAATTAAAAAATAAATAAAATGTTTAAAAAGGAATAAAATAATGCCATTTGCAGCAGCATGGATGTACCTAGAGATCATCATACTAAGTGAAGTAAGCCAGGCAAAGACAGGTATATGATATTGCTTACATGTGGAATCTAAAAAAAATGATACAAAATTATGTCATTCATAAAACAGAAAGAGAATCACAAACATAGAAAACAAACTTCTGGTTCCCATAGGGGAAAAGGAGGAAGGATAAATTAGGAAGTTGGGTTTAAGGTGTACATACTACTATATGTAAAATAGATAATCGACAAGGACCTACAGTACATCACAAGGAACAATACTCAATATTTTGTAGAAAAAACTCTGGAAAGGAATACACACACACACACACACACACACACACATTTTATGCACACACACACACATCTTAGGATCTCTGTGTTGTATACTTGAAACTAATATGACATTATAAAGCAACTATGTTTCAATAAAAAATAGACTCAAAACAAAAATAAATAATAAATTTTAAAAAAGAATAGAAACCCCTAATCCACTTTCATACAGAACGATGTACGCCTGACTTCTGTCCTGTTGAGATCACAGTTAAGCTCCTTCCAGTGAATGAAGATAGAGAAGGAAAGGGAACTACGCTGCAGCAAACACTAATCTGTGAATACCCTAGTCCGATGGAGATCTCTCCTTTCCGTATTTTCTTGTTCTTTTCCTGTCTCATCTTTTTTTCCATATTCTTCTGATACACTAATTGTGTAGGCAGTGGCATATTTCTATGTGGCATATCTCTATAATTAAAAACAATTTTGAGAGCTCACAACACACACAGACACACACATTACTAATTATAGTAAATCCATCTATAATGCTTACTGTGCATCATAGCCACACATACACTTCTAAGCACTTTTACAAAACTATGTTAATCTATTAAATAATGATGAATAAAGCTTAATTTCCTTTTTATGATAAAAAGTACATTTTAATGGAAATTGTAATATTTCCTTCTCACACTCCTTTGAAGCATCTTGCACATTTGGGTTCTGTGCATCCCCTACCTTTGAGACCACTGACCAAATCCACCCATTTGGAACCAAGTGATAACCAGTCTTGTGTTGTGTACTGAGTGCCTGTTATATGCCAGGCACTTCTTTATCACAGATAGGAAACAGATTCAGAAAAGGATTAGGTGACTTGCTATTAATAAGTTTCTGGTACAAGCATGATCACATCGATAGTAAATAATAGAGTTGAGACTTCAGCTCTAGTTATCCAATTCTCTTTTACACAAGTTTCCCATTTCAGAAATGACACTTTCTGAAGCCAATTAAGGTTCTCTTAGCAGAGAAGTGAGGTATGTTTGTTGGATGGGAGGTGGTGGGAGGATGTGGGACAGTGTTTCAGTTATTTTCTTGGTCACTCTCTTAGGAGGTAGAAGCTCCAGATCCCCTGAGAGAGTCATGAATACCAACTAGAGGAGAAAGGCATCTTATCCCCTTCTTCCTGAAGTTGACCTCCCTATCTTTTTTCCAGGATGGCATCAGAGGGACAGACAGCTTCTCCTATCACACACTGCCTCTTCTTCCCTTTTTCTCCCTGCTAGCACATATCATCTTTTACCAGCCTCTTCAGTTCAGAGCTATTCCTTGCAATTCACTAATGAAATTCCTGTTTCTTTTGTAATTGTATTTTAACATGGTTCATGCTCTGATACCAACCTTAAATCAAATTCTTTGCAGAAAGACTACCACAGGGTGACAAGCTCCTTTCTGCTAGTCTCATTACTGAAACATTTATTCAGAGCTTCTTGGATGATATGAATGGCTGCCTTTGAGTGCTGCAATGACTTAATATACTACAATCAGAGGATTTCATTTCCTCTGTGGTCTTCTTACTTTGGTTCCCTACATGGGGTTCTCCCTTAGTTTGGATGCACAGCTGTGGTGAGGTGAGAGGCTTCTCTTGGGTGGAGAGGACCCTGAAGCCTGGGGCATAGATCATAGAAGGAGCCTTCATGCCTGGGCTTCTACAGCTTGTCCAGATCCTGACTGACTGGTTTTCTCATTAGGGCACCTTCTCTCTCCAATGGCAGCTAAATATAATTAATTTTTATTTTTTTAGTTTGTTTTGCTTTACAATACTGTATTCATTTTGCTATACATTGACATGAATCAGCCACGAAGCAGCTAAATATAAAATGAAGAATAAAGCTCTCCGAAAGTGGAGGGCATGATGAGAGCTTCAATTGTCTTGGGAACCCTAGTAAGGGACCCATATCCAGGATACTTTATGAATTCTTCTTTGACAGATATATGCTGGACTCATCAGGGACCCCAAACAGGAAAAACAGGGTCATGAGAGTGAAACCAAGACAAAGAGACAAAAATGATCAGGAGATGACACAAGAAATATACGTGTGCACTCTGAATGCTATGTATAAAGCAGATGACTGATGGAAGCATACTGTATAGCACAAGAACTCTTACTGTGTTGACCTGAGTGGGAAGGAAGTCCAAAAGAGGGGGTATGTATAAATTCATGTTGCTGTACAGCAGAAACTAACACAACCTTGTAAAGCAACTATACTCCAATAAAAATTAAAAAGAAAAAAAAAGAAATACAAAATTATGGACAGAGACTTTCCTATGGGTATTTGTAATGGAGTAAAATATTACTCAGGAGATGAGCTTAGTCAGATATGGAAGTGGATTTTTTTTTTTTGGTTCCAGAATTGGCAATTGGGACTCAAAGAAGGTGATATGGAAGATTGTGTCCATATATTCTAAGAGTTGGAGACAATTACAGCCATACAGTTAAGACTTAACAAAAAGCTTAATAAAAGGCTTAATATTTGTCCTTGCTCAAATATTACGTTATTGAACAATTTGAACTCAACAACATATAAACATCAAACCAGTGTTTTTCTGACCATCTTCAAGTTTACTGTTTAGCCTCCCTTAGGTGGCACATTTAGTAAAGAATCCTCCTGGCAATGCAGGAGATATAAAAGAAGCAGGTTTGAGCCCTGGGTTGGAAAGATCCCCTGGAGTAGGAAACAGCAACCCACTCCAGTATTCTTGCCTGGAGAATTCCATGGACAGAGGAACCTGGTGGGCTACGGTCCATGGGATCAGAAAGAGTTGGATGAGACAGATCAGGCACATGCACACACTGACCTCTTAAGCAAATCCCATAGTTGTCCAGGCATCTTCAGTTACTAAAAAGCTCAGATCAGTTCAGTGTTAGATGCTCATCTCCTCTCTTCCCCTTTCTCCAACTCAGGCTCGATCTTTGGCCCCAATAACCTAGAGGGGAAGGGTCTTATTCTCTCTTCCTATACGACTTAACAGTAGCAGCAGCAGCATCCTCAGTTCATTTCAGTTCAGTTGCTCAGTTGTGTCTGACTCTTTGCAACCTCATGAATCGCAGCACGCCAGGCCTCCCGGTCTATCACCAACTCCTGCAGATCACTCAGACTCTCGTCCATTGAGTCAATGATGCCATCCAGCCATCTCATCCTCTGTTGTCCCCTTCTCCTCCTGCCCCGAATCCCTCCCAGCATCAGGGTCTTTTCCAATGAGTCAACTCTTCGCATGAGGTGGCCAAAGTACTAG
>SJXQ01004457.1:47935-131676 GCA_006408695.1 Aepyceros melampus
TTCTTCACAGTCCACCTCTCACGTCCATACATGACCACAGCAAAAACCATAGCCTTGACTAGACGGACTTTAGTCGGCAAAGTAATGTCTCTGCTTTTGAATATGCTATCTAGGTTCGTCATAACTTTTCTTCCAAGGAGTAGCGTCTTTTAATTTCATCACTGCAGTCACCATCTGCAGTGATTTTGGAGCCCCAAAAAATAAAGTCTGACACTGTTTCCACTGTTTCTCCATCTATTTCCCATGGAGTGATGGGACCAGATGCCATGATCTTCGTTTTCTGAATGTAGAGTTTTAAGCCAACTTTTTCACTCTCTACTTTCACTTTCATCAACAGGCTTTTTAGTTCCTCTTCACTCTCTGCCATAAGGGTGGTGTCATCTGCATGTCTGAGGTTATTGATATTTCTCCTGGCAATCTTGATTCCAGCTTGTGTTTCTTCCAGTCCAGCGTTTCTCATGATGTACTCTGCATAGAAGTTAAATAAGCAGGGTGACAGTATACAGCCTTGACGTACTCCTTTTCCTATTTGGAATCAGTCTATTGTTCCATGTCCAGTTCTAACTGTTGCTTCCTGACCTGCATACAGATTTCTCAAGAGGCAGGTCAGGTGGTCTGGTATTCCCATCTCTTGAAGAATTTTCCACAGATTGTTGTGATCCACACAGTCTATTGTGATCCACACAGTCAAAGGCTTTGGTATAGTCAATAAAGCAATAATTGATGTTATCCTGGAACTCTCTTGCTTTTTCCATGATCCAGCAGATGTTGGCAATTTGATCTCTGGTTCCTCTGCCTTTCTAAAACCAGATTGAACATCTGGAAGTTCATGTATTGGTGAAGCCTGGCTTGGAAAATTTTGAGCATTACTTTACTAGCGTGTGAGATGAGGGCAATTGTGCGGTAGTTTGAGCATTCTTTGGCATTGCCTTTCTTTGTGATTGGAATGAAAACTGATTTTTTCCAGTCCTGTGGCCACTGCTGAGTTTTCCAAATTTGCTGGCATATTGAGTGTAGCACTTTCACAGCATCATCTTTCAGGATTTGGAATAGTTCCACTAGAATTCCATCACCTCCACTAGCTGTGTTCATAGTGATGCTTTTTAAGGCCCACTTGACTTCACATTCCAGGATATCTGGCTCTAGGTGAGTGATCACACCATCGTGATTATCTGGGTTGTGAAGATCTTTTTTGTACAGTTCTTCTCTTATTCTTGCCACCTCTTCTTAATATCTTCTGCTTCTGTTGGGTCCATATCATTTCTGCCCTTTATTGAGCCCATCTTTGCATGAAATGTTCCCTTGGTATCTCTAATTTTCTTGAAGAGATCTCTAGGCTTTCCCATTCTGTTGTTTTCCTCTATTTCTTTGCACTGATCGCTGAAGACGGCTTTCTTATCTCTTCTTGCTATTCTTTGGAACTCTGCATTCAGATGCTTATATCTTTCCTTTATCCTAGTTCCAGCTTAATTGGGACTGAGAAATGAGAGGCAGGAATAAAAGAGAGGGCAAATGTCATCCTAGATTGTTGGACATTGTATATAGCATAACCTTGGAGTTAGTGAGTATAGGGACAGATCAAGCCATGGAGAGACACCAATTCAATTGAAGATCAATTAATTAAACCATCTGATTAACTTCTAGAAATATAAGTATTTTGTGGCCCAAAAGATAGAAAAAACCACACAGAAATGCATATAGATATTTTAAGGGCTGAGTAAATACAAATTTAGCTAGGTGAAGGAGCAGGTAGGTGGAAGCTTCCGATTTCTATAAGTGACCTGGTACCTGGATGGTGTAGGCTCAGCAGGTTATGTATCCTTGTCCCTAAACTGATTATCTTTCAGTCTCAACTATTGAGAAGATATCCTTCAAAGCTGCTGGCTGACCACATAATTTTAGTAATGTGAAGGTACTTTTGCAGCCCCAAGATTTAGAATTACATACACTAATGTTTGGATTTCCCAAGTGGTGCTAGCGGTAAAGCTTACCTTTCTCACCCGCCAATGCAGGAGATGTAGAGGACATGGGTTCGATCCCATGGGTTGGGAAGGTCCCCCTGGAAGAGGGCATGGCAGTGCACTCCGGCATTCTTGTCTGGGAAATCTGATGGACAGAGGAGCCTGGAGGGCTACACTCCACAGCATCACAAAGAGTTGGACACAACTGGAGTTACTTAGCACACATGCACACTAATGTTTAAAGTAATTAAATTTATAGTGTAATACTTTTAAGGAATCTGTATACATTTATACAGAGGCACTCGCATTTTAAGAGAATTTGACCTATTAGAGTTTCTGGTTTATTTGTGATTTTATTTCAAAATGGTAGTGAGTAATAAAGTTGAACTTATAACTTTAAGTAAAAATTTTACTAAGTTTATCTATTTGCATTAAGACTATTGAGAAGTCTTACATTTACCTTTTTGTGAGTTTAATTTACTAGATTGATAAGAGTTTTCAAGTACATAGAAAGGCATTTTTTGTTGTTGTTGTTGTTGAATCAGACACCTGAGGAACTTAGGGAAATAAAGTATATTTAATAATTTAATATATAAATGCAACTTAAAATATTTGAAGGAATTGAACTAAGTTTGTAAATGACTGTGTTAATTATAGCTTCTTAAAAAGCAATTGTTAATTATGGCTACAACTATAAATAGAATCATAAGTTTTGTAGGCTAAACTTAAAAGCTTCAGAAAGAACTGGAGTTTTGAATAAATTGAATATTAACTTCAAACAGAGTAACCTCTGAATAATCTTTTCTCTGCACCCAATTTCCCTTGTCAGCCACCTGTCAGAGGCCTCTTTTAGTTGCTGCTTCTCCTCTGGCTCACAATGACAGTCCACAAAAGTCCTGTGTGTGGCAGGCCTGAAGGCATCCTCTGAGGTCCCTGCATGAGACTGAGGGTGGATGAGGGGGCCCTATACTCCAACATTGGGCAGTTCTCCAACATGGAACAGTTAATATCTTCCAAGTATCTTTTGCAATTTCTGGCTGCAGGGGCTACCTTACCTGCAGCTCAGCTCATCTTGGGGTAAAAACAAGATGCCTCAAACCTTGCTCAAACTTTCTGTAGTATCTGTATGGGTCACAGGAAATTCATACATCCATGCTGTAATCAACAGTGGCAGCACAGGCTGTTCTATCATCACTTGCCCTAACTTCATATTCATCGCTCTCAGTCTTCTGTGCCGATAGTCTCAGTTGCTAATCAGCAAATCTGTCCCTTACCCAGATGTCCAATTTGGGATGATATACCATTTTTACCTTTCTACAGGTACCTACAATTTCAACAATTGGTTTTCTTGAGACTTCCTGAATAGTCTTGGGTAGAGAAAACCACCCACAAAAACACAAGTTTATGGCTTAGGACTTCAATGACTCCATCAATCTCTTTCTGCAATGCCCCGAATTTTACACTAGATTTTAAAAAGTGGATAGGTTCTGTATTGTTGGTTTGTGTTAGAAAACAGTTTGGCTCCCTCTCAGTCAGCCTGAGAGAGGTTTTTGGCTATCCTTGTAGGACATCTTTACAATAAACCTTTTTGTCTACAGTCTTGAGATCTGGTAGCCAATTTCTTGAGCTGCGTGAAACATCCAGTCAGCACCCTATAATTCCGTTTATAGCCCCAGCTCTTAGTTCAAGTGAGTGTTATAAACAGGAGATAAGATGACATGTAAGGTTCCAAATCTGTCTTTTCCATGGATGACTGTCATTCCTTGGAAATCTGGAATGCTCCTCTTAAGCATAACTGGAGATATTGCTGCCCACTTCATTACACCACGTAGGTTTTGGGGGCTCTCGTGCAGGCACACCCGACGATCGGGCCCAGGATGGAAACCTGGCTGCCAGATCATGTTCAGGTTCACCCCAGCAGGATTTATTTTTCAAGTATTCCTGGAATTGCCTTACCACACAGAAGCAAGAGTTGAAACTTGCTTTTGTTACTGAATAATGTTCTCTCGCTTTGCTGAACCAGACCTCACTTGAGTTCAGAGTCACAGCTGGATACCTGGCTGTGATGATGTTATGCACAGGGATTCTGAGGAAGCTGCTTTATTTTTATTCAAGATGCTGTTTGTACCTTCTAAGAGCAAGAACTTTTGTACAGTCTCTCCTCTCTCCGCACCAACCCCCAGCCTGCCCACCCAGGACAATTAGATACTGTTGGGAATGACAACAGTGACTATCACTAAAAAAGCAAGTTGGCGAATGGTATATATATTTATTGAGCACAAATTCAATGTTATTGCTGTCACAGGTGCTTTACGGTGCCAACTCACTTGGTTTTTATAGTCATTCTACTTCCATGAGGTAGGTATTATTGTTACATCCATTTTGTAGATGAAGAAACTGAGGCATAGTGAGGGTGAGTAACTTACCCAAGCTCTCACAGCCAGGATTGGAGTCAGAATGAAATCTGAGCATTCTTTTTGATTTCAAATATTTTTAACTTCTTTATTGAACTTACTACAGTACTGGTTTGTTTGTTTGTTTGTTTTTATGTTTCAGGGTATTTTTTACCTCAAAGCGTGTGGAATCTTAGCTTCCCAACCAGGGATTGAACCTACACCCTTACATTAGAAGACAAAGTCTTAACCACTAGACTGCTAAGGAAGTCCCTGGAATCCAAACATTCTATCACATGCTCTAGATATAACAATCCTCATACTTTGTCAATATACCTAAGTCTCAGAATTACTGGGCTTTCTCTAGTTAAAGTGTTGACAGGGAATCTACTTGGCCCAGACATCTTCAGAGGATCCCAAATGTTTAAACTGGAACTTGCCAATAAGAAAAAGAAGTCTTCCTCATTTTATCACCATAATACTCCTGACAATAGACGATTCTCTCCAAAGGCACTGAGAATGTAATTTAATTCACCAAAATCTAATTTACCAACAATTTCCTCCCAAAGCTGTCTTAAGTAGAAGCTCTCTTTCTCCATAGAAAGAGGAAATTCTGTGGTGAGGTCCCACATAAATTGCTGGTGAATTCGAAAGATTCAACCTATCTTCAGTTCTGGGTGCATTTAATAAATATCCTCCAACAACATAAGACAGGAAGGCAGACCTTTAAATATGCTGTTTTATGGAAAGACAGAAGTCTTGGATATTAGGTTGTTTTGAAAAGGGAAATGGCAACCCACTCCAATATTCTTGCCTGGAGAATCCCATAGACGGAGGAGCCTGGTGGGCTGCTGTTCATAGCGTCGCACAGAGTCAGACGTGACTGAAGCGACTTAGCATGCATGCATGCGTTGGAGAAGGAAATGGAAACCCATTCCAGTGTCTTGCCTGGAGAATCCCAGGGACAGAGGAGCTTGGCGGGCTGCTCTCTATGTGGTCCCACAAGAGTTAGACAGGACTGAAGCGACTTAGCAGCAGCAGCAGCAGCAGCAGCAGGCTGTTTAGTTCATTTAAAACAATTCTTTCTCTAATATTCCATGTAAGTAAGCTGAGAGTTTTGTAAAGTTAGTTCGTTCAAGTGCAACCTCAAGTCATTGAAGCTAATTTGTCACTTTCACTTAAGTCATTTCACCATGTTTGGGAACAGGAGTTAAGAACTGTGAGCCAATAGCTTGTTGAAATTCAAGAGAGCTTTTAAGAGTTGTGTTTGGATCTACAGCAGTCAAGAGCCATTGTTGAGGCTGACATTGTTCGTAAAATCTTCACAGGATGGTCAGAAAGACTTGAATGGACACAGGGACGGGAACTGGATTCAAGAGAGTGCTAAGAAATGTTAGATAGTAAGCAGTGCTGAGCATGGTGGTTGTTTAACCAGAGAGAAACTTACCGTTACTCCTGACAAGAAATATGGTAACTCGATGCATGATGCTTGTGTTGACCTGTGAGCAGGGTAGAATGGTGCAGTCTCTGAATCTAGACTCCTAGATTCTTTTTTTTTTTAATTGAGATACAATTGACATATAATACTGTGTAAGTTTAACATATACAAAATATTGATTGGATATTTATATATTTGCAAATGATCATCACCAGAGCATTAGCTAACACTTCTATCATATCACATAATTATATGTCATTTTTTGTGGTGAGAAGGATTAAGATCTTGTCTCTTAGCAACTTTGAAATTTATAGTAGAGTTTTGCTAACTATAATTTCTATGCTGGGCATTAGATCCCCACAATGGACTGCTAGATTTGAATCCTGGCCCTTCCTCTTAGTAGCTGTGTGATTTTGGACAAATCTCTTAACCTCTCTGCCTCAATTTCCTTCTTTGTAAACTGTAGATAGCCTTTTAGAGTTGTTGGGAGGATTTAATATGCTAATGCATATAAAAGTACTTACAACGTGCCTGGCACACAGTAAATAATATGCAAATATGAAGTTATTATTATTGTTAAAGATAGTTTTTAAAAAATCACTGTGGTGGTTGTTGTTTAGTTGCTAAGTCTGACTCTTCTGTGACCCCGAAGACTGTACCTGCCAGGCTCTTCTGCTCATGGAATTTCCCAGGCAAGAATACTGGAGTGGATTGCCATTCCCTTCTCCAGGGGATCTCCCAACACAGGGATTGAATCCATATATCCTGCAGTAGCAGTTCTTTACCATTGAGTCACTAGAGAAACCCATCTCTGCACTATTGCCTTTGAAAATCTCTAGCAGTAGCATGGATCCTGATCCACTGAGTATTTTGGAATAGTCCATCTGATAATGCTAGACATCCACTTTAACTTATGTCCTAATGGCCAGTCCTGCTCTGGGATTTTAGACTTTTGGAGCTTCTCTTTCATGAGGCTTGAAGGTGAGACTTAGAGACAGGTGAAGGTGAGGCTTAGAGACAGGTGAAGGTGAAGGTGAAGTCGCTCAGTCGTGTCCGACTCTTTGCTACCCCGTGGACTGTAACGTACTAGGCTTCTTAGAGACAAACATTTCTCAAATAGATTCAATTACTCAAGGCTATGGCACCCTCTAGTGTATGCTGAATGTTGATGTTTTCAAGTTCTCAGCATCTCAGAAAATCTGAGCCACCAGAATCAGAAATCTCTTGGTGCTGGGAAAATCAGCAGCTCATGGGTGCTGGGAAAATCAGGCTGCTGGAGTTGACCTCTCTGGATGAATTTTGAGACTTCAATGTATATTTAAGATCCTGGACTCTTCACTGTTAGCAACCACAATGGCTGATGAGAGCCTCTGTATTCATGATAGCCTTTGTTCTCTCAAGTCCTTTTGCTGTGTTGTCGACAATGTGGAAGAGGGAAACCATGATCATGAGTCAGCCTATGAAGGACATGCTGACAGGCAAATTCCAGATAAATGCTGCCACTAAACAAAGTTCAGACATTGATCCAGTAAAGATGTAACTGCGTTTAGTAGGGAACATGAGTGAGGATCACTCCCCAGGTGTTTAGAAAGGAAGAGACCAAGGGAAGTGCTTCTCTTTCAGGACAAGATAAAAGGTTACACACAGGAGGCAACATGTCAGGAGCTGTTTGGATGACTGAACAGAGAATCTTTTGCTCTAGAGTGGGTGGGATGGGGAAGGCAGAGCCTGAGGTGTGGCTGGGCTGAGACAATGATCTGTGTCTTGCTTTTAAATCATGAACATAGTCTTTCCTGAATACCTTCTTTACTGTGCTGGTCCTTAAGGCCTTACAGGTGACAGGAAATTAGTAGGCAGAAGAGTGAAGGCTCCCCTTCTCCTCCTTGCTATGCTAGGATTAGTGAGTGGAAGAGGCAGAATGACTGAGCACAGGCACATTTGCCTGAGCAGAGTCCTTGAGTGGGGGCCTGGATCCCTTCTGGCTTGGACATTTTCCCTGGATGGTTTCCTTCTTGTGAACGGGATGTGGTTCCCTCCCCGACATGCACCCGAGTATGAGGTGCAGTGACTTCTGCTTTATCTGGCCATCTTGACTGAGGATGGTGTTGTCAGTAAGTCCACCCTTCCATATTTACTGCCATTTTGACAGTGCCCATTAAAACCATGAGAAAAACTGTGTGTATGTGTGTTAGGAGAGGATGAATGTCAAAGCTCACCATATAACATCAGTTCTAAAATGTAGAGGTTTTATTCACATTTTCCCAACTCTGGAATCGAGATGCTTCTTACATTTAACATTGTGTTTCATAATTGCTGATATTTTTATTTCTTTAGTAGTATATAAAGTAATAATAAAATTGAAATTATCTTGTAATCATTGACATCCTGATGATTATAATTGATGAAATGTGATAGCAATGAAGCTTTGTTTTCATCTAAGCCCAACCCCCTTCCAGAATTCTGCTTTTCCCAAGACCACCTCAAAACTTCCAAATGCAAAATTTACTCTTCTGATTTATTGCATCTCAGATCAAAGGCATTGGTATTTTCATTGGATGTCATTGTGATCTGGCAGGCCACCCCTCCAGGGGACACATTGTTGGTCAACAGCTCTCAGATGAAGAGAACTTCCTGAGACTTAATCCCTATCTTGGGTCCAGGCTTCATCCAATGGCTTGTTGGTATGGAGATATGAAGGTTTAGACTGTTCCCTCAACTGGGAATAATTTTGAAAGGCTGTCCAACTCCAGAGCCTCCTATAAGATTGACTGAGCTCTTTGTTGCAACTGCTTTGCAGTTCAACTTTTCTCTTCGCCCAATTGTGCTTCCTTTACTCACTTACAGGTGTTAATTCCAAGGGTATTTCCCTGTATCCTTAGCTCTGTAACAGAGCCTGCTTTTCACGGAACCAACCCATTGGTATCAGGGGACGTTCAAGAGACTCTAATACGGGGTTTTGAGGCTGGTTTCCTGCTGATGGGCCATCAGTGAGTTGCTGGTGGCCCACAACCTTCACCTGAGTCCCTCTTGAAGACTTACCTTCAGCTGATTAACATGAGGTCAGACTTGCCCAGGATTAATACGAGGTCAGACTGCTGCCAGTGACTGCTCTATGTTATATAAGTGCCTAGCCCCTTTTATGCATGTATTTGTGCTTAATAAACAGTTAAAATATACATTATTTCTAGGATGCTCACACCGTATAAAAGCAAGGTGGAAGCTGAATTATGTTCAGCATCATTGCCAAAAGAAGAGATCTGAGAAGTTGATATATTGGGAATGGGGGCAGGGGCAGGGGAAATCCCACAAAAGAGAATTAGAAAGTTTAGAGGCAAGATTTTGGATGTCACTGAACTTCGTTCCAATTCCTCAGGCCTACTCAGGTTTCTCTAGGCCCTAGAGCACTAAGCAAGGGGCTGATTTTGGCAGCTATCATTGACATATGCAAACAGGCTAAAGGCTTTCCCAAATGTGTTAACAAAGCTGACTTAAGAGCAGCAATTCATTTTTTACCAACTTTATAAAACTTGATCATGTGTATGATGTTAAAGATGACAGCATGTTGAAGAGACAAGATACTAGGCTTGGATGTGGTTGGAGAGAGAAGAGGTACCTAGAGAAAGCACTCCATAGAGCATTCTACTGCAGTAAATTCTCCCTCCCCTTCTTATCATTGTCTTCATCCTCTTGTGAGAAGTCTATGTCATATATCTTAGCTTTTGTTCCATCAAGGGCTGGGTACCGTCCTTCCTCACCATCTTCAAGATTCCTGGTTTCTCCAACTTAAAAAGTGACACATATATGACAGCAATTATCAGTGGTCAAAGTCGAAGTGTCAACCTTTTGAAAAAAAAGTTTCAGTCCCCCCTGCAGGGGCTTTGCATCAACTCAGAGATTCTGCAATTTCCCTCCTGCATCCAGAACTGGTCTGGGCATCACCTGAACTTTCATTTATGTTATCTTCATGGATACTGACCGTCTCATAAATTTATTTCTAAAAAGTGTATCTCTAAAAAAACTCCCAGCACATTTTTTGGGATCTAAGTATAAGGCCAGGAAATGATAAGTTAGTGCCCTCTTTTTGAGCCCAGGTCCTAGAGGCAGATACTTCTATGTGAAAATCAGGATAAAGTGTATTATTAGGGAGCTCTATGATCTTCCTTGCTCTCACAAGAGCAGCCATCAGAATCCTTAAAGTTCACTTTGAAAATGATTAACTCACTAGAGCATATCTCTAATGAAGAGCTCAAGATTATATTTGTTAAAGAAGAAAAATAAAATGATAGAAAGTTCCTTTTCTATATGAAGTCATTGTCTCAAATGCATCTGACTGGGGAAAATATCACACAAATGCTGTCATACCATCATACCTGCAATATTCCTTCCAAAGCACTCATCACTTATCTTAAACTTAATCACCTAGTCCCACCACTGAATTCCTATGATATCCATCATGCCTTCTGTGTTTCTCTTCCATGAAAGGCCAGGAGAGCTGGGAATTAAAAAAAAAACAAAAAAACAGACTTGGTGCTTTGAGTTTGATTCCATGAGTGGAAATTTTCTTGGTCTTTCATTCAAATATTTTTAAACCTGTGTTGTAAACAGAATTATTTACACAATCTAAACAAGATATAACAGTGGCAATATAGTGGCAAGAGCAGGTCTTAGGCATCAGGAAGCCTGGGTCTTGTTCTGGATCTTCTTTTCATGAGTAATGTGATCTTCGATCTTCACTCCATTAGACCTTAGCTTTCCCCCTCTGAGGGAGGGAAAGAACCTCTTTCTACCCTACCTCACATTTTTTTGAGGATTTCATGAGAATGTGAAAGTGATTTATAAACTAGAAAGCTTTAATCAAATGAAGAGAGACGAGAGACTGTTAATATGTTGATACTTGTCCTACCAGCCCCTTGCTCCTTCACTATCATTTCTGCCTCCATCGCTTCTTAGGGAGAAAAATTGATTATGGCTAAGAGGAAAAGAGAACACTGGAAAATCCTACTCTTAATCTTTTTGCCTTTTTTACATTCAAGGTGAAATTTTGAACTTTAAACAGGATAGTCCCAGGAGAAAGGAAATGTTTCTTTTGTCTTTAATTCTGCTTGTTAGAGAGCACAGACTTCCACATAACAATAGAAATTTAGGAATCCATGTTCTCAGAATCGTATTTTTCCCTAAACAGCCTAAACATTCATTAACACAGGCCTCCTGGTCTCCATGATTGGGAAGACTCAGAATGAGGCTTATGTTATGTAATTGCTAAATGATAGTCTCTGAAACTTCTAGGGCCATGAATTCCTTATGTTTCAGAATACTGCATGCTATCATGATGTAAGTAGCAGTGCAGCAAACCAACCCCATCTTTCTGCTCGCCTGAAACTCTAAGAGGCAATTTGAACCACGTTTGGTGTTCATAATTATTCTGTGATTCTGTTTGCAGAACTGAAACAATTATTAGGTATGTAGGTAATATAGATTTTGATTTTTTTTTTTAAACACACACATACCCACTTGGTCACTAGTAGAAGGAGGCATATTTACCTGACTCTGCTTGACTACTTCTTTTGGCTTCAGGAGACTAAATAAGAAAGGAGACAGGATATTCTACATATATGCCTCTCAGGAGCAAAAACTCATGTAGAGATAGATGCTCACTTTGGTTATTAGGACTTGTAAGGATTTTACCGGCTGAAGACTATACTTGACCTTCCAAAGACTTAGATCACCTGAAATCCATTCCAGAACAGCCTCTGATAAAAGCTGCCTTCAGAAATGATTGAATCTTTCAGTAGCTTCTCTTGCTGAGATAGTGGAGTAACCAGATAGGGTATCCTGGATCAATGAGTGTTCACATTAAAAAAAGTTTTTGTTGTTGAAGGATAGTTGATTTACATGTAGAAAGCAATGGCACCCCACTCCAGTACTCTTGCCTGGAAAATCCCGTGGTTGGAGGAGCCTGGAAGGCTGCAGTCCATGGGGTCGCTGAGGGTCAGACACGACTGAGTGACTTCACTTTCACTTTTCCCTTTCTTGCATTGGAGAAGGAAATGGCAACCCACTCCAGTGTTCTTGCCTGGAGAATCCCAGGGACGGGGGAGCCTGGTGGGCTGCCGTCTATGGGGTTGCACAGAGTCGGCCATGACTGAAGTAACTTAGCAGCAGCAGCAGCAGTTGATTTACAATGTTGTATTAGTTTCAGGTGTACAGACAAGTGAATCAGTTCTGCATATACATATATCTGTTCATTCTTAGATTCTTTTCACATATAGTCTTGGCTTTCCAGGTGGTAAATAAGCTGCCTGCCAATGCAGGAAACGTGGGTTTGATCCCTGAGTTCAGAAGATCTCCTGGAGGAAAGCATGGCAACCCACTCCAGGATTCTTGCCTGGAGAATCTCATGGACAGGGGAGCCTGGTGGGCTACAGTCCATGGGGCCACAAAGGGTTGGACACGACTAAAGAGACTCAGCATGTTCATATAGGCCATTACAGACTACTGAGTAGAGTTCGCTGTGCTATACAGTAGGTCCTCGTTAGCTATCTATTTTATAGATAGATATGTATATGTCAATTCCAACCTCCCAATTTGTCCCTCACCCTTACCCCTGCTTACCATAAGTCTGTTTTCTACATCTGTAATTATTTCTACTTTGAGTGTTCCACTGAGGGCAGTTGTTCTGTAGAATTGCCTGGTACTGCAGTACTCTGCATGAGCAGGAAATACATCTTTGCTGCTTTAATCTTCTGAGATTTTCTTAGAGGGTGGAGGGTTGTTTGTTATAGCAGCATAACCATATTAGTCTACTCAGACTGCCATAACAAAATATCATATTCTGATTATCTATATGCAAGTCAGGAAGCAACAGTTAGAACTGGACATGGAACAACAGACTGGTTCCAAACAGGAAAAGGAGTATGTCAAGGCTGTATATTGTCATCCTGCTTATTTAACTTACATGCAGAGTACATCATGAGAAACGCTGGGCTGGAAGAAGCACAAGCTGGAGTCAAGATTGCCAGGAGAAATATCAATAACCTCAGATATGCAGATGACACCACCTTTATGGCAGAAAGTGAAGAGGAACTAAAGAGCCTCTTGATGAAATTGAAAGAGGAGAGTGAAAAAGTTGGTTTAAAGCTCAACATTCAGAAAACGAAGATCATAGCATCCTATCCCACCACTCCATGGCAAATAGATGGTGAAACAGTGGAAACAGTGTCAGACTTTATTTTTTGGGGCTCCAAAATCACTGCAGATGGTGACTACAGTCATGAAATTAGAAGATGCTTACTCCTTTGAAGAAAAGTTATGACCAACCTAGATAGCATATGACCTTTGCCAACTAAAGTCTGTCTAGTCAAGGCTATGGTTTTTCCAGTAGTCATGTATGGATGTGAGAGTTGGACTGTGAAGAAAGCTGAGTGTCCAAGAAATTATGCTTTTGAACTGTGGTGTTGGAGAAGACTCTTGAGAGTCCCTTGGACTGCAAGGAGATCCAACCAGTCCATGAAGGAGATCAGCCGTGGGCTTTCTTTGGAGGGAATGATGCTGAAGCTGAAACTCCAGTACTTTGGCCACCTCATGCGAAGAGTTGACTCATTGGAAAAGACTCTGATGCTTGGAAGGACTGGGGGCAGGAGGAGAAGGGGACGACAGAAGATGAGATGGCTGGATGGCATCATGACTCGATGGACGTGAGTCTGAGTGAACTCTGGGAGTTGATGATGGACAGGGAGGCCTGCAGTGCTGCGATTCATGGGGTCACAAAAAGTTGGACACGACTGAGCGACTGAACTGAACTGAACTGAAGAGAAATTTATTCTTTCACAGTTCTGGAGGCCAGGAAGTTCCAGATCAAGGTGCTGGTTGATTCAGTTTTTGGTGAGAGCTCTCTTCTTAGCTCATAGGTGGCATCCTTTCCTCTGTGCCCTCACAGAGAGGAAGGGGCAGGGATTTCTGATCTCCTGATAGCACCATCGTGACTTAATTGCTTTTATGATTGTGTCCTTTACTAGTTGTGGAGAGCAGACTGCTATATTATTAAACTTTGTGTATCCCTCACTCTCCTTACTATTCTCAATGGTGCCTTGTTTGTTGATTTTAGTAGGTGTTTGGTGAACATTTGTTGAATTAAAATGAATTCTTACTCTCATTTTCTCTCTCTCTTTTTAACTTCTTAGGAATAGATTCTGTAGAATTCCACACTATTTCTACATCAAATTGTGTGTGTGTCTTCGTTCATCAACAGCATCTTCGATCTGTTTGCCTATCTGACACCTGAGGTTGTCTAGCATAGTTTTAGCATAGGAAGGACTCAGCAAATGCTTTGTGCTGACGAATGGATAATGAACCATACAGGGACAAGAAACTGGCCTGAGGTCCCACAGTGGCAAGGTAGAGGCTGAACTTCTTGTGTAGAGTTTAATTCTGGATCCATGCCTTCTTCTCATTTATCATTCTTCAGCTCAGCAATCAATTTTTTAGTTTAGCTGAACAGAGAATAATGCTAACGGGCAAAGCTGTAAAACTGGTTCTGTAAGAATGCTTGCCCTGGCTCTGTTTACAGCCATAGGCTGGAGTACCAGTGATAGCCACAGCTATCTTGGAAATGCAATATCCAATTACAAGGGGTTCAGGCAATAAAGTGACACTTCCGAATGCATACACTATGCATGTGTCCACAGCATTACTTTTGTAAAAGAACAATCTTCTTTCTACTAAATTTATTTAATTCCCAAGAAGAGCATTGGCTGAAAATCCATCTAACTTCCTATTGATTGACCTTGGAGTGCCTGAATCCCTACTGTACAGTTGAAGTCTGGTCTTCATATCTGTGCTATCAAAAGAGTCTCTCACTTGTCCCCATGAAAACGGTGAAGCTATTCTCCAAACTATCCTTCACCCTGACTCCAGAATTTTCCCTGAAAAACAAGTGAGCAGAAGATTTCATGTACCTGATTATGAAAGTAACTCTATTCATGGTAGAAAATGCAGGACCTCAGAATTGGAAAAAGTTGTTAAGGGTGCCTAATTTGATCTCTCACTTCATGCTACGGAACCTACTTTATGATTGTTCTTTCCAATGGGGACTTTCCATTGAGAGAAAACTCTCCACTCTCTGAGATAGCCAGCTAGTACTTTCCATCTTTGGGAAAGTATTCATGATACAATTAAGAAGAAAATATAAGTATGTGGGACAGTTAATGCGAAAGTTCTAAAATAGGAAGGAGGTGATCTTCCAGAGAAAAAGAAGCAAGACCAATGGGACTGCAGGGCTGGGGTTAAGGCAAGGCAAGAGAAGCAGGCTGGGGATAGAACATACAGTTATAATCCAGGGTTCGGAGATAGACGGTTATTCAAGTTGCAGAGAAAGTCACTGGAAGATTTTAGGTAGGAGGGTAACAGGATCTGAGTTATGCATTGGAAAGATCATTATGACAGCCCTATAGAACGTGGACATGGGAGGGGGACATGGCCTGCGTGGAAACAGGGAGACATTTTAGGAGGCTGCTGTAGTAACCGGGCAAGAGATGATGGTGATTTGGATCAGGGCTACAGGATGAAGACAGATATGGGTTCCAGGTATATTTTGGAGAGAGAGCAGAAGGGATTTCTGATATATTGAAAGTGGAAACTTTGGGTCTGAGCAGCTGTGGAAAGATGGTATACTTTGGTGAGATGGCAAAGACAGGGTGAAGAGCAGAGTTGGGTTGGGTTGGGGTAGGTGCCCTGATGTTTTAATCATTATCTCGGCCAAAACTTGTTATTACCTCCTTGTCTTCAGCTTCCTGGCCTCCACCCCTTCTCCAGGGTGAAATCCTTGTTCCAGCTGCTTTGCTCATGGAAGCACCTCTTTCCAGCCTTTCTACTACTGAACTTGATCCTTTACTGAATTAAGGAGCAACCTCTGCTGTTCATTTCTAGAGTGTCTAAAGTGGGGTTTGTGTGTGTGGGGAGAAAGTGTGTCCCCTCTTGGAACATAGGGTGACCACTGTTTCTGGAAACCCCACAGACACCCTCCCACTTGCTGCTCCAGGTAAGCACACCATTGGATAATTAAAAATAACAAGGTAACCCTGCAAACACTTGTGCTCCCCCCAGGGTATACTTTCATTCCGTGACATCATAAGACAAGACAGATAAGGCATTAGGTGCCCATAGTTGTTTAAGTTAGTGTTTACACTATCCCTAATCAGAATTCTGGAGCCTGTAGGCCTAGTGTAATCCTTTTATATAGAATACTCTCCAATTTTCCAAGAAGATCTCATCCTGTGTATGCCACTCTAATCCCTTCCAAACTTTGGCCCAGTAATTCCCCTTATGAAAAATAATAATAGTAGCTAATATGTTGTGAGTGTTTATTCTGTTGCTAAGCATGTTACATGGATTATCAATTCATTTCCAGGAAAAGTCATGAGGATCAAGTACTGTTGTTTTCACCATTTTACAACGAATGTGACTGAAGCTTAGAAAAGTTAAGTTACTTGCTCAAGGTCACACAGCTGGTGGGGCACGGAGCCAGAACTTAAACCCCATTCTGTTCTCAAAGCCACAGAAGTTGTTAAACATAAAGATATTCATTGCTATATTATTTATAGTGATGAAGAATGGAAATAAAACATCTGATAATCTAAGAAGGTGAACTAAATTATGTAAAACATATGATAGAATAGTTTTCAGCATTTAAAATCATGAGTGAAGTGAAGTCACTCAGTCACCAGCTCCTCTGTCCATGGGATTTTCTAGGAAGAATACTGGAGTGGGCTGCCATTTCCTTCTCCAGAGGATCTTCCCAACCCAGGAATCGAATCCAGGTCTCCCGCACTGCAGGCAGGCGCAGGCAGACACTTTAACCTCTGAGCTACCAGGAAGCCCTTTAAAATCATGAGTTGGAAGTAAATATTATATTGTAATATTATGAAGAAAATCTATTATATCATAATTCAAAAAGTTCATATAACCATACGTAGTGCTGGGCAACATTTAAACAAATATCTGTACTCATATGTACACTTTGATAAAGGAAAAGCACACACTGAAATCTCAATAGTGCTTTATCCCCAGGGTGGTTGGATTATGGGTGATTTTATTTTGTCTTTTCTATATTTTCCACAGTTTATATAGGGGCTTCCCTGGTAGCTCAGCTGGTAAAGAATCTGCCTACAATGAAGGAGACCCTGGTTTGATTCCTGGGTTGAGAAGATCCTCTGGAGAAGGGAGAGGCTACCCACTCTGTATTCTTGGGCTTCGCTGATGGCTTAGCTGGTAAAGAATCCAGCTGCAATGTTAGACACCTAGGTTCAATCCCTGGGTTGGGAAGATCCTCTGGAGAAGGGAATAGCTACCAACTCCAGTATTCTGGCCTGGAGAATTCCATGGACTGTGTAGTCTATGGGGTTGCAAAGAGTCAGAAATGACTGAATGACTTTTATATATTTTCCATAGTTTATATAATCACCATCAACATGAGTACCTACCATGTGCAAGGGCAACAAATACATTATCTATTTAATTCTCATATCAACACTATGATTTGAAGCTAACAGGTAACTTGCCATAGTACACGAGTAAGAGGTGACATAATTTTAAATTATATTTCAAATTAATTAAATTTCATATATAAATTAAAATTTTAATTTTAATTTAGACTGAACTCAGATCATAGGACATGAACAGTTATTACATGCTGTCTCTAAATCACGTTTATGGTCAGGAAAATAAAACCACAGATGAGAAATGGCACCAGTGGGAGCTAACTAACCACATAAAAGAATGGTTGTGACACCTGGGTTGACTGGGACTTGCAATAACAAAAGTTGACTTGAGCTGGCCTTGAAAAATGGATTAATCTTTAATATTCTTCGCATAATTTAAAACATGATAAATACTTCTTAGATATAATTTTTGTCAAGCTTTGGGCTGTCGAGGTGGAGTGGGATGCTCCAGAAGAAATCTGAGGGTCTTTTTGTTGGGAGCAGAGGGCTTGGTCTTAACATGAGCTCAATCTTTGACTAAAATTCACTATGGTAGCTTTTTGTGGCAGTTTAGAGTTGAACCAAAATCATATTCCACAGAGTCATTGACAGAACACCACAAGAGTGTAGAGGGTTCTAAGCTGTGTTTAAATTAAATGGCAAATGTAAACATAGTTTCAGAATGGCTGAAAGGCCTCAACATTGTGACTCCAATGGATAAAAATGTCTTAGATGTGGCTGAAAAAGTATTGCCTATACATAGAGTCCGGAGAAGGCGATGGCACCCCACTCCAGTACTCTTGCCTGGAAAATCCCATGGGCGGAGGAGCCTGGTAGGCTGCAGTCCATGGGGTCGCGAAGAGTCAGACACGACTGAGCAACTTCCCTTTCGCTTTTCACTTTCATGCATTGGAGAAGGAAATGGTAACCCACTCCAGTGTTCTTGCCTTGAGAATGCCAGGGACAGAGGAGCCTAGTGGGCTGCCGTCTACGGGGTTGCACAAAGTCGGACACGACGGAAGCAACTTAGCAGCAGCAGCATACATAGAGTTTTGGGGAAAGTTAGAGAGAAAATTTTATCTGTAAGTATTCTTAGAGTTATAAGTATTTTTTTTAATAATTATGAAAATGATTCATCCTACCAGTCTGGGAAGGATGGATAACTATTGCTGTCTTTTCTCACTCTATAGTCATATATGTCTATGCTGGTCATTTATCTAGAGTTATACAGTTTCTACTTTCAGGTGAAATCTCTATGTTTTCCCACAGAATGCAGCATTATGCTCTGCTTAGCTGAGCTGTGTAATTCCTCAGCCAGAATCATCAACATAAGAATCTCACATGTGCAGTGTGTCATAAATACTTAAAAATGTGTATTGAGGAGATGAATGAACGATGCATGGTTATAAAACATTTCATATACACCTTCAGTCCTTCACACAGGTCACGGCCAGGGTTGCCAGTGGGTCAGTGGGTGGTGATTGTGTCTTATGGTGCAAAATGTTCTTCTACCTTTCTGGTTGCCTTTTATTATTTATCATGTTTACAGGTGGCTTGTTTGCTTAAGACAAAGCCTGTGCCAAAATACCCAATCTAGGAAGATACTGTTTTGGTTTTGAATTTATTCCTTATAGATAACGACTGAGCTGGAACTGGTGCTCACTTCTCTAAGGCTGCAGCTCAATTACTCTTGGATAGATATTCATGGTGTTGCTGCAGAAAGTGTAAGCAAGTGGTCTGGGGTCTATTCTTTAATCATGCTCTTGCCCTTCTTATATATGATGGTAGGTGTCACGCATAGAACTCCAGGGAAGGTGACAAGGCCGTCTGGGATTTTCCAGAAACCATATTTATTTTTTTTTTTTTTTTTTCTCCCTGCTGCAAGTCTTGTTTTTCCCTCTTTTTGCTCAACATCTGTCTCCAGAGATCAAGAGTTTAGCTACTTCCTTAAAGTTCCGTTTAACATTTTGTATAATAACTAGACATTGTACTAAAATAAAGTTTGAGGATTATCATTACCCATGCTTCTTTATCTTGCATCAGCAGTACATACCACTCAGTGAGTAATTTATGTATACTAACTCTTTTGTCATAACAAATCCTATTACATATATGTAGTATTATATAATCTCTGTCTTTCAGATGGGGAAACCAAGGTACAAAAAGATTAAACTCTAGGGGTCACATAGTAAGCGATGGAGCCCAGATTTGAATCCAGGTAGGCTAGTTGTAGCAGACAAGGCGATGGCACCCCACTCCAGTACTCTTGCCTGGAAAATCCCATGGACGGAGGAGCCTGGTAGGCTGCAGTCCGTGGGGTCGCTAAGAGTCAGATACGATGACTGACTTCACTTTCACCTTTCACTTTCATGCATTGGAGAAGGAAATGGCAACCCACTCCAGTGTTCTTGCCTGAAGAATCCCAGGGACGGGGGAGCCTGGTGGGCTGCCATCTATGGTGTCACACAGAGTTGGACATGACTGAAGCGACTTAGCAGCAGCAGCAGCAGGCTAGTTGTAGAACCTTCACTTTTAACTTCCATGTTACACTGCCTCTTTTCGAGTTTTACTATAACATCTATGAGGATTATCCAAGGAAATTTAGTTTCAGGTATGATACTGTTCTGTTGGTTAGGTGATGTGGACTTGGCTGATTGGACTTGGCATAACTCCAACAGCAGCCTAACTGGGAAGTCACAGACAGGAAGACACATGAATAGGTATCTTGATTCTCTAGTTCTGAACTTATTTTCAGGAGAATAAGAAAAATAGGCTTATATGTTAACCCTGCTGTCTCTTTTCTTTCCCCAGTGAAGATTTGCTAGTAATCTTCTTCTCTTTTAATCTGTCTCCCCCGTTATTAGAAGTAGGTCAGCCTTTCCAAGTGAGAAGTGTCCTGCCCCTCCTGGCTTGGATGGGTCTCATCTGTTTGAAATACCTTCTTCTGATGCTTCAAGGTTGCCTTATCCTCACTACATCCATGTGCAAAGGAGCTTGCTCACCAGGCTGCTTTGGCGTCTTCATTTCAAAACTCTCAGGATGCATAGCTAGACACACCGACTTTAAAAAGTTTTGACATCGAGACTAAACAAGTGAGATGTGGATGAAATGGTGGGCCAAATAAAGATTCTTATTTAGAACCTTCTAAATAAAATTCTAATTTGCACACTTACCAACTTAAAATGGAAAGTTTGATCATGTGGCCAGAATGATATCTCAGAATCCAACAAAACTACAAAATGCCCAAGCATAGACTCAGATAGATTGGCTTATGCCACTTCAATGCAAGTGCATTAAAAGGAAAACAAAAAAGCAGAACAATATTACTGCCTTTCTTTGTTCCAGATATTTCTACACTCAGCTCCTCTTATTGGCATAATAATCAGATTTCATGCATGCTAAATTGCTTCAGTTGTGTCCAACTCTTTGCGACTCTATGAACTATAGCACGCCAGGCTCCTCTGTCCTTGAGATTCTCCCAGACGAGAATACTGAAGTGTGTTGACATGCCCTCTTCCAGGGGATCTTTCCAACCCTGGAATCGAACCTGTATTTCTAAAGTCTCCTGCATGGTAGGTGGGTTCTTTACCACTAGCACCATCTGGGAAGCCGAATGATCAGATTAGGTAGGTTTTACTGTCAACATATTACAGATGAAGAAAGTAACAATTATTGTTTAAGCAGCTGTTCAGGATTATAAACTTAGTTGAGGGCAGGCAAGATTTGAACCTGGGTTTTTGACCTCTCAGAGTAATCACTTGCATTCATAAGTGTTTGAACAATGTGCAAGCACCAAATTTTTCAAGTGGGTTTACTTAAAATACTCTCCAATCAGATAACATTTTTAGATGCAATTATTTTCCATGAAGAGTAGATTAATCAAATATAATCACTGGATAATCTATGTGATTAATCTTATCCTTCCCAACTTTAGATAAGCTTTGGTGGAACTCTGTTTGCCCATCAAACTGACTTTCATGATGAAATGCAATGCTACTGAACTGCTCTGCTTCAGAGAATCTATATTTGCTGAGCTCCTAATCTAGTGGAACATCTATGCTGCCCAGTTTTTTCTACCCTGTATATTGGGATTCACGCCAGAAAGCCTTTGAGGCTCATTCTAATTAGCTTTCTTTGGAGACTATTGTCTTGCCAATGTCTCCTTTTCTCATCAGTAATCCCAGTCCAGTCTTATCTTTGTGCCTAATTTCCACTTGCCTATTCTAATAACCTCCCTAATGGTCTCTATAAGCTTTCATGCTATTACTTTTGTCCCAAAACTCCCATCCCCAATCCCAAATCATATGCTATATATATTGGAAAAGATTAAATTCCTTGCTCTATATTTAATACTCAGATTTCTTGCTTTAAGACAATTTTCTAACGTATTGCTTTCTATTCTTGCTCAGGATACTTGTTCTAAGCAAACTGTTCCTTTTCTTTTTCCAGCACATGTCTTATAATGTCTTTCTCTCTGTTCCTTGCTACATGCTGGGCCTAAAGTGACTTTATCCTCTTCTTTGCTTGATGTTATCTTACACCTTCCTGGCCCAGTTCAGATTCTGCCCTCTTTGTGAGACCCTCCTCAGGCTTTGCAGTTGCAACTGCTCTCTTCTTCATTTTGGCTTCCCTAGCATTTTGAGTTTCTTACTATTATGCACTTGATAGTTTCAGCCTTAAATTATAGGTGTTTATAAATATATGACTCTATCTATATTCTATAACTTCCCTAAGGGAAGGACCGTTTCTTAATCATAGTCGTATCCTCTGCAAAGCTTAGCACAGCATCTTGTTATTATTATGTGTTCAGTAAAAAATGCTTAATGACTTAAGCACATTCTAATAAATTTAGTTTCTGAATGTGTGACAAAGGTTATGAAACCATTAAAACTAGATGTTTAAGAAGCAAGAACTAAAATTATTTTTAGATTCTGCTGTCATACTGACAGAATGGTATGTTTGATCAGGTGCTTTCTTTAATGTTACTCCTTCTGAAACACCCAATATATTCATGCAAAGGAACTCACTGTAATCTGCTTCTTATTCGAGATGTCACACATTGCCATTTACTTGATGATTATTTCAGCAGTCTTTGGATAAAAGCAGAATAATTTGATCTAACCTGCATTCATCAATATGCTTTGCTTTGATCTTATTGGTTTGTAAAAATTATGATTTGTTCTCTCACAATAATAAGGTTGTCTTCTTGTTATTCAGTTGCTCAGTCATATCCGACTCTGCAACTTCATGGACTGAAGCATGTCAGGCTTCCCTGTCCTTCACTGTCTCCTGGAGTTTGCTCAAACTCGTGTCCATTGAGTCGGTGATGACATCCAAACATCTTATCCTCTGTTGTCCCCTTCTCCTCCTGCCTCCAATCTTTCCAGTATCAGGGTCTTTTTCTATGAGTGGCCTCTTTCCATCGTGTGGCCAAAGTTTTGGAGCTTCAGCTTCAGCATGAGTCTTTCAAATGAATATTCAGGGTTGATTTATTTATAATTGACTGCTTGATGTCCTTTCAGTCCAAGGAATTCTCAAGAGTCTTCTCCAACACTACAGTTTGAAAGTGCCACTTCTTTGGTGCTCAGCCTTCTTTATGGTCCAACTCTCACATCCATACATGACCACTGGAAAAACCATAGCTATGACTATATGGACCTTTGTCAACAAAGTAATGTCTCTGGTTTTTAATATAACTGTCTAGGTTTGTCATAGCTTTTCTTCCAAGGAGCAACTGTCTTAATTTCATGGCTACAGTCACAGACTGCAGTGATTTTGGAATTGAAGAAAATAAAGTCTCTCACTGTTTCCATTGTTTATCCATCTATTTGCCATGAAGTGATGGGACTGGATGTCATGATCTTAGTCTTCTGAATGTTGAGTTTTAAGCCAACTTTTTCACTCTTTTCTTTCACACTCATCAAGAGGTTTTTTAGTTACTCTTCTCTTTCTGCCATAAGGGTGGTGTCATCTGCATATCTGAGGTTATTGATATTTCTCTTGGTGATCTTGGTTCCAGCTTTTGCTTCATCCAGTACAGCATTTGCATGATGTACTCTGCATAGAAGTTAAGTAAGCAGGGTGACAATATACAACCTTAATGTAGTCCTTTCCCAATTTTGAACCAATCCATTGTTCCATGCTTGGTTCTAACTGTTGCTTCTTGATTTGCATATAGGTTTCTCAGGAGGCAGGTAAGGTAGTCTGGTATTCCCATCTCTTTAAGAATGAGCTACACAGTCAAAAGCTTTAGAATACTTAATGAAGCAAATATTTTTTCTGGAATTCTCTTGCTTTTTCTATGATCCAGTGGATGTTGACTTTTTCTAGTCCTGTGGCCACTGCTGAGTTTTACAAATTTGCTGGCATATTGAGTGTAGCACTTTCACGGAATCATCTTTGAGGACTGAAATAACTCAGCTGGAATCTATCATCTCCACTAGTTTTGTTTGTAGTGATGCTTCCTAAGGCCCATTTGACTTTCAATCCAGGATGTCTGGCTGTAAGTGGTAGACCACACCACTGTGGTTATCCTGGTCATTAAGATCTTTTATGTAGATAGTCTTTCTGTGTATTCTTGGCACATTCTTAATATTCTTCTGCTTCTGTAAGGTCCATACCATTTCTATCTTCTATTGCAACCATCTTTGCATGAAATGTTCCCTGAATAGATCTCTAGTCTTTCCCATTCTATTGTTTTCCTCTATTTCTTTGCAAGTTTCTTGGTTGTGTCCATCTCTTTGGGACCCCCATGGACTATACAGTCGTGGAATTATCCAGGCTAGAATACTGGAGTGGGTAGCATTTCTCTTCTCCAGGAGATCTTCCCAACCCAGGGATCAAACCTAGGAAGGCTTTCTCATCTCTCTTTGCTCCTCTTTGGAACTCTGCATTCAGATGAGTATATCTTTCCTCTTCTCCTTTGCCTTTCACTTCTCTTCTTTTTTCAGCTATTTGTATCACCTCCTCAGATGACTATTTTGCCCTTTTGTGTTTCCTGTTCTTGGGGATAGTTTTGATCACTGCCTCTCATACAATGTTGAGAATTTTCATCCATATTTCTTCAGGCACTCTGTCTATCAGATCTAATCACTTGAATTGTCACTTTCACTCTATAATTGTAAGGATTTGTTTTAGGTCATACCTGAATGGCCTAGTGTTTTTTTCTACTTTCTTCAATTAAAGTCTGAATTTTGCAGTAACCTGACTGGAACTCAGATCATGAACTATCTCCTGGAGCTTGCTCAAATTATATTCATTAGTTGATGATGCTATCTAACCATTTCATCCTCTGCCACCTGCTTCTACTTTTGCCTTCAATCTTTCCCAGTATCAGGATCTTTTGTCAATGAGTCATCTCTTGGGATTGGATGGCTGAAGTATTGGAGCTTCAGCATCAGTCTTTCCAATGAATATTCAGGGTTGATTTATTTTAGGATTGATTAGTTTATCTCCTTGCAATCCAAGGGACTCTCAAGAGTCTTCTCCACAATCTGAAAGCATCAATTCTTCGGTGCTCAGCCTTCTTTATGGTCCAACCCTCACATCTGTACGTCACTACTGGAAAAGCCACAGTGTTGATTGTACAGACATTTGTCATCCAGGAGAAATATCAATAACCTCAGACCTCAGCTATGCAGATGACCCCACCCTTATGGCAGAAAGTGAAGAAGAACTAAAGAGCCTCTTGATGAAAGTGAAAGAGGAGAGTGAAAAAGCAGGCTTAAAACTCAACATTCAGGAAACTAAGATCATGGCATCTGGTCCCATCACTTCATGGCAAATAGATGGGGAAACAATAGAAACAGTGAGAGACTTCATTTTGGGGGGCTCCAAAATCACTGCAGATGGTAACTTCAACCATGAAATTAAAAGAAGAAAAGCTATGACCAACCTAGACAGCATATTAAAAAGAAGAGACATTACTTTACCAACAAAGGTTCATCTAGTCAAAGCTATGGCTTTTCCAGTAGTCATGTATGGATGTGAGAGTTGGACCATAAAGAAAGCTGAGTGCTGATGAATTGATGCTTTTAAACTTTGGTTTTGGAGAAGACTCTTGAGAGTCCCTTGGACTGCAAGGAGATCCAACCAGTCCATCCTAAAGGAGATCAGTCCTGAATATTCACTGGAAGGACTGATGCTGAAGCTGAAACTCCAATACTCTGGACACCTAATGCAAAGAACTCATTGGAAAAGACCCTGATGCTGGGGAAAATGAAGGCGGGAGGAGAAGGGAATGACAGAGGATGAGATGGTTGGATGGGATCACCAATGTGATGGACATGAGTTTGAGTAGTCTCTGGGAGTTGGTGATGGACAGGGAAACCTGGCGTGCTCCAGTCTGTGGGGGGTCACAAGAGTAGGGAATGACTGAGTGACTGAACTGAACTGAACTTGTCAGCAAAATGATGTCTCTGCTTTTTAATATGCTGTTTAGGTTTTTCATGGCTTTCCTTCCAAGGTGCTAAGTCTTTTAATTTTGTGGCTCCTGTCACTGTCTGCAGTGATATTGGAGCCCAAGAAAATAAATCTGTCACTGTTTCCACTCCCCCCACCCCATATATTTGTCATGAAGTGAAAGGACTGACTGCCATGATCTTAATTTTTTGAATGTTGTGTTTTAAGCCAATTTTTTTCATTCTCTTCTTTCATCCTCATCAAGAGTCTCTTTGGTTCCTTATCAGTTTCTGCCATCAGAGAGGTATCATCTGCTTATCTGAGGTTGTTGATATTTCTCTGGGCAATCTTGATTTCAGCTTGTTATTCATCTACCCGTTGATATTCTCAATAAAGTGAGAGAATCCTATTGTCTAAACTATCAATTAGATACAATTTATGTCACAACATTGATTATCTCAATGCTCACCTTCTGCTTTTTTTCAAAATTTTTAATTTCTTTATATTTTTTAATTACTAAAAAGAAAGCTTGTATAAATGATAATGTATATGTATTTATAATTTATACATATTTATTATATATCTTGTATATGGTACATATATCAGCAATGGAAAAACCCCAAAGGATGACAAATTTTGAAAGATAATAATAGCATTTTTAGTGCAAAATGATCTTAAGTTGAATGTGCAAATGCTATGCAAATCATTTGTAAAATTAATTTATAGTCTTTTTGCCAAATTGTGCCAGACTGAAGTCAAAAGGAAAGTGTCCTTCAGTAAAGCATGTATTATGTTTGCCTTGTGTAACTCACGATTTTGGTCCTAGGCTAATGAATCTTCGAAGAGGCACATGGACAACTTGAAATGTGTTCTGAGAATAATAATGAAAATGACACAGCTCTTAAAAATATGAAAAAGAGGCTACCAAAGTGGATTAAATAGCAATGAAAGGGCTTCCCTTGAGCAGAGTTTTCTAAGTTGTACCTCTGTTGGCAACCATCTTCCTTCTCCAGCCCAGTAGTCGGATATGTGTTTCCAACATCAGGTACTCACCAACACGTGGTGAGCCATCATCTCCCCTGCACAGTCCCTCTGGATTAGACACCAACCTCTTCTCTATTGAGACTACACACAGTAAACCTTACCCTTCCTCTTCTTTTGTCTGTGGTCATGAATGTGACACTTGCTTGTGACTATTATCTCTGTCTCAGTGGGCTTTCATCTTTTGTGCATTGGTGATTAGAATCAGGTTATTTACCCTGCACTCTGAAAAGTACACATACCCGCCCAAAGTTTTACATGTAATTTTTGGAGTTCACAGACTCGCTGATCCCAGCCCATGGCCTCTAAGCTTATAATTTCTTCTCTATACTATAAACGCTAGTTGAGCAGAGATTTTACTTTAATCATATTTGTATTCCCAATGAACCTGGCATGTCATAAATATTAATATTGGTGACTGCTTGATGAACTAACAAGAATAAGAAATTTGGACAATTATTTTGGAGAAGAAGGAGGGAAGATCTGCTTAATTAGTTATAAGAATTTCTATTCAATTCAGTTCAGTTCAGTCGCTCAGTCGTGTCCAACTCTTTGCGACCCCATGAATCGCAGCACTCCAGGCCTCCCTGTCCATCACCATCTCAGACTCACATGCATCAAGTCAGTGAGCCATCCAGACATCTCATCCTCTGTAGTGCCCTTCTCCTCCTGCCCCCAATCCCTCCCAGCATCAGAGTCTTTTCCAATGAGTCAACTCTTCACATGAGGTGGCCAAAGTACTGGAGTTTCAGCTTTAGCATCATTACTTCCAAAGAATTCCCAGGGCTGATCTCCTTCAGAATGGACTGATTGGATCTCCTTTCAGAGAAATCCTTGGAAGGTTGAGGTAGGGGCTAGATTTACAGGAGTTTGATGACAGGGACTTGGGAGTGTGGTCCTGGCAACAAGGAAAAGAAGATAACTGGGAATAATAGGAAGAAAGAGGCATCTGCTGCAGTCACAACTTGGTAAATTTCCACTCGCAATTAACTTCTCCAGCTCAGAGTCTATCCTCAAGGTTAGGGAGGAAAGAAAATCATTCCAAACACCCAAGTTAAGAAAATGATACATTTAAAAAAAAAATAAGGAGAAAGAGGATTACTTCTACTAGTTTAGTTTGACATTTGAGCCAACTATAAAGGAGGCTGTCCAGTGGTAAGGATTTTGCCAATGTTGTTCCAGGGCTTACATTTTCCCAGAAGCATTGTACTGTGTGTAATGCAACCAAAAGAATGAGTAGGGTCTCAAAAAGAGAATGCTGTTGGCGACTCTCTCCTTGTTTTTCCCTCTCATTTCCTCTCTAGTTCTCTCTTCCTCTCTTCACCATCTTTTTATTTCTTCCCCTTCCAAGCGCTTTTTTGTTAGTTTTCTAAGTGTGTGGTTAGTTGGAAGTAGAAACAAGCTGTTGCCTCTGCCAATTGTATGACTCAGGGCAAGTCACTTCATCTCTTTAGTCACATTTTATCATCTGCCCAGGAAAGGCACTGGACTATTCTAAGTTGTGATTGTCTCTCTGTGTGTGTTAGCCACTTAGTCGTGACTGACTCTTTGCAACTCTTTGGACTGTAGCCTGCCAGGGTCCTCTGTCCATGGGATTTTTCAGGCTAGAGTACTGGAGTGGGGTGCCATTGCCTTCTCCATGTGATGGTCTGTGGATTGCTAGTGCTTACCTTCCCTTTCTCTCTTCTCAGTTCTCTTATCTCAACTTTTGGGCCCAGCAGGGCTAAAATATTTTCATGACTATTAGGGTATAACATTAGTAATAATAACTATGCCAGGTTGTATTTTCCAAAGATGGCCACCACCATACACCATACCCACATGATCTCATTATACACCATGCCACTGATATCCTCATATTAGGTGGTGATGTCTATGTCCCTTTCCCTTGAAATTGGGAGGAACTTGTGACTGCTTTGACCAGAAGACAAAGAATGTAACGCTGTGCCAATTTCTGGGCCAACATCTTCAGAAACTCTCAATTTCCAATTCCTGTCTTTTGAGATCCTGAGTCATGAAAGCCAGCCACCATGCTGGGAGAAACCAAGTACCCACTCAGAGAGGCCCTGTGTGGGTGTTCTGACCAACAGACCCTGTGAGTTCCCAGGCAATACCCAGCATAAACCGCCAGGCCTGTGAGTGAAGAGGTCTTCAGATGATTCCAGCCTTCAGCTACTGAGTCGCCCTTCACTTCCCAACCAAGGCTTCAGACATTGTGGAGTAGAGATAAGCTGTCCACATGACATGTTTCCAAGTCCCTGATCCACAGAATCCAGAAGCATAATAAAATGGTTCTTGCTTTATATCATTAAGTAAAGGTGGTTTGTTAACACAGCAGTGAATAACCAGAATGGTAACTAACCTTTACTGAATGTTTGCTGTGTGCCTAACACTATTCTAAATGCTTCATTTAACCCTCAGAGCAATCCAGTGAGGTAGGTACAGCTATTGCCATCCTTCATTGAAGGGTAATTGCAGCATAGAGAAACTGAATAACTTGTTCATATTTACCCAGCTCATAATCCAACAGAGGCGGTCAGCCCTGGGGTCCTATACACTTAATCATTATACTATTATACCATTCAAATGCAGGACATTTTAGAAGATGCAAATATATTTCAACTATGGTTTTTATCTAGAGAAAATCATGGGATCAGATTGATGATCAGCCAAATAAAAAAGTTAGGGAAAGGGCTTCATAGATGTTAACTCATTAAAATATCAAAGGAATGCTGTCAGAGAGGCATTGTTATCTTCCTTCTCTTATAGATGAAGAAAAAAGATCCAAATAGGTTATAGATATCCTGCTGCTTTTATACAGACAGGTGGCTAGGAGAAGAGGCGTGTCAAAGTCTAAAGGCTGCCTTATCCTGTTAAACTGCCCACCCTCCCACTAGGTCGCATGGGCGATAAGGACTGGAAAGATGAAGAAATAGGAGAATAACATGAAGAGTACATTCTTTCTTAGTATAAAAGATCTAATATTAATTAATTACTATAATGAAAATGAAACATCAGGCAACTAAGCTCCTTGAGGGATGACATTGTGCCTCACCTTTGATACCGTAATTCCATAGCAGCATTTAATCAGTATTTGCTGGATGTATAAACGTGACTATTTGTAGTTGTTCTATGCTAATGTAGATTCCTATTATTCAGATTCATTATTTGTTTACTATTTACCATTCAAATTTATTACTATTAAATTATTCAAAAGTTATTTGCCACATCTTAATAGTTTAACCCTGTTAGGAAATAGTTTTCACCAAGAAAAACAAGGTTCCTGCTCTCATGAAATTTAAAGTTTAGTTGACAAGCAAACAAAAAGTTGTTCTTGTGAGGAGCCTGGTAGGCTACAGTCCATGGGGTTACAAAGAGTTGGACTGAGAGACTTCACTTTTTCACTATAACATACACAAATTATATTCATAAAATATGATAGTGACATTTAAGTTGAAGACTGAATGTCTACAAGATGCGTATGTAAAGTCTAGAAGGCAAAAAACTCTAAGCACTGGAAACAACTCATGTGGAAACATCTTTAAGGGACATAGGAAAGCTAGGGCTCTTAGAATTGGACACAAACTCAAAATGTTTGAGGAGCAGTAAGAAAGCGAGTAGGATGGAAAAAAACTGAGAAGAGTGGTATCAGGGTCAGAAGGATAGCAAGGGCTGGATCCTGCAGGGCTGGATTTTATTCTGAGGATGGGTACGAAGCCACCAGTGACTTCAAGCCAAGAGTCATGTGATTAGATTTATATTTAATACAGTCACTAGATGCTGTGTGGAGAATGTATTGAAGGGGTCCAAGTGGAAACAGGAAGACCTGTTTTGAGGTCATTTTAGAGAGCCAGACAAGAGAAACGGTGTTTGGGATAGGGTGATCAATGGCAGCAGTGATAAAGAGAGATAGACAGATGCTAGATACTTTTGAGAAGCAACCGCAATATAATCTGCAATTTTATTGGTTATGCAGGAATGAAAGGAATCCTGAAAGGCTTTCAGTTTGGGGTGAAGTACTTATGGGGATGAGGGTGCTATTGAATGAGGTCGAAAAGATGGTACCAATGGGGAGCAAGTTGGAGGAGAAAATGAGTGATATATGGTAAAAACATGCTCAAGAGACTAAATGAGTACTTATAACAATGGTTGTCATTTAACTAAAGTATGATCATGTGTATGATAAACTATAGTTCTTAGAATGCCCCCACAGGGCATTATTTAGCATCTACATTTTATTAGTGACCTTACTGAGGCTGAGATTAAGGAAAGCATGTGAGACCACTCAGGTAAGAGGAGGAGAAGCCAGGATCAGAACTCATATTGCCAGACGGAAAGATTTTCATTAAACCACGTGTGTGAGTGCCTGCTCAGTCTCTTCAGTGGTGTCTGGCTCTTTGCGACCCTAGGGACTGTAGCCCTTCGGGCTCCTCTGTTCATCCTATTCACTGGGCATTAAACTACACTGCATCCCAAGACCAGCATACACCCACACACACACACACATACACAGAGAGAGAAAGAGAGAGAGAGAGAGAGAGCGCGCGCACACGCTGGGTTTGCTGCTTCCTGCTGTTTGTTCAATGTGATTATTTGTAGTTCTGAATGGTTATTCCAAGAGAAAAGTAAAGTGAAAGTGAAAGTTGCTCAGTGGTGTCCAACTCTTTGCGACCTCATTGACTATACAGTCCATGGAATTCTCCAGACCAGAATACTGGAGTGGATAACCTTTCCCTTCTCCAAGGAATCTTCTCAACTCAGGGATCAAACCCAAGTCTCCAGCATTTGCTGGTGGATTCTTCACCAGTTGAGCCCCAAGGAAAACCCATTCCAAGAGAGGCCATGTTCAATAAAGCTCAACAAAATCTACTGGATGCCAACTAATCACAAGCTTTGTGGAAGACATCGTGGGGAATATACACAAAAAGGAGATAGGCCCTGCCCTCAAGGCACTGTAGAAGTGACATGTTTCTTGAGCAAAAGAGTGAAATGCCTTAGCATAACGGAGGGAAAGCCCAAAGGCAGGTGAGAGGAGTAGGGATTAGAAGACTTCTGAGAGGCAAGAGCATTTGAACTGGGTCTTGAAGGATGGGTGGAGGTTGAAGGAGAAATGGCACTCCAAACCAAAGAGACTGGCAAGGGCAGATGGGCATCAGCAAGTCCTGGTACACAGGAGCAGTGGGCAGTCATGGCAGAGCCTGAGCACCACAGGGAGAAGCCCTCCACCAGGCTCAATCACTGACTTCTTGGGTGACCTCCACAGGTTATTTAATCTTTGTGAGTCTCAGTATACTTTTCCATAAAATGCTGATAATAAGAGCATCTATTCATAGGCTTCTTTTGAGATATAAGTTGAAGGACTTAACACAGACCCTAATTCATAGGAGTGTCACAATTCACCTGTGGATAATTGTAGGGGAAGGAAAGTCAGAAAGCTGGAACCAAATCTTGGAGGGCCTTGAGTGCCATATTAAACATTTCAATTTTATCTGTAACCCACAGAAATTCTATCAAAAGTTTATGAGCCAGAGAAGGTGCCTAAGATGGCAGAGGAATAGGATGGGGAGACCACTTTCTCCCCCACAAATTCATCAAAAGAACATCTCAATGCTGAGCAAAATCTACAGGGCAACTTTTGAATGCTGGCAGAGGACATCAGGCATCCAGAAAAGCAGAACGTTGTCTTCAAAAACAGGTAGGAAAAATACAAAAGACGAAAAAAGAAACAAAGGAGGTAGGGAGGGATCTCCGTCCCGGGAAGGGAGTCCTGTCCCGGGAAGAGAGTTTTAAAAAGAGAGAAGTTTCCAAACACCAGGAAACATTCTCAGTGCCGAATCTGTGGCGAGTCTTGGAAGCACAGAGGGCAACATAACAGGGAAGAAAAACAAATGGGTGATTAAGACCAACAGATTACGAGCCCAACGGTAACTCCTCCAGCGGAGAAGCAGAGCAGACGCCTGCATCCGCCACTAGCAAGTGGGGGCTGGGCAAGGAGGCTCGCAAGACGTGGGCGGCAGCGCTTCTTAAGAATTGGCCGGGACGCCCTGCGCGTAACCAGAGCGAAATAACTCGGGCTAGCACACCAGACTGTGGGACAGTTACCACGCAAAAAGCTCTAACATAGGACACCGCCAGGACCACGCACAGAACAAAGGACAGAACAGAAATAGCCGGCTGCAGACCACCCCTGCTGGAGACAGGCAGCCAGAGCCGTAAGGGCTGGAACGTGGCAATCGCAGCCCCAGAGAGACTTTACTGACCAACCTGCAGGCAGGCTGCTTTGCTAACCAAGAATTCTTGGGGTGCTGGACAGTCACAATTTGCCTGAAAAAAGGTCCCAGGGTACACCCAGAAAACTGAGCAGCAGGAAAAGGCGATAAGCTGCACGACTGCGCTCGCCAAACACCTGAGCTACTTGGTCCTGGGAAGGGCACAAAGCGCAGGCCCAATCGAATCTGCGACTACCTGGGCGCCGAGCCTGCGAGGCTTAAACCAGGGAGGTGCCTGCAGCCTAGGGCTGGCCTCAGACGGTTCCCGGCGGAGAAACGTAGAGCCTGAGCAGTGTGCCCCAGATGTAGGGGCAGGCCCAGCGGGGCTGAGACACTGCGAATATACGCCAGAGCTATTTGGTAGCAGCATCCCCCCTCCCCACAGAGCGACTGACCAAGTGAGCCTTAAAAAAAAAAAAAAAAAGTGACTTCCACTGCCCCTCCTGTGTCAGGGCAGAAATCAGACACTGAAGAGATCAGCAAACAGAAGAAGCTAAACAGAGGGAACTGCCTTGGAAGTGACCCCACACTGCCTACAACACCAGAGAAAGTCCCAGAAATATCTTTACTATTTTTTGACCATTCTCTTTTTTTATTATTATTTTTTTTGGTAGATGTTTTTGTTTGATTGTTTTTTCTTCCTTTCTTTTTTTCTCCTTTTTTTTTTTAAATTTTTAAGTCCTCTATTTCTCTTTTAATTTTAATTTTTATAACCTACTATCACTTTAAAAAGAAAAGACCCTATTTTTAAAGCAAATGCCATATATACATATATATACAATTTTTTTGTTTTTGTTTTTGTTTTTTTTGAGTGGCTGTTGGTATTGGTCCTTAATAATTCCCGTGACTTTTTTTTTCTTCTTCTTGTTCTTCTTCTTTTCTTTAATATTGTATTTTTGAAAATCCAACCTTGACTCTAAATTTTTAATCTTTGCTTTTTGGTATTTGTTGTCAATTTTTTACATTTAAAAACCCAATCTTCAGTACCCAATTTTACCTGAGAGTGAGATTACAGGCTTGACCACTGTCTCTTCTTTTGGACTCTCCTTTCTCCCCAGCAGGTTGTCTCTCTCTCCTCCCTCTCCCCTCTCTTATCTACCCAACCCTGTGAATCCCAGTGTGTTCCAGATGATGAAGAACACTTAGAGAACTGGTTACGGGCTGGATCTGTCTCTCCCCCTTTTGATTTCCCTCATTTATCCTCCTGGCCACCTCTGACTACCTCCTCCCTCTCCTCTTCCCTGTATAACTCAGTGATCATCTCTGAGCCGTCCAGACAGAGGAGCACACATAAGGAAGTGATTACTGGCTAGCTTTCTCTCTCTTCTTTTGATCCCACCTCATCTCACTTCAGTCACCTCTAACTACCCCCTCCCTCTCCCTTTCTCTACATAACTCAGTGAACCTCTCTGGGTGTCCCTCAATGTGGAGAAACTCTTCATCTTTAACCTAAATGTTTTAGCATTGGCGCTATATAGATGGAGAAGCCTTGAGGTTATGGTAAAAATAAAACTGAAAACCAGAAGCAGGAGACTTAAGCCCAATCCTGAGAACATCAGAGAACTCCTGAACCCAGGGAACATTAATTGATAGGAGCTCATCAAATGCCTCCATACCTACACTGAAACCAAGCACCACCCAAGGGCCAACAAGCTCCAGAGCAAGACATACCACGCAAATTCACCAGTAACACAGGACCACACTGAAGAGTTTCAATATACAGGCAGCTCAAATTACTCCAAAATCATAGTCGTCTCCTAACCCATTTCTGGACACTTCATTGCACTCCAGAGAGAATAAATCCAGCCGTACCCAACAGAACTCTGACAAAAGCTTCCCTATCCAAGAAACCTAGACAAGCCACTGATACAACCCCACCCACAGCAAGGGAACCCCAAAATTAAGAGAATACACCGAAGAGTTTCAATATACAGGCAGCTCAAATTACTCCAAAATCATAGTCGTCTCCTAACCCATTTCTGGACACTTCATTGCACTCCAGAGAGAAGAAATCCAGCCGTACCCAACAGAACTCTGACAAAAGCTTCCCTATCCAAGAAACCTAGACAAGCCACTGATACAACCCCACCCACAGCAAGGGAACCCCAAAATTAAGAGAATTCCACAAATTCCCAAAATAAAAAGCAGAGACATTACTTTGCCAACAATGGTCCATCTAGTCAAGGATATGGTTTTTCCAGTGGTCATGTATGGATGTGAGAGTTGGACTGTGAAGAAAGCTGAGCACCGAATAATTGATGCTTTTGAACTGTGGTGTTGGTGAAGACTCTTGGGAGTCCCTTGGTCTGCAAGGAGACCCAACCAGTCCATTGTAAAGGAAGTCAGTCCTGGATATTCATCAGAAGGACTGATGTTGAAGTTGAAACTCCAATACTTTGGCCACCTGATGTGAAGAACTGATTCACTGGAAAAGACCCTGATGTTGGGAAAGTTTGAAGGCAGGAGGAGAAGGAGACGACAGAAGATGAGATGGTTGGATGGCATCATCACCTGAATGGACATGAGTTTTAGTAAACTCCGGGAGCTGGTGATGGACAGGGAGGACTGGTGTGCTGCAGTCCGTGGGGTCGCAAAGAGTCAGACACAACTGAGTGACTGGATCGAACTGAACTGAAGTGAAGATAATCTCTAAAGATTTAAGTCACTCATCCTTCCTTCACATGGAAGTCTTTCCAGGAGGAGCAAATCAGTCTAAGAACATGATAACCACTCTTCATTCTTGTGTGGAACTGGGATCAGGATGTGAGGTGTACCTGGAAAGTAGTGACTGGATCGAACTGAACTGAAGTGAAGATAATCTCTAAAGATTTAAGTCACTCATCCTTCCTTCACATGGAAGTCTTTCCAGAAGGAGCAAATAAGTCTAAGAACATGATAACCGCTCTTCATTCTTGTGTGGAACTGGGATCAGGATGTGAGGTGTACCTGGAAAGACTGAGCTCCCTTTCCCTGAAGGAAGACGCTGCCTCTGCTTCTCATCATGTTGACACTGTTGTTCAGTCACTCCGTCGCGTCTGACTCTTGGCGACCCCACGGACTGCAGCATGCCAGGCTTCCCTGTCCTTCACTATCTCCCAGAGTTTCCTCAAACTCATGTCTATTGACTCAGTGATGCCATCCAACCATCTCACCCCTTGTCATACCCATTTCCTTTTGCCCTAAAACTTTCCCAGCATCAGGGTCTTCTCCAAAGAATCGGCTCTCTGAATCAGGTGGTCAAAGTATTGGATCTTCAGCTTCAGCATCAGTCCTTCCAGTGCACATTCAGAGTTGATTTCCTTTAGGATGGACTGGTTGGATCTCCTTGCAGTCCAAGGGACTCTCAAGAGTCTCCTCCAGTATCAGTTCAAAGTATCAATTCTTTGACACTCGGCCTTCTTTATGGCTCACCATGACCTCATCTTATCATAAGAGCAGGAACCTCATTCATGAGTGCCCCATGACCTTCCAACAGCCCCCTTCCCTCATTCTGTCACCTTGGGGGCTGGAATTTTAACAAACAATTTTGCTGGGAATCGTTCAGTCCAGAGTAACAGCAAGGTAGAGCGTGTGACTCTGAAATGAGTCAGCTTATTCTGAATGAATACATTTATCCAGGACATTAGTCATCTGCGATATGTCTGTATCTTCATCAGAGCTGATATGAAGGAAGTGACAGGAGGTTTTCAGAAATAGCTGAGCTGAGTGTCCCTGTCCCCGTGACCAGCATGAGCCTGCGACTAAGGGTCTGTGGAAGCAGTGCCCTGGCCCCTTCACCCTCTGCCCTTCACTGCCAGCAGTGAGCTTGCCTCTCCCCACAGAAACCCTGAGCCTTTGGCTCTGCCCCTTGGGAACAGCCATGCTCCATCACACCCACTGTCTGTCCATGCGATTCTCTGGGCAAGAACACCGGAGTGGGTAGCCATGCCCTCCTCCACGAGATCTTGTTGACCCAGGGATAGAACCCGTGTCTCTCACAGCTCCTGCACTGCAGGCAGATTCTTTACTGCTGAGCAAACGGGGAAGCCTGGCTCTGCCCCCTACACCACTCCATGAACATCTTATCTGGGTGTCTCCTGGCTGACATTACTTCCTCCTTATTTCTTATCCCACAGGAAAGTTATGACCAACCTAGACAGCATATTAAAAAGCAGAGACATTACTTTGCCAACAATGGTCCATCTAGTCAAGGCTATGGTTTTTCCAGTGGTCATGTATGGATGTCAGAGCTGGACTATAAAGAAAGCTGAGCACCAAAGAATTGATGCTTTTGAAGTGTGGTGTTGACGAAGACTTTTGAGAGTCCCTTGGACTGCAAGGAGATCCAACCAGTCCATCCTAAAGGAGATCAGTCGTGGGTGTTCATTGGAAGGACTGATGTTGAAGCTGAAACTCCAATACTTTGGCCACCAGATGTGAAGAGCTGACTCATTTGAAAAGACCCTGATACTGGGAAAGATTGAGGGCAGGAGGAAAAGGGGATGACAGAGGATGAGATGGTTGGATGGTTTCACCAACTCGATGGACACGGGTTTGGGTGGACTCCGGGAGTTGGTGATGGACAGGGAGGCCTGGCGTGCTGTGGTTCATGGGGTCGCAAAGAGTCGGACATGACTGAGTGACTGAACTGAACTGAACCTTTCTCCCACTCAGCTTTCCAGCCAGTCACGCTGTAGAGTCTTTGAGCCCTGCTGCCAGCATCACTGGGCCACCGGATCCCATTCCACTTTCTAAGGTCCAGAGCTATAAACATTTCCCACTAACAGCCCCACTTACCCATTCAGGAGCATGGCTCACTGGCTTGCTCAAATGCCTACTCTTTTTCCTAAACTATCCCCATTTGCCCTCTCCCACAAGATGTAAGATACAGATTAAATTTGTTTTGTAACTAATAAACTCAGATGGAGTTCCCCGTTAATCACTGTCAGGAAGAAACCAAACATTTTGCCCCAGAGCATCATACATTTCATAATTTATTCAAAGATTAGGGGCAACCTAGCACTAACATTTTGATAACTTAGTAGGGAAATTAACAGTTGCCATCTATTTATCACTCCTTACTCCATCTGAAAAATGGAGAATTTCCTGCCGTATTAACAAACAAAGATGGCACAGCCATAAGTGCTTCATCCAGCCTCCAATGTGAATTCTGAGCCAGGAGGGCGTCCAGGAAGAACAGTGCCTGCTCTCTGGCAGCTTCCACTCCTCAAGGGGAGCACTGAGAAGCTGGTGCGGGGGAGGGAGTGTGAAAAACACAGGATGGGCCCCAGATAGCTGAAGTGCTTATGAAAGGAATGGTTTCAGTGAGCACAGATGCTTGCACCTTCCCATACAAAGAAAAGCTCCAAATTCCTTAACTTGGGATATCTACTTTTCTTTAATTAACAATAATCTTTCGATTACCTGCCCTTTGTTGTAAAACTTCTATATAACCTGACTCCTCCCCTCAAATCCTTGGAACAGTTCTCTCTGGTTACTTGAGATGCTGCCTCCTAGGTTTGAAGCCCGAAAAGAAGTTAGTCAAAGTGTTAGTCACTCAGTCATAGCTGACTCACTGTGACCCCTGGACTGTGGTCCACCAGGGTCCTTTGTTCATGGAATTCTCTAGGCAAGAATCCTGGAGTGGGGAGCCATTCCCTTCTCCAGGGAATCTTCCCAACCCAGGGATCAAATCCTGGCTTCCCATTCCACTTTCTAAGGTCCAGAGCTATAAACATTTCCCACTAACAGCCCCACTTACCCATTCAGGAGCATGGCTCACTGGCTTGCTCAAATGCCTACTCTTTTTCCTAAACTATCCCCATTTGCCCTCTCCCACAAGATGTAAGATACAGATTAAATTTGTTTTGTAACTAATAAACTTCAGATGGAGTTCCCCGTTAATCACTGTCAGGAAGAAACCAAACATTTTGCCCCAGAGCATCATACATTTCATAATTTATTCAAAGATTAGGGGCAACCTAGCACTAACATTTTGATAACTTAGTAGGGAAATTAACAGTTGCCATCTATTTATCACTCCTTACTCCATCTGAAAAATGGAGAATTTCCTGCCGTATTAACAAACAAAGATGGCACAGCCATAAGTGCTTCATCCAGCCTCCAATGTGAATTCTGAGCCAGGAGGGCGTCCAGGAAGAACAGTGCCTGCTCTCTGGCAGCTTCCACTCCTCAAGGGGAGCACTGAGAAGCTGGTGCGGGGGAGGGAGTGTGAAAAACACAGGATGGGCCCCAGATAGCTGAAGTGCTTATGAAAGGAATGGTTTCAGTGAGCACAGATGCTTGCACCTTCCCATACAAAGAAAAGCTCCAAATTCCTTAACTTGGGATATCTACTTTTCTTTAATTAACAATAATCTTTCGATTACCTGCCCTTTGTTGTAAAACTTCTATATAACCTGACTCCTCCCCTCAAATCCTTGGAACAGTTCTCTCTGGTTACTTGAGATGCTGCCTCCTAGGTTTGAAGCCCGAAAAGAAGTTAGTCAAAGTGTTAGTCACTCAGTCATAGCTGACTCACTGTGACCCCTGGACTGTGGTCCACCAGGGTCCTTTGTTCATGGAATTCTCTAGGCAAGAATCCTGGAGTGGGGAGCCATTCCCTTCTCCAGGGAATCTTCCCAACCAGGGATCAAATCCTGGCTCTCCTCGATTGGCAGACAGATTCTTTACCATCTAAGCCACCATTCTTTACCATCTGAGCCAATTTTTAGGGAAGCCCTAAAAATTCCCACCAAGTAAAACATAACTCTCAACTTCTAGGTTGTGACTATTATTTTTTCAGTTGATACCTCGTTACAAAAAGAGTCACATATGGTCCAATTCTCCACTCCATTTCTCTCTGTAATGTGTGTAAGTTCTTAAGGCTAAATTGTGGATTCTACTTTCTCTGAAGTGTGTACTTGTATCTCTCTTAAAACTTGGTGGTTCAGAACAATGAATGCGCTGCAATATTAGCTGACCCACAGTGAAAGTTCAAATCATCATTTCATTTCTCTTTATTGTTGCTCACATTATGAATGCTTCACATCCATGGGTACAATTTTTGTTTCTGGTTATTTGTTGCCTGTGTTTTTCTCTTTAGTCTTCCTTCAAAAATTACAGAAAACAGTAAAAACAGAGCTCATCAGTTTGCATTGTCCACAATCAGATTAACATTGGAGTGCTATATTCATCTAGTAGCCTAACAGTGTCTGATACAAAAGTTGCCTCTTTATTCCCGTGCTTTTCCTACAATTTTCCACACTGGTAATTCTGACTGACTGCATCATTTTATAAGACCATCTTCTTCAGAGTTCTTCTGTTTCACTTGCTCCCTTTCTCTGTCTCCCAATTCAACGTAACCCAAAAACCAAACTAATACAATAATTGAGTAAAATATTTTTGTCACTCTCTTAAAAGGTTTTTTTCCCTCAAGTCTGCTATTGGTGGTAACTACAGACTCTCTTTCCTAGATGAATGTATGTACTATATAGCTTTAAGAAGTTAATTCAAAATGTGCATTTGGTTTGATAAACTCTCCTTGCTTTTTCCACAAAGTTGTTTGCTGAAATCACAGCAATCTGAACTGCGCGACTGAACACTGTGTGCCTGTTCCAGGGCACTCCCTGTGGATGATGTAACCTGGCACAAAGGGCACACTACCCATGTGCTAGGAGACCCTGTTAGAACAGGTGAGGGCGCTCCTGAGAAGGCCTGAGTCACGTAACTGATGAACACAAGCCACTCAAAACTTCCCAGGAGGAGAAGAATAACCCAAGGATGCTGAAGAATTATGATCGAGGTTGAGCATCTTCACGTGTCACTAGGGAACACACATTACACCAACAGAGACCCATTTCTCATATATCAGACTGCTAAGAGTGAAAACCAAATACGCCCTGAATTCTCTTAGCAAATATGAACACACACCACTGGCCAGAATGCAAATCAGCACAACCCGCTTTTCAGATTTGTCTCCTAATGGAAATAAAAACACAGAGGGAACCTCATTAAACGCAAAGGTTTTTACACAGCAAAAGAAACCATAAAAAAATGAAAAGAAACCTCCAGAATGGAAGAAGACATTTGCAAATGATATGATCGACAAGGGATTAGTCTCCAAGATACACAAATAGCCCATACAACTCAATGTCAAAAAAAAAAAACAAAACAAACGAACAGAAGCAACCTGATCATAGGCTGGCTCTGTCTGAGGCATGGGGATATTGAATGACCCGTCATCAATATACAGAAGACTCTTGACATTGAGCCTTCTGCTCTTTGTGATCTCGTGCCATAGCAATGGGAAATAATGGTCACTAATCATGACTAAATTTACACAGTGAGATAGTAATAGAGAGATGTCCCCATGTTTAACAATAGATTGTAACCTTCTGAACTGATCTTTGCTGCTATCTGACAATAGGGAAATATTAATTTAGAGCATTGTTCTATAATTAGCTTGAGATCATTAGAACACTTCTGAATTACTTTGCTTTAGTTAATAATTTATGTAGAGAAGTCCTAAAACATTGATTAAGCATTTTAAAGGTATTCATTTGGTCTGCTTTCTTTTTCAGGCAAACATCACTTACTTGTGCGTAAGAAACCCTTTAGGACAGATGACGTTCTATTGTCAAAACATGAAGGATTTCATTCCATTCAAACAGCAGCTGGCACTTTGTTTTCTTACCAAAGGACTCAGTTCACCAAGATAATTCTCAAATATGCTCAGTGCCAGAAACAAGCATCAAAGTCATCATCTGACCAGTGAATGAGTCCAGATCACCTATTTCTCCACCTGAGTGGTTCATCCACTTGGAAAAAAGGAAAGTAAAGAGGTCTTGGAATTGAGTAAAAGGTTAGTCAAAATTAGAATGTATTTAAGGGGAAATACTAAACTTTTCACGTATAGACCTTAGAACACTAGAAAGAAGAATAATTATTTGCTGCTATTACTAGTTACTGAGCTAGGTATCCTAGTTGAAAGCACTTAAACTTTTTAAACATCCTAGTTGCAAACTTTAAGTAGCAGAGACTTTAAACAGCATTCCACGCGTGCTGCAGTCAGCCATGACACACCACCCTTGAAGATTTGGTGCCGGGAGTGTCAGCTCGGCTCATTGAATTCTACTCCTCTTTTATTTTGGTTTTGAATGTCCTTCAGAAAAAATGGAAAGAAATCACAGGGATTTCTTCTTGAATTTGTGTGCACATCCATAATCCCCAAAGACAGCCCCCAAAGTGATTTCCAAATGAGTTCTGGAGTTGTTAGCTGTGCATGCTGTGGTCGTGGATGGATATAGATTTCTAAGTGACAGTGTTAGTCACTCAGTCGTGTCCGACTCTTTGTGACCCCAGGGACTATAGCCCACCAAGCTCCTCTGTCCACGGGATTCCCCATGCAGGAATACTGGAGTGGGATACCATTTCCTTCTCCAGAGGATCTTCCCTACCCAGGGATCGAACCTGGGTCTCCAGCATTGACAGGCAGATTCCTTACCACCTGAGCCACCAGGGAAAATCCAGTCTAGGTGGCTTAACTAAAGAATTGTCAATGTTCTTAAAAGGAAGAAAAGGAAAGGATCACGGAAACAAGGGAGTGGACCAACTTGTTGAATAGGGTAGTGTACCGGGCTGAATGTTCACGTCCACCCAGAAGCTCAGAATACGACCATATTTAGAAGTAGGGCCTTTGCAGATGTAATCGTTAAGGACCTCAGGAGGGAACCATCCTCCATTCAGAGTGGCCCTAAATTCACTAATAAGAATAGGAAAGGACACAGAGGGACACACAGAGGAGGAGGAGCCATGTGAGCATGGAGGCAGAGCTGGAATTTCACAATCACAAGCCAAGAGATGAAGATAACAGAAGCTGGAGAGGCAGCAGGCACCCTCTGGAACCCTCAGAAGGCACACAGCCCTGCCACCTCCTGGAGTTTGCACTTTTGACCTCCAAAAGAGTGAAGGAATACATTTTCTGTTTTTCTAGCCATCAGATTTATGGTAATTTGTTTTTGCAGCCCTGGGAAACTAAAGCAGCTGAAAAACATCGCAATGAAATTTCAAACCCAAGGCTAAGGAACTGTTGTGTTGGAGAAGGTTCTTGAGAGCCCCTTAGACTGCAGGGAGATCAAACCAGTCAATCCTAAAGGAAATGAATCCTGAATATTCATTGGACGGACTGATGCTGAAGCTGAAGCTCCAATACTTTGGGAGCTGGGAAAGATTGAGGACACAATACTGTAAAACAATTATTCTTCAATTAAAAATAAATAAATTTTTAAAAAGAAAAAAAAGGGATAAAAAGCCTCTCTAAGAACAACTCTGAGATACTTTGATGAGTGTAAAATGAATCAAGGTGAACCTAGATCATTCCTAGAAAATGTAACATAATTGAGAAGCAGAAAGGGCACTAAAAAGCCCGAAAGAGAGAGGGCCACTCGGTCTTTTTAAAGAATCAAACCAGGAAAACAATATCCTGTTTTGCTGAATTTTCTTACCATTTTCCACTTCAGTTACCTCTGTGTGACATTTACCGCATCCTTTATAAAAGTCACCCCAAAGAACAGTGGCATGTTTACAGCAGAAAACAATCTTCTCAAGTGAGTTCAGTATTTGAGTCAGAGCAACAACATATCTTTGCATTTCAGTACCTGAAATGTTTGTTTTGGTGCTCTATAAATATTGTCGTAATCTTGAGAAACTTTCAGTTTACCTGAGGGCTGTTGAGTGGGTTCTCAACACCGTCTGACAATGTGTGATAAACCTTGAGAGCTTTTTCTGCACAGATCAGTGACTTTCTCTCACCTTCTGCAAGATATGGAACTTGAGAAAAGCTTTTATTGAGTGGTCAGAATTATCATTTACTTGGCAGTACAATGATCCCATTACAGGGAGTCTCCATACTCCCTGTTAAAGACAATTGGTAATGAATGTGGGTATCACTGAGAGCAGCCCCAGCTTCCTGGTTTAGAACCAGGAAGAGGGGAGATTTGCATTCTGGAGTCCTGCAACTGCTGGTGTAATTAGAGCTGTTGTTGTCATTTAGTTGCTAAGTCTTGTTCGACCCTTTGTGACCCCATGGACTTGCAGGCTCCCATGTCCACAGGATTTCTCAAGCAAGAATACTGGAGCGGGTTGCCATTTCCTTCTCCAGGGGATCTTCCTGACCCAGGGATTGAACCTGAGTCTTCTGCATTGGCGCTGAGCTACCTGGGAAGACCCAATTAGAGCTGTTATCTTCCCCACCCCACCCCCCATGAAAAAAAAACTGAAGTCAGACAGAAAACTCCACTGCAGGGAATGTTCCTGTCTGCAGAAATGGAGGAGGCGAGCTTATTCACTTGGTGGTATTTCATCTGCCCCCCAAGTGTCTCCTACATCATCTTTCTCTCTGGTTTTTCCTTCAGGGCAGATAAAACAGATTTACCACCAGTGAATCCTAGCTCCATTCTCAAGCTGTTCTAAGCATTTTCTGAAACATGGTGACCAAAATCGACCTTCCCAACCCTGAGCTCTAAGGTGTGGCATCCCTGCTCAGTCCTTCTCTTGGGAGGACAGAGCCCCCAGCCTCAGCCTGCTCTCCAGGCCCTTTTCCATAGAAATGTCTCTTTCCAGTGAACGGAAAAGTCCAGCCAGCCATAGCCCACTCCAAACACTTAATCATTTGGAAAACAACCTTTGAATGTTTAGGACTATGTGGACAGGAACTACAGACACAGGACACTTTCACGAGTGTGTGTTTCAGTGTTCACCATTCTCATTCAGTTCAAAATCGGAAGACCCTCATGGAAGCAAAGTCAAAAAATTTGTCGAGAAGAGATAAAATTTTAGAAGCTCTAGTGTTTAGGAGAAGTAATATAAAAAGCATGCTTTTTGGACAAGGAAATAGCTTAAAAGTTCAGTTAACAACTATTGTTTTTAATCAGCAAGGAGCCCCAAATTGAGAAGAAGGAGGGAAAAGTGAATACATCACATGAACATGATCCTGGTCAGAAGCAGAGTGTCCTTTCAGCTGATGTCAGACATGGCTACGAGTGTTAATTGCACATGGAAATATAACTTAATAACTAAGGTAGCCTCTAAACACGGCTCCCATGACAACACAGTTGTGCCTGGCAACCAACTTCACTTCCTTAGTGATAAATGAATCAACCACTTTATTTTTCATGGTGCAGCCAGTTCAGTGGAGGAGTCACATTGTCTTAGGAGCACACGATTAGATGGGTGTGGGGTCACCAGGCAGTAGGTGCGTGCGTGCATCCTAAGTCACTTCAGTTGTGTCCGACTCTCTGCAGTCCCAGGGACTGCAGCTCTCTAGTCTAATCAGGAATCTAGAATCCACAGGATTCTAGAAGCAAGAATACTGGAGTGGGTTTGCATGCCCTCCTCCAGGGGATCTTCCCAACCCCAGAATCAAACCCAGGGCTCTTATGTCTCCAGCAATGGCAGGCAGGTTCTTTATCATTAGTTCCCCCTGGGAAGCCCAGGCAGGAGGTAGTCCTTCCTAAGACAGTCACTTCACTGTCTAGACAGCGAGCCATCTCATACATTTCTCCCACTGACATTGATAGGAAGTCCAATTCAATCAAGGCACATACATTTTTAATTCTCGTTCTCTAAGGCATATGCTAAATGTCTCTTTAATATTTACAATGTCTCAACGCTTAAGTAAAGAAATGAAAAAAAAAATAAGTTCAATGCAGACTTCTTTGAGGAAAGACACTTCTTTTTCTCTAAGACCATCTCAGAGTCGGTTCAAAGTTTCCCTTTCCTAATGTAAAGTTGAACATTTTTGTTCTGTTTGGAGCAAAGAAACATCTTATTTAAACTCTTCTCTGTGGATGATATTTACCTAGGGGAGCTTTGTCCCTTTTGATATTACTTATGTGCAGTAATATAAGTAAATAATTACTCATATTACTTCAAGGATCTCAAAATTACTTTGAGATCCTTGAAGATTTTTAAGAGTGGAAAGGAGTCCCCAAGCCATCCAGTTGGCTGGCTAGATTATCACCGAATTTCACAGTGTGTGGTTTCTTGCTGTTGGACCCAGGCACGGTGACAGTACATCTGGCCAGATCCCACCCTGAGACGTTTTCTGGCATCGATGCTATAGCTTGTTCCCCTTGTGTACTGGAATATGAAATTGCTACAGATACGCCAGTCTTCGCCCTGTAACCCTCCCACCTCCGTGTCAATTGCAGGACTAATTCAAGGGACCATTCTTTCTCAGATCTTACTTTTATCCAGTATCAGATTCCTATAACCAGTGAATCAGAGCTCTGCCTTTTAAGCTAAACTAGTTTGTCAGAATAGTTCTTTCATCGCTAATTTCTTCTTGTTTTTAGGTTCCCTCCATTCTGAGTCAGAAAATGAAAAGAACCACATGTACCTAACACTGTAAAAGAGACTTTCAGCACTTTGATTCATCATCAGTAATCACTCACCATCAACTCTAGGGTTATGTGGCCACAGCACTTCACTGAGTTCTCAACTCCACACCATTGACCTAAGGTAACAGCTATGGACACCTATTGGTTGCCTCACTGGACACTGAGGATGCTAATATGAATAGTTAACATTTGTTAACATTACTCAGTAGCAAGTCATTTATAGACAGATTTACATAAGCCTCCTGGAAGCTTAGAGGATATGTTTTATTATTAACCCCATTATTCAGATCGGAAAACTCAAGAAACAGGCTTAGAGTGGCTTAATAATTCTCCAAACGACACAAACCTTGCTTTGAATTTAGCCTCTCAAATATCTAAGCTCTTAACCATAAGATTATATGCTGCTAAAATCAGAATCAGAATCCATACGTTAAAATTTTTCTTCCCTGGAGAGATTCATACCATCTAGAAGACAGAAAAATAAATAACAAAAGCTGAAAAGGGTTATTATAAAGTTTCTTGTATTCATTTATTATAAAGTTTCTTGAAAATGTGTGAACAAATGAAGACTTTAAAACAGCAAATTAAAATGTTACTGAGGGATGGCAAACAGTATAACTGGTTGAGTCTGGAGATAGGGGATGCCTATGACCAGCTGATATGGGAACCAGGTCCTGACTGTGGGAAGGGGGTTCCTTCAGGAAAGAAATGGGGGGTTTTCAGGGGAGGGGAAGAGGAGCACAGAGTGGGGGCTCTGTCCTGAGCACCAGGCTATGGTAGTGAAAGGTCTCAAATTGTTCTTCAGTCACTGAGTCGTGACCCGCTCTTTGCGATCTGCAGCATGCAGTCCACGCGTGCAGGGACACGCAGGCTTCCCTGTCCATCACCAGCTCCCAGAGCCTACTTAAACTCATGTCCATCATGTTGATGATGCCATCCAACCATCTCATCCTTTGTCATCCCCTTCTCCTCCTGCCCTCAATCTTTCCCAGCATCAGGGTCTTTTCCAATGAGCTGGCTCTTTGCATCAGGGGGCCAAAGTATTGGAGCTTCAGCATCCGTCCTTCCAACGAATATTCAGGACTGATTTCCTTTAGGATGGACTGGTTGGATCTCCTTGCTGTCCAAGGGACTCTCAAGAGTCTTCTCCAGCACATTTCAAAAGCATCAAGTCTTCAGTGCTCAGCCTTCTTTATGGTCCAACTCTCACGTCCGTATACTACTACTGGAAAAACCATAGCTTTGACTATACAGAGCTTTGTCAGCAAGGTAATGTCTCTGCTTTTTAATATGCTGTCCAAGTTTGTCATAGCTTTTCTTCAAAGGAGCTACTGTCTTTTAATTTCAGAATAATAGCAGAATGCACATTTAAACTCTTTTAAATGCTTTTAATTATGATGATGAATTGCCCACCACTTACAGGGTCAGTGTTTGAGAGGTTATCACTAATATAATTATTATTATTCCTATTTTTAACTTAGATGGTGGAAAATAACTAGTGTCCAAAAGTTTAAGGTAAGGCAACTAACATTAAGTTCACTTCAGTTCAGTCGCTCAGTCGTGTCGGACTCTTTGCCACCCCATGAACTGCAGCAAGCCAGGCCTCCCTGTCCATCACCAACTCCCAGAATCCACCCAAACCCATGTCCATTGAGTCGGTTATGCCATCCAACCATCTCATCCTCTGTCGTCCCCTCCTCCTCCTGCCCTCAATCTTTCCCAGCATCAGGGTCTTTTCCAAGGAATCAGCTCTTCACATGGTGGCCAAAGTACTGAAGTTTCAGCTTCAGCATCATTCCTTCCAATGAATGCCCAGGGTTGATCTCCTTTAGAATGGACTGGTTAGTACACCCGAGACAGATTCATGTCAATGTATGGCAAAACCAATACAATATTGTAAAGTAAAATAAAGTAAAATTTTTTTTTTAAAATGGACTGGTTGGATCTCCTTGCAGTCCAAGGGACTCTCAAGAGTCTTCTCCAACACCACAGTTCAAAAGCATCAATTCTTTGGTGCTCAGCTTTCTTTATAGTCCAACTCTCACATCTTAACATTAAACATCTCACAACTAACATTAAACATCTCACAACTAATATTAAACATCTGGAAATTTCAAAAGAAGCCCTGGCTGCATGGGTTGCTATGACTCAGTCTGGTTAACAACATGTGGAGAGAAAAATGTTCCATGCCAAGAAGGGAGTATGTCCCTACAGCGCCACTGGAGTCCCGGCTACTTAACCTCATCACAGAGAGGAGGAAAGCCGCCCATTTCAGTTTACTTGGGTTTTTCTCTTACTCATTTCATTACTCAGCTATTCTTTCAAATAAAAGATCCTGGTGATAATATTCTCAATTCATTGTCAGTGCAGCCACTGAGGGGGACTTCATTTTTTAGCTAGAGTTTCTGAGCAGAAATTTGGTTTGTTTTTTCTTCACGGCAAATAGGACACAAACACTCCATGGCCAGTAGGAGAAGCAGAATTAATGACTTCATGGTCCTGGTCCAGCATCATCTGTTCCTATCAACCTTCTTCGTTTAAATGAAACTGATGGGAAATGGATGGCTTCAGTGTGGGGGGATAGATGTGCTTCAGAATTAAGAACTGCTTCAGATTGCATGGCACCCCAGAGGGTCTGAGTTGGTGCTTGCTTCAACTCTGCAACCCTAGGGACTGTAGCACGCCAGGCTCCCTTGTCCTTCACTAACTCCCAGAATTTGCTCAAACTCATGTCCATTGAGTCAGTGATGCCATCCAACCATCTCATCTTCTCTCCTCCCCTTCTCCTCCTGCCTTCAGTCTTTCCCAGCATCAGAGTCTTTTTCCAATGAGTCAGCTCTTCGCATCAGATGGCAAAGTACTAGCACTTCAGCTTCAGCATCAGTCCTTCCAATGAATATTCAAGTTTGATTTCCTTTAGGATTGACTGCTAGGATTGACTTGACTATAAAGACATAAAAACTTCATTTGTCAGTGTTTTGTGGATTTTCTCATTGCAGATAAGGAAATATGGACCTGTACTTAGCCAACAGAATTAAATACATAAACATAATTTCTAAGAATCAAAATAAACTCACACCGTCTACCTTCCTTTTAGCCAACTTACATTTTCCTTTCAGGGTGAAATTGTACTGTGGCGAGGTAAATGACAAGACACATTGACCAAAAGCATTTTCCCTTTTGAAATAATGAAATACACATATTCATGTAGCCATAACCACAGTGATGAAATGCTAGAGCAATTTCAGAGAGAACATTCAATCACAAGCAGAATAAAGCCTCTATTTGGGTTTTGATGATAGTGTTTCCATCTGTCTAGCTAAGGACACAGGAGAGCAGGACCATTCCAACCTGCAGCAGAAGCAGCGAGACACCCACTTCCTTTGCAATTCTCAAGATAAGGAAAGAGATTTAACAGTGTGTTTCTGTACACTTAAAAATATTATGCATGCCAAAACTGTGAGTATTGTATTTATAGGGTATCTGAGATATGCTAGACTTTTTATGGCTGATGCCTCAATATTGATTTAACGCCTGTAGTTTGTGAGTTTTTACACATAGTACTATAGGCAGATTGTAAACTTTTGATAGGTCAGTGAACTTTTAATCTGCCATCCTAACAGAGACACATTTGAGAGTGACAAGGAGTCAGCTTTCCAATTTCCCGTACAACAGAGGTCAGAAGGGTTCCATCCCCAAACCAGGCTGTGAAGGCAACCCCCTTCAGAGACTTTCTTTCTTAAAACTCCAAGTCGACCCACAGCCAGCTGGAGGCACAGGTGACATTTCTTATAATTCTCAAATTCCTCTTAGAAAACACTGAGGTTGGGGCCTCAATAACTATATCTTGTAATGATCAATTTGAGAGACAAAAATAATTCACTTAAAAATAACTTAAAAGTCAAACTGATAAAAATGTGAATGATTTATACAAAATAGGCTGAACCCCAGGGTTGCACTAGAGAACTCATGGGCTCTGGAGTCCGTGGTCCTCAGATCGACGAGAAATCATGAAGGTGCAGGTACGTAGGTGCTGCCCTCTTAATCATGAACTCTAGATCCTCAGTTTGAAAAAAGACAATTATTTTCTTCTTCAATTTGAATTTCTAGTGGATCTTACTGAGTAACAGGTTCCATCACTAAGTAGTCAGATCATTGTTTAAGTTTTCATTGTGGAGTGACATAAAATGAACTCAGCTGACTTAAAATGAAAAATAAATGTACTGGATCAAGACACTACATGCTTGCTTTGCTCCAGAGTTACAATGATGACTTCCTGGCTGGGTTTCCTCTCTGCCCATCTGCTCCTTAATTTTATCCCACTTATCAAGGCAAATATAAATAAAATAAATATTACATAAAGTACACAGACTCAAGGTGGTGGCTAACTTGTGTTGGTCTGAGAATTTCTTTTTTATGCTGAAGTGCATGTATCTTTAAAATCTTCATGAGTGCTATAATTTAATATTAATGAGTTTTAAAAACTTATTTGCATAAGTGCTTGAATTTGGTAAACATTTTATTTACAGAGACCTGTCTAAGCACTGTTAAAGGCTTTAAACAAAGAACTCAAGGCAGATGAAGTAAAACAAAGCGATTTCAGATTCACTGAAATGCAACTACGAATTCCAAAGACTTGATAAAAACCTGGCAAGTCACTCTTGTGTGATGCCAAACAACATCACATCTGGAGACATTTTGAAAGTAAATGTTTCATTTTCTACATGCAAAGTGTTATACTTTGGCTTCAGATTTCTTCCTCATTTAGAAAATCTTTGGAACTTCCTTGGTAGTCCAGTGGTTAAGACTCTGAGTTCCACAGAAGAGGTCATGGGTTCAGTCCCTGGTAAGGGAACTAAGATCCCACATGCGTGAGACTTAGCCAAAAGAAGGAAAAATTAAACAAATAAAAGGGAATGTACTTTTTTAAAAAGAAAGAAACATCTTTCATCATGTATTAATTGCAATCTAATATGACAAGAACAGGAAAAGGTGTCGAGCACAGGTCTTCAGGACGCAAGCACGAAGCCAGGACACAGGCGGTGGCAGTCGTCTTCACGGGCCTTTTGTTTTTACAGAGATCTATAGAAAAGTGAGTATGTTTTCATTTGCTGCATTGTTTGCAAGGTGCTTGCATGCTAAATCGCTTCAGTCGCGTCCAACTCTTTGTGACCCCATGGACTGTAACCCATCAGGCTCCTCTGTCCACGGGCTTCCTAGGCAAGAATACTGGAATGGGTTGCCATTTCCTTCTCCAGGGGATCTTCTCAATCCAGGGATCAAACCCGGGTCTCTTATGTCTCCTGCATTGGCAGCTCGGTTCTTTACTACCAGCACCACCAACATGGCTATACAAAATATTTTGGTGCCATGTGACCATATTCATCCATGACACTGTGCAAAATTCTATTAGCTTATTGAAAAGATTTACATATTATTTAGTACTCATCTGTGGTATTTCACTTGAGATGCCCCCTGTATTTATTTTTAATATTTTCATAGATGCAAACTCTCAATGAACATATGAGCAGAGCAATGGAAGTTCTAATGGCACTGTAATTGTCTTGGTCTGTCTCAGAGTCCTGGGTATTATCAAACATAAAAACCAAAGACACCTTCTAGGACAAAATTTTGCACTTATAGTAAAAGCTCAATTGAGCAGATCAGAGATAGTAAAGGAAGGTCTAGATAAAAGAAAGGCAAAGAGAGGAAGAAAAAAGGTCTCAGAAACTATGAATCTATATCTGATACCATATACTGAAACCAACATAAAAGAGGAAAAGAAGATGAAAAAAAAACAAGTCTAGAGTTTGGAGGGTTCAATCTCTCAAAAAAAAAAAAAAGAAAGAAAGAAAATCAATTTTACTTCAAAAAAAATCTGAAGAAAAAATCTCAACCAATTTTCATATAAAATTATCATTAGAAAAACAAATACAAAATAATTTCTCTAAGGACCATAAAAGCATGCCAGAAAGACTTCTTTTTTTCACAAAACAGTTGTACCACAAAGAAAAACACATAGCAGTCTCACAAGATCTCAATGCAAAAAATTTGAAATAGAATTTGTACACTCTGAACAAGCAGGTTCATTGAAGAAATATAAGAGTGGTACAATATTAGAAGTTCACTAATAACATTCATCATATTAATAGAGGTAAGGGAAAGTCAAACTAGCAAGGAGAGCAAACCCGTCAATACTAAAGGAAGTCAACCCTGAATACTCATTGGAAGGACTGATGCTGAAGTGCCAATACTTTGGCCACCTGATACGAAGAGCCAAGTCATTGGAAAAGACCCTGATGCTGGGAAAGATTGAGGGCAGGAGGAGAAGGGAACCACAGAGGATGAGATGGTCGGATGGCATCACCGACTCGATGGACATGAGTTTGAGCAAATGCCGGAGTTAGTGGAAGACAGGGAAGGCTGGTGTGCTGCAGTCCATGGGGTCACAGAATGGGGCATGACTTAGTGACTGAACAACAGCAAGGGGAAATCATATAATTTTCATAAATATATAAAAGATATTTGACAAATCCATTGCTGTTCAGTTTTCATTTTCCCCTATGTTCAGACACTACTCCCTAACCACGCCCCACCACTACGTTTTGAAGTAGATGCAAGCTACAAAGCTCACAGCAATTTTCCCTTGCATATTATCAGTTTATCTATTATTTCTCATACAGGCGAATAATGCAGTGAGTGTTCCATGCAGTATTCTGTGAGGTATAAACCCATGTTTCGAATGAGTATTTTTCCTCATGTGTATTTCTTTACTTCATTGTTTTTGGTTTCCAAAAAATAACTGTTCCTATGGAAACAGTAATGGTGCCATTTTGCCTTAAGAGCAGTATGTAAGAGAATTATGTATATATATAAAGTCATTTAGTTTCATGCTTTTATTCCCAAAACATCTGTAATTACATATCCAATATTATCACAATATCAAAAATTTGGAAAAAAATTAAAATTGAAATTAAGAATTTTCTTTAAATTAGGTTCCAATATTTTTCAAAGTTCTATCTCTTGGTGAAATATAAAATTTGATCCTTATTTCATTTATTTGTTAATTGACCCATTCAACAAAAAATTTATTAAATGCCTATCTATACTTTGGCAAAGATATAGAATTTATCACAGTACATTTATCGTATGTTAGAAAATACAATGAGATTTTAACAAGAAATATTAAATTTGGAAAACTCAGCAGTGGCCACAGAACTGGAAAAGATCAATTTTCATTCCAATCCCGAAGAAAGACAATGTCAAAGAATGCTCAAACTACTGCATAAATGGACTTATTTCACACACTAGTAAAGTAATGCTCTAAATTCTCCAAGCCAGGCTTCAACAGTACATGAACTGTGAACTTCCAGATGTTCAAGCTGGATTTAGAAAAAGCAGAGGAACGAGAGATCAAACTGCCAACATCCATTGGATCATCAAAAAGGCAAGAGAGTTCCAGAAAAACATCTATTTCTGCTTTACTGACTATGCCAAAGCCCTTAACTGTGTGGATAACAACAAACTGTGGAAAATTCAAGTGATGGGAATACAGAACACCTGACCTGCCTCTTGAGAAACCTATATGCAGGTCAGGAAGTAACAGTTAGAATTGGACATGGAACAATAGACTTGTTCCAAATAAGAAAAGGAGAATGAAGGCTGTATATTGTCACCCTGCTTATTTAACTCATTTGCAGAGCATATCATGAAAAACAGTGGGCTGGATGAAACACAAGCTAGAATCAAGATTGTCAGGAGAAATATCAATAACCTCAGATATGTAGATGATACCACCTTTATGGCAGAAAGTTCTTCTTAAAGAAGAACTAAAGAGCTTCTTGATGAAAGAGGAGAGTGAAAAAGTTGGCTTAAAACTCAACATTCAGAAAACTAAGATCATGGCATCCAGTCCCATCACTTCATGGCAAATAGATGGGGAAACAATGGAAACAGTTTTCTTGGGCTCCAAAATCACTGCAGATGGTGACTGCAGCCTTGAAATTAAAAGACGCTTACTCCTTGGAAGAATAGTTATGACCAACCTAGACAGTATATTAAAAAGCAGAGACATTACTTTGCCAGCAAAGGTCCATCTAGTCAAAGCTGTGGTTTTTCCAGTAGTCATGTATGGATGTGAGAGTTGGACCATAAAGAAAGCTGAGTGCCAAAGAATTGACTCTTTTCAACTGTGGTGTTGGAGAAGACTCTTGAGAGTCCCTTGGACTGCAAGGAGATCCAACCAGTCCATCCTAAAGGAGATCAGTCCTGAATATTCATTGGAAGGACAGGTGCTGAAGCTGAAACTCCAATATTTTGGCCACTTGATGCGAAGAGGCAAGTCATTGGAAAAGACTCTGATGCTGGGAAAGATTGGAGGTGAGAGGAGAAGGGGATGACAGAGGGTGAGGTGGCTGGATGGCATCACCAACTCAATGAACATGAGTTTGAGTAAACTCCAGGAGTTGGTGATGAACAGGGAAGTCTGGCATGCTGCAGTCCATGGGGTTGCAAAGAGTCAGACACAACTGAGTGACTCAACTGAACTAAACTGCTTAAATGTGTGCCTTAAAAATCTTTTGTCCTCAAGGAAGAAGAATGATAAAAGTATCTCTAACATTTTTACATTTTCAGAAGGGTTATTTAAAAAGCTTAATTACCAAAAAGTGAAAGAAATTATTGCAATAAAACTCAACTGCTTCATTTTTTCAGTCCTGGAGCATCTCAACATTACTCTTAGTTAATTATTTTTCATCTTTAGAGCTGAAATTTAAATGGTCCTAAAAATAGCTCATAAACAAAGACTTTAATTTTGAGAAACTTGAAGCAGGCCCACTGCTGACCATTTATTAGAAAAGATACTCATAATTTATGAGAAAAGAAGCAATAGACATACTTCTTTTCAAGACAGTATAAGTTAAATCAGTTTGATTTGACTGTAATTCACAGATATGTCAGGTCACTTGATTGCTTAAATTTACAGTACTAAGGTCTTTTTTTCTCTCTCATTTAAATAATTTAATTTTTTTCTAGTAAAAAGTTGTAATTCAGAGCAAAGGAAAGCACTTATCTTAATAATGCATTTTTTTTGGTATGAACACATCAACTTTAATTGGATGTCAACTTTAAAAGGATGTCAATGACATATACTTCAGCTTCATAAAACTGTTCATTAACCTGAGGCCCATGATTTAATTTGCAGAGGAAGTAGGGAAGGAACCGGGGGGAGCATCTTGAACAGAAGTTTAAACCTGAATCTTGGTTGAATAAAGTGTACACAAAACACTGTCATTGGTTATGATGCAATAAGATCTAACCGTGCTGGACAAAGCACCTTCTCTCTCTGTATATAGTTAAGTGGTTTCAGAAGCAGGTCCTGGCAGGGAATGGCATTTTTGTGAGGCAACTTTCCCTGAAGCTAGACAGCACTCTATTACTTAGGTTCCCCATTTTATGTGGTAAATGTTCTATAAAAATTTACTGATTAAAAGGTGGACTTCTATCAGTAACCATCCAATATGAATCAGTGACTAGGAGTTGAAAATGGAGGACTTTGGGCTAGTGATCTAGGTAGAAACAAGAGCCTCCATCAAGAATCAGGGTAGTAACAGCCAGCCTACACAAAGTTTGCTCTTAATTTGGGGAGGGTGAAGGAAAAAGATTTGGTTCAGATGATCTTATTTGCAAAGCAGAAATGGAGACACAGATGTAGAGAACAAACATGGATACTAAGAGGGGAAGGAAGAGTGGAATGAACTGGGAGGTTGAGATTGACATATACACATCACTATGTATAAAATTTTCCAGGCAAGAGTACTAGAGTGGGGTGCTATTGCCTTCTCTGATGTATAAAATAGGTAACTACTGAGAACATGTGGGTTAGGTCAATGCTTTGTAGTCACCAGAGTGGGAAGTACATCAAAAAGGGGGGATATATGTACATAAAGCTGATATACTTTGATATCCAGTAGAAACTAGCACTACATTGTGAAGCAACTATACCACAATAAAAACTAATTTTGAAAAAAAGAGAAAAGGGTATTGGACTGAGCAGGAACATGAGGATCACCAGGAGGTTTGCAGAGGGTATGGGGTCCTGGGAAGACAAAGGGCTTTTGAAGACTGAACTGCCTTCACAGCCCAGCTCCATCTTTTATACCTGAGACATTTTTATTATTAATTAATGGGGTCATTTTAAACAGTGAGTTCACCAATTATAAACAAAAGAATAAATTAGAAAAATAAAGATGTAAAACTAGCTCGTAATTAGTCCTCATCCCATCCCCACATCAAATCTGTCACTCAGTTCTTACGTTTTCTCATAAACAATAGAAGATGTTACCTCCATCACGTGCTGTGGTCTTTTTTCACTTCTTTTGGCAACTGAAGAGGGAGTACAGACTTTCAGAATTAGATAATTCGCTCTTGGAGCTGATTAAATGCTGGGAAGCCATCCAGTCCTTCTGGGTCTAAGGACTCATCTGCAATGACTTGGAAAGAGCCAACCTGGTCCTTAGCAGAGGCTTAATAATGATCGGTCTTCCTCCCCCCACGTAGACGCATGTACTCAGTGTTCCACATCTAGGGAGGGCATCTGTTACAAACACAAACGTGTTCAGCACACGGCTCACATCAGCACAGTGGACTCTTGCTTGTGAAGGGTGTGAACAATGTTCTCTGCCCTTCCTCCACAAGGACCCCCACCCCCAGGGGGGTCCTGAAGCTCTCTAGACTCCAGCACTTGGCTCTTTTCAGCCTACACCATTATTTTGCCCTAGGTTTTTTTTTTTACATTTTACTTTTTAGATTCCACATGTAAGTGATCTAATTTCTCTGTCTGATTTCTTTCTTTCTAAGAGAAAGAGCCCGGGAGAATTTCTTTTTAAGAGAAAAACTTCTCTTTTCATGTTTCTTTGAGATCTCCTGCTAAGCCTGTGAATTTTCTCTTTCTAAGGAGTGAAACATTTTTTTTTTCAGAAAGTGTACATAAATCATTTGAAGCCATGACAATGTGAATGGCTCATATCAAGTCCGTGCCAGCTGTCTTCATCCAAGAGTGACTGTAAATTGTGATTGGTTGAAAGATAATTCCAAGTTGTAAGAATCTTAAAATGTGAAAAAATTGAACACATTAAAAGAGATGAAAGGTGGTTATAACTAATATTTTGAGCAATTATTACGTACTGTGCAGTTTTCCAAGTTAGATTTATTGACTTATTTTATCAGAATAATATACAAACCTGTACAGTAAGTGTTAGAGAAGACTCTTGAGAGTCCCTTGAACTGCAAGGAGATCCAATTAGTCAATCCTAAAGGAAATCAGTCCTGAATATTCATTGGAAGGACTGATGCTGAAGCTGAAGCTCCAACACTTTGGCCACCTGATGCAAAGACTCATTGGAAAAGACCCTGATGCTGGGAAAGATTGAAAGCAGGAGGAGAAGGGGGCAACAGAGGATGAGGTGGTTGGATGGCATCACCGACTCAATGGATATGTGCTTGAGTAAGCTCTGGGAGGTGGTGAAGGACAGGGAAGCCTGGCATGCTGCAGTCCATGGGGTCACAAAGAGTTGGACATTACTGAGTGACTGAACTGAACTGACAGTAAGTGCTATCATGACTCCTACTTCATGGATGAGAAAAAGAATATTCAAGCAATGAGAAATATTTTATGCCCAAGCAGTAGTCCAGTTCATTGTTCACAACTTGCCAAACACAGCATGATACTATTGAGTGAAGAATAAGAACTCAGAATAGTTCAAAAAAAGAAAAAAAGAATAGTTTTCAATAGCATCTTCCACTAGAGTTGTCAGATAAGATATGGAACACCCAGTTAAATTTGAATCTCAAAAGCAATGAATAATTTTCAGCATAAGTGTATCCCAAATACAGCATGAAAAGTATCTACATTAAAAAAAATAGTGCTAATTGTTTTCTGAAATTCAAATTTCAGTGGGCATCCTATGTTTTCCCTTCTAACTCTATTATGCCTGTATCCCATACCAGAGTGAAGTGCTTCCTTACCCATCTTCAGTTTAGTTCAGTTCAGTTCAGTTGCTCAGTTGTGTCCGACTCTTTGCAACCCCATAGACTGCAGCACGCCAGGCCTCCCTGTCCATCACCAACTCCTGGAGTTTACCCAAACTTATATCCATTGAGTCAGTGATGGCATCCAACCATCTCATCCTCTGTCATCCCCTTCTCCTCTCACCTTCAATCTTTCCCAGCATCATGGTCTTTTCCAATGAGTCAGCTCTTCACATCAGGTGGCCAAAATATTGGAGTTTCAGCTTTAGCATTTGTCCTTCCAATGAACACCCAGGACTGATTTCCTTTAGGATGGACTGGTTGGATCTCCTTGCAGTCCAAGGGACTCTAAAGAGTCGTCTCCAACACCACAGTTCAAAAGTATCAGTTCTGTGGTGCTCAGCTTTCTTTATAGTCCAACTCTCACATTCATACATGACCACTGGAAAAACCATAGCCTTAACTAGATGGACCTTCATTGGCAAAGTAATGTCTCTATTTCTTAATATGCTGTCTTCAGTTCAGTTCAGTTCAGTCACTCAGTCGTGTCCGACTCTTTGTCACCCCATGAACTGCAGCACGCCAGGCCTCCTTGTCTATCACCAACTCCTAGAGTTCACTCAGACTTGCGTCCATGAGTCAGTGATGCCATCCAACTATCTCATCCTCGGTTGTCCCCTTCTTCTCCTGCCCCCAATCCCTCCCAGCATCAAAGTATTTTCCAATGAGTCAACTCTTGGCATGAGGTGGCCAAAGTACTGGAGTTTCAGCTTACATCATTCCCTCCAAAGAAATCCCAGGGTTGATCTCCTTCAGAATGGACTGGTTGGATCTCCTTGCAGTCCAAGGGACTCTCAAGAGTCTTCTCCAACACCACAGTTCAAAAGCATCAATTCTTCGGCGCTCAGCCTTCTTCACAGTCCAACTCTCACATCTATACATGACCACAGGAAAAACCATAGCCTTGACTAGACGGACCTTAGTCGGCAAAGTAATGTCTCTGCTTTTGAATATGCTATCTAGGTTGGTCATAATTTTTCTTCCAAGGAGTAAGTGTCTTTTAATTTCATGGCTGCAGTCACCATCTGCAGTGATTTTTTTACCCATCTTATAAGAGCTCACACCCCTTTCAGGATAGAGGGAGATGGTCACACATTTGGAACATATTTAGCACTTTGTATGTTTTGTGACTACAGCACACTTTCCATTACCCAGATGTCCTGTGCGTGTTATTAATGACCCTCAAAATGGCCTGAAAAGGAGTGTTTGCTAGCCGCGTTCGATAGGTCCGAGTGTTCAAGAGAACAGAAGTTGAATGTCTTCAAGGTTACACAGAAAATGAGCAGTGAAATGAACTCGCGAATCCATTTCCCTCTGCCTGCTGAGGCCATGCTCTTTGCAGTGAAAACCGTGGTTTTGTGCTATACTCTGCATCTTGGCTGCTTGGAACTAATTTTTCCAAGAGGGCATGATTGCTCCAGTCGCAGCTCATGTAAAACAGTGGGGATTAGCGCCAGGATGGGGGAGCAGCCGTGTGTCCTTCCCGGCTCCCTCCAATAAGCATTTGAGGTGGCCCGGACTAAAGGGCCAGCTGACACTGACTCATCCAGCCCCCATTGGGCGGCAACTGAGAGGAAACAGGAAATCCATACTAATTTACGTTCTGAGGGAAAGCCAGGGGTACAGATGAATAAGGGTGCACTTTTCACTGTGAATACGGATAAATCCATCAAGCAAAAGGACTTGCTTTCAAATGACAGAAAATGAATTACAAAGATACTAGCTCCCAAGTTGCTGACTTACAATCAGGATAGAAAATATCTCTAGTGCGGTTCAGGCTATATGCGTGTTATCGTCAAAACAATTGGCACTTCAAAATTACTGTTTGCTTAAATATTGATTATTTTGAGGTTTAAGATTAGAATCAATGAGTTTTATTACACTTTATTTCAGCTGAGGGTTTTCATGAAGCAACTCAACCATGATTTTGTGATGATGTTTGAAAATTAACATTAAAGGTAAAAATGCCATTTTTTTAAGAAAAAAGTTATACTTTAAATTCTCATATTTGTCACTGAGCTTTATTCTTATAATGCGTGTCCACAGTTTCCTACTTTCTCCATTTTTTTGGCAAAGCTCTCTCTGTCTGTTTCAGAGATGTGATTATAACACAGTGATGGAAAACCAGTTTTGACTCCCATGGTATCAGCTCTCATTGAAAACACACGATTCTTGGAAGCGGGGAGGGGAATTAAATCAGAGGCAAGACAAAAGAAAAATAATTTTAAATATGATCTTAAAGACACAGCACAAACATAGTAAATGCTTGAATATAGATATTTATACAACCAAATAAAGAGTATTTTTTACATTATGTCAAACATCTACATCTTTAATAGAATTTTGAAGATTTTGCAGGAGTTTTGTATCGTATAATGTGGTCAAATTAGCTTATCTGGGCTCCCATACACTGATCTGTCTTCTCAGTATCATCTTTAATTCTGATTAGTTGTCTTTAGAATGAAAGGTGTTCAGTTTAGAGTTACAAGGTACTTTTTGATGGATCAACAGTGATCTCTGTGTTTTGAAAAATCAATGAAAACTACACATCCAACTTAAAATTTTAGGGACAATGCTTTGTTTATACCAAGAAAACGGAATATAATATGTTAAAACAACACTACTGAAATGCAGAAACCTGTACTGATTAAAATTACAAATGCAGGTGGTGACATTAACATATATTTAAAGAAGGCCTAATGACATGACCTATTAAGACGAAGGACATGGAGCCTTCAGAGGAGGACAGACGACATACGGTGCTGTCTGGACTGATGGAAGGGCACGTCTTCATCCCAGTCTTGGTGGGGCATGCCACTCAGCCTATTTTCAGATGCAAATCCAGAGTCCAGGAGGTCCATCTATGCCATAGGTACAATCAACGTAGAGACTGTATGGACTGCTCTCACTCACAGAGAGGATGTAGAAGGAAAAAGAGCACAGAAGATGACTCTGGGCAATATCATTATTTAGGGGCATCCACACAGAGGAACCAGCAAATGAAACTGCATAAAATAATTAGAAACATAAGAGGAGATGCAGAAGATCCTGGCATCACGAGATATTGTACAATGTTGCGTACATTTCTGCTGTACAGCAAAGTGACTCCACTCCACATACATATACATTCTTTTTCAATAATCTTTTCCATTATGGTTTATCACAGGATCATAATAAGGGCCTCTTCAGTTCAGTTCAGTTCAGTCACTCAGTCATGTCCGGCTCTTCGCAACCCCATGAGTCACAGCATGCCAGGCCTCCCTGTCCAGCACCAACTCCCAGAGTTCACACAGACTCATGTCCATCGAGTCAGTGATGACATCCAGCCATCTCATCCTCTGGCGTCCCCTTCTCCTGCCCTCAATCCTTCCCAGCATCAGGGTCTTTTCCAATAAGTCAGTACTTCGAATGAGGTAGCCAAAGTATTGGAGTTTCAGCTTCAGCATCAGTCCTTCCAATGAACACCCAGGACTGATCTGCTTTAAGATGGACTGGTTGGATCTCCTTGCAGTCCAAGGGACTCTCAAGAGTCTTCTCCAACACTACAGTTCAAAAGCATCAATTCTTTGGTTCTCAGCTTTCTTTATACTCCAACTCACACATCCATACGTGACTACTGGAGAAACCATAGCTTTGACTAGAGGACCTTTGTTGGCAAAGTCTCTGCTTTTCAATATGATATCTAGGTTGGTCATAACTTTCCTTCCAAGGAGTAAGCGTCTTTTAATTTCACGGCTGCAATCACCATCTGCAGTGATTTTGGAGCCCAAAAATATAAACTCTGACACTGTTTCCACTGTTTCCCCATCTATTTTCCATGAAGGTATGGGACCAGATGCCATGATCTTACTTTTCTGAATGTTGGGTTTTAAGCCAACTTTTTCACTCTTCTCTTTCACTTTCATCAAGAGGCTTTTTAGTTCCTCTTCACTTTCTGCCATAAGGGTGGTGTCATCTGCATATCTGAGGTTATTCATATTTCTCCTGGCAATCTGGATTTCAACTTGTGCTTCCTCCAGCCCAGCATTCTTCATGATGTACTCTGCATAGAAGTTAAATAAGCAGGGTGACAATATACAGCCTTGATGTACTCCTTTTCCTATTTGGAACCAGTCTGTTCTTCCATGTCCAGTTCTAACTGTTGCTTCCTGACCTGCATGTAGGTTTCTTAAGAAGTAGGTCAGGTGGTCTGGTATTCCCATCTCTTTCAGAATTTTCCACAGTTTATTGTGGTCCACACAATCAAAGGCTTTGGCATAGTCAATGAAGCAGAAATAGATGTTTTTCTGGAACTCTTTTGCTTTTTTGATGATCCAGCAGATGTTGGCAATTTGATCTCTGGTTCCTCTGCCTTTTCTAAAACCAGCTTGAACATTTGGAAGTTCACAGTTCACATACTGCTGAAGCCTGGCTTGGAGAATTTTGAGCATTCCTTTACTAGCCTGTGAGATGAGTGCAATTATGCAGTAGTTTGAGCATTCTTTGGCATTGCCTTTCTTTGGGATTAGAATGAAAACTGACCTTTCCCAGTTCTGTGGCCACTGCTGAGTTTTCCAAATTGGCTGGCATATTGAGTGCAGCACTTTCACAGCATCATCTTCCAGGATTTGAAATAGCTCAACTGGAATTCCATCACCTTCACTAGCTTTGTTCATAGTGATGCTTCTAAGGCCCACTTGACTTCACATTCCAGGATGTCTGGCTCTAGGTAAGTGATCACACCATTGTGATTATCTGGGTCATGAAGATCCTTTTTGTACAGTTTTTCTGTGTATTCTTGCCACCTCTTCTTAATATCTTCTGCTTCTTTTAGGTCCATACTATTTCTGTCCTTTATCAAGCCCATCTTTGCATGAAATGTTCCCTTGGTATCTCTAATTTTCTTGAAGAGATCTCTAGTCTTTCCCATTCTGTTGTTTTCCTCTACTTCTTTGCACTGATCACTGAGGAAGGCTTTCTTATCTCTCCTTGCTATTCTTTGGAACTCTGTATTCAGATGCTTTTATCTTTCCTTTTCTCCTTTGCTTTTCGCTTCTCTTCTTTTCACATCTATTTGTAAGGCCTCCTCAGAGAGCCATTTTGCTTTTTTGCATTTCTTTTCCATAGGGATGGTCTTGATCCCTGTCTCCTGTACAATGTCACAAACCTCCGTCCATAGTTCATCAGGCACTCTATCAGATTTAGTCCTTTAAATCTATTTCTCACTTCCACTGTATAATCATAAGGGATTTGATTTAGGTCATACCTAAATGGTCTAGTGGTTTTCCCTACTTTCTTCAATTTCAGTCTGAATTTGGTAATAAGGAGTTCATGATCTGAGCCACAGTCAGCTCCCAGTCTTGTTTTTGCTGACTGTATATAGCTTCTCCATCTTTGGCTGCAAAAAATATAATCAATCTGATTTCGGTGTTGACCATCTGGTGATGTCCATGTGTAGAGTCTTCTCTTGTATTGTTGGAAGAGCTTCTTATATAGCCCTTATATATTCTTTAAAAAATTTAAGTTTTGCCATTTTTGTGTAAAAGAATCCAGGTGTCTTCATTCCTGGGTCTTTTTTATCCCATACCATCTAGAACAATTTTTCCATCTTTTTTTTTTTTTTTAGGACCCAGATACTTCAAAGAATGCAGCCCAGTTATTGGGGAAAGCCCTTCCATTTGGGTTCACTGCATGCTTTCTCTTGGTTGATTTGGGTTTTGAATTTTTGGAACACATATTTGCGGTCTTATCAGTGCATTGCCTCTAAAGGCACACGGGCTCAACCGAGCTGATTACTGCTGCTGCTGCTACTGCTGCTAAGTCGCTTCACTCGTGTCCAACTCTGTGCAACCCCGTAGATGACAGCCCACCAGGCTCCACCGTCCCTGGGATTCTCCAGGCAAGAACACTGGAGTGGGTTGTCATTTCCTTCTCCAATGCATGAAAGTGAAACGTGAAAGTCAAGTTGTTCAGTCGTGTCCAACTCTTAGCGACCCCATGGACTGCAGCCTATCAGGCTCCTCCACCCATGGGATTTTCCAGGCAAGAGTACTGGAGTGGGGTGCCATCGCCTTCTCCGCAGCTGATTACTAGTGAAGTCAATTTGATTACATGGACACTTGACCTAGATAATATCTGTACAATATTGCTCTTTATCCTTGGTGACTACTGTGTTCTCAGCAGAAAATACTTTGTGACTCTAGAGATCAATTGTGTTTTTTTATCCTTGTTCTTGTATAGTAGCTTTGACAGCACTTGATGGGTCTTGCCTAAGACAATCTTACTACATGACAAGTGTTTACTGCAGGTCAGAGTGAAGGCATAGATTTCCCTGTGTGTGCATGCTCAGTTGTGTCCAACTCTTTGAAACCCAATGAACTGTAGCCCACCAGGCTCCTCTGTCCACGGGATTTCCCAGGCAAGAACATTGGAGTGGATCAAACCTGCATCTCCTTTGTCTTCTGCATTGCAGGTGGATTCTTTACCACAGCACCACCTGGGAAGCCCTCTATTTTACTATGGTAGTTGCCAATAATGATATGGTAATTCCATCTACTTTCTACTTTTTATAGTTGGATTCCTCCTATAAGAATATACCTCTCCTTCTCTGCCATTTATCATTCACTTATTTATCAATATGTCTTTGCGATTGCTTATTTCAGTCAGTTCAGTTTAGTTCAGTTCAGTTGCTCAGTCATGTCCGATTCTTTGGGACCCCATGAATCGTAGACGCCAGGCCTCCCTGTCCATCACGGACTACCAGAGTTCACTCAACAGTTCATATAACCTATTACTGTCATTTATTTTTTCTCTTGCTCAAATTGTCCTCAATAGGGCCAATGGGAGCCTGGCTGCAGGCTCCTTTATCATTTACTTCCTTACTTCCATTACTTCCTTACAGGTGGTACAGCTCTTCTCACACTTACCTTACCCCCAGAGTGGTACCAGCCACATCTCCAAGGAGCCCTGCTTATTTTCACTGAAGAATTGCATTTACAAATCAGAACTGGGTGTTAGATGTGACTCATATGATAGACACAGGAGATATGTATAAATAGATGCAGACAGATGCATACATCTACATCTGTTTTCATATCTATCCATCCCTCTCTCTCTCTCTCTCTCTCTCTCTCTCTTTCTCTCTCTCTGCATCTCTACCTCTCTTCCCAACAACACAGGGCTTCTTCCAGCTTTGCCCTTTTCTTTATTCGTAACTCTTTTCTTCAGCAGGGAAAAACTTCACATTATCCACAAGATCTCTGGCTATTTACTTATTTTCTCACACCCAAAAAACACACAAAGCAGTTTCATAATTGCCAAGTCACTTCCCTGTGTTTAAAGAGTCAAAATACTGTCCAAAGAAACAGGTTGTTCTGGAGTTGCTAATTCATTCTTCTCCCTCACCCTTCAGTATGTTTTTTAATTTGAAAAGCAAAACCTTCATTTTTTTGTATTTTGGATTTTCTTCTTCTTCCATACTTGTTGATTTTACTTATTTTGTGGAAACATGAGTTGTTTTAAAAGTCAGAGCCCTCATGGGAATAATCAGAGATCTATTTCATCCCTCACGCCTCTCTTTGCTGCCTCTTGCAGGAAACCAATCTCATTTTCTTTTGCTGTGTCCTTTCTGTGCTTCCCTTTATAAAAATAAGGAAATGTATGTGTGACTTTTCTTACTCGCTTTCTTATTTACACACAGAAAAAATTATTGATCATCTTCCCTTATTAGCTTTTCTAAGTAACAATATCAGTTACTTCAGTTCAGTCACTCAGTCATGTCTGACTCTTTGCAACCCCATGGACTGCAGCACACCAGGCCTCCCTGTCCATCACCAACTCCTGGAGTATACCCAAACTCATGTCCATTGAGTCAGTGATGCCATCCAGCCATCTCATCCTCTGTTGTCCCCTTCTCCTCCCACCCTCAATCTTTCCACATCACTTCTAAGCTTCTTGAGAAACCTGTATACAGGTCAGGAAGTAACAGTTAAAACTGGACATGGAACAACAGACTGGTTCCAAATAGGAAAAGGAGTATGTCAAGGCTGTATATTGTCACCCTGTTTATTTAACTTATATGCAGAGTGTCATGAGAAACACTAGGCTGGAAGAAGCACAAGCTGGAATCAAAATTGCCAGGAGAAATATCAATAAACTCAGATATGCAGATGACACTACCTTTATGGCAGAAAGTAAAGAACTAAAGAGCCTCTTGGGAGAAGGCAATGGCACCCCACTCCAGTACTCTTGCCTGGAAACTCCCATGGATGGAGGAGCCTGCTGGGCTGCAGTCCATGGGGTCGCTAAAGGTCGGGCACGACTGAGCGACTTTCACTTTCACTTTTCACTCTCATGCATTGGAGAAGGAAATGGCAACCCACTCCAGTGTTCTTGCCTGGAGAATCCCAGGGACGGGGGAGCCTGATAGGCTGCCGTCTATGGGGTCACACAGAGTCGGACACGACTGAAGTGACTTAGTAGTAGTAGTAGTAAAGAGCCTCTTGATGAAAGTGAAAGAGGAGAGTGAAAAAGTTGGCTTAAAACTTAACATTCAGAAAACTAAGATCATGGCATGCAGTCCCATCACTTCATGGGAAATAGATGGGGAAATGGTGGAAACAGTGTCAGAGTTTATATTTTGGGGCTCCAAAATCACTGCAGATGGTGATTGCAGCCATGAAATTAAAAGACGTTTACTCCTTGGAAGAAAAATTATTACCAACCTAGATAGCATATTAAAGAGACATTACTTTGTCAACAAAAGTCCGTCCATTAGTCAAGGCTATGGTTTTTCCAGTGGTCATGTATGGATGCAAGAGTTGGACTATAAAGAAAACTGAATGCTGAAGAATTGATGCTTTTGAACTGTGGTGTTGGAGAAGACTCTTGAGAGTCCCTTGGACTGCAAGGAGATCCAACCAGTCCATTCTAAAGGAAATCAGTCCTGGGTGTTCATTGGAAGGACTGATGCTGAAGCTGAAACTCCAATGTTTTGGCCAACTGATGTGAAGAGCTGATTCATTTGAAAAGACCCTGATGTTGGGAAAGATCAAAGGCAGGAGGAGAAGGGGATGACAGAGGATGAGATGGTTGGATGGCATCACCAACTCAATGGACATGAGTTTGGGAAACTCCAACAGCTGGTGATGCACAGGGAGGCCAGGCGTGCTCTGGTTCATGGGATTGCAAAGAGTCAAGACACTGAGTGACTGAACAGAATTGAACTGTGAGCAGTTTCAGATGAATTGACAGTGGTCTTCAACTGAATCTTGGCAGGTTGCCTGAGACCACCCTGCACTGAGGCAACCCCAGGTAGTCCAGGAAAGAGCCAGGATAAGGGTGAGGATCCAAGGCAAGTGCTACAGCCAAGTGGGTCCACTGATCTGCCCACTGGATGTGTCTTTAACAGTTTCTGTGGAAACTGAAAAAGAAACCAGCAGAGAGATTGCTCAGGACAGGAGGAGGACTGAGTCTGAGTCCTCCTTTGTTTATACAACATCATGACATGTCTCTGCCTAATGCAATTCCCAGTTTCCAACCAAGTGACTCTTCCATGTGCGTGTTCTGATGACGTTCCTCTTCCTCCCGTTTCTTTAGCATGTGTTGCAGACTGCTTCCTCAGTAGCTGTCTTGTCTGACTCTTTGTGACCCCATGGACTCTAGCCCCTCAGGCTCCTTTGTCCATGGGGATTCTCCAGGCAAGGACACTGGTGTGGGTTGCCATGACCTCCTCCAGGGGATCTTCCTAACCGAGGTGTTGAACCCAGGTCTCCCACAATGCAAGTGGATTCTTAACACTGAGCTACTGTTTTCAGTTTCAGTTCAGTCACTCAATCGTGTCCGACTCCTTTCAACCCTATGGACTGGAGCACACTAGGCCTCCCTGAACATCATCAACTCCCAGAATTTACCCAAACTCATGTCCATCGAGTCGGTGATGCCATCCAACCATCTCATCCTCTGTCGTCTCCTCCTCCCGCCTGAGCTACTGCTTAGTGGTCCAATGATTTGTCGACTCATTAGAGCTGTTCACAAAGGCTGTAAATCTCCTGCTCACATATGTTTGCTTCATCACACAGTCATGCCGTCAGCGTCCCCTAAATGCACTCCCCCCAAATGAACTATCCACCATTGCCACCACTGTAGGCAGAATCTAATATCCAAGTCTGATAAGGTTATTCTGATTGAAAGCACATCAGTGATTTCCTGTTGTGTAGGAGACAGAACTGATTATTTGTAGGGACACAGAAGTCCTTTCACAATATGATCCCTGTTTTACTCATCCAGTCTCTTCCCCCACAGTGGTGCCATGAGCCCCAGCTTCAGCCTCATCGTGATACCCACACACCTGCATTTATCATGCTGTTTCATGCTGGCCTGCAGAGATTGTGTTTTCTGTTTGTGATTTCCTTACCCCTCTTAGACAAAAATCCCTTTATGAGTCACACCCAGAAAAACCGCTGTGAGGATGTTGTCCCTGACTGCTCAATATTGAGTTGCCATCTAAAATCTGTCTTGACTTCTCTTCAGATAAGCCTGTGCTTGAGTTACAACATCTACCAGATTGGTTTAAATTTAATTCACATTCTGTCTCTCTCTTATTATTTACCCTTCATTTAGATCAGGGAAACAATATTAATTATGTATGTTATCTCCAGGGCTTGGTACATAGTAGATACATGCAAAAAAGACTCAATTAATAATTCAAGGATAGAGATTAGGATATTTTTTAATTGAATTGAATGGAAACGAAATGAACAGAAAAATGATCTTCCAGGAAGTTAAGCTTCATTCCTCTGCATCAATTATCAAAATGACTTGGATTTTTTCCTACGGTCTATTTGGTTATCCAATTTAAAATTTAGGCCCAAATATTTTAAAATTTAAGTTTATCAGAAATATATACTTAGAACACAAAATAAGATCTATAGTAGATTGGGAAAAAAATAAATTAATCTACTGTAGGATTATTTTAGAGCTTGTATCATCAAATCAGAACATTTTTACAACAAATAGCCAAAGCTTGTGTTATTATTTCTAAGGTCATAACCTCAAGTCTTCAAGTTTAACGATCAACTTTAAAGGCAAAACTGGATTTATCTCTTGGAAAAACTGGGAATATTTTTCATTTCTTTTATAAGGCTAGCTAGCTAGCTAAGTCACTTCAGTTGTGTCCGACTCTGTGCGACTCTATAGATGGCAGCCCACCAGGCTCCGCCATCCCTGGGATTCTCCAGGCAAGAACACTGGAGTGGGTTACCATTTCCTTCTCCAATGCGTGAAAGTGAAGTCACTTAGTCATGTCCGACTCTTAGCAATCCCATGGAATGCAGCCTACCCAGCTCCTCCGTCCATGAGATTTTCCAGGCAAGAGTACTGGAGTGGGGTGCCATTGCCTTCTCCATTTCTACAGCTAGTATAACACTAAAAGCAAAACCTAAACAAAACTTGAAAAAGAATTCTGAAGCTCTGACAAGTGAAAAGCTTGTCAGTCTCCACTCTCTCCCTAGCACTAACAGCTGGGCAAACTGAAACCCTTTTGCTGGAAACCGGGAGAACCAGGGTTGGGACAATTCATGCCCAGACCTCTGGAGGGCTGGGTTTATCCAAAGTCATGGCTGAGCTGAGTTGGCTTGGATCTAAAGCCCCTGAAGCATCAATGTAAAATGATCATCTTGAGGACTATTTTTTCATCAGTTTATGCCTTATGTCTTTTAATTTCATGGCTGCAATCACCATGTGCAGTGATTTTGGAGCCCCCAAAAATAAAGTCTGACACTGTTTCCACTGTTTCCCCATCTATTTCCCATGAAGTGAGGGGACCAGATGCCATGATCTTGTTTTCTGAATGTTGACCTTTAAGCCAACTTTTTCACTCTCCACTTTCACTTTCATCAAGAGGTTTTTTAGTTCTTCACTTTCTGCCATAAGGGTGGTGTCATCTGCATATCTGAGGTTATTCATATTTCTCCAAGCAATCTTGATTCCAGCTTGTGCTTCTTCCAGCTCAGAGTTTCTCATGATGTATTCTGCATAGAAGTTAAATAAGCAGGGTGACAATATACAGCCTTGACATACTCCTTTTCCTATTTGGAACCAGTCTGTTGTTCCAGGTCCAGTTCTAATTGTTGCTTCCTGACCTGCATATAGGTTTCTCAAGAGGCAAGTCAGGTGGTCTGGTATTCCCATCTCTTTCAGAATTTTCCACAGTTTCTTGTGATCCACACAGTCAAAGGCTTTAGCATAGTCAACAAAGCAGAAATAGATGTTTTTCTGGAACTCTCTTGCTTTTTCCATGATCCAGCAGATGTTGGCAATTTGATCTCTGGTTCCTCTGCCTTTTCTAAAATCAGCTTGAACATCAGGAAGTTCATGGTTCACGTATTGCTGAAGCCTGGCTTGGAGAATTTTGAGCATTACTTTACTAGCATGTGAGATGAGTGCAATTGTGTGGAAGGAAAGTTATGACCAACGTAGATAGCCTATTCAAAAGCAGAGACATTACTTTGCTAACAAAGGTCCGTCTAGTCAAGGCTATGGTTTTTCCAGTGGTCATGTATGAATGTGAGAGTTGGACTGTGAAGAAAGCTGAGCACTGAAGAATTGATGCTTTTGATGTATGGTGTTGGAGAAGACTCTTGAGAGTCCCTTGGACTGCAAGGAGATCCAACCAGTCCATAAAGGAGATCAGTCCTGGGTGTTCTTTGGAAGCAGTGATGCTAAAGCTGAAACTCCAGTACTTTGGTCACCTCATGCAAAGAGTTGAGTCATTGGAAAAGACTCTGATGCTGGGAGGGATTGGGGGTAGGAGGAGAAGGGGACAACCGAGGATGAGATGGCTGGATGGCATCAATGACTTGAGGACGTGAGTCTGAGTGAACTCTTGGAGTTGGTGATGGACAGGGAGGCCTGGCGTGCTGCAGTTCATGGGGTCGCAAAGAGTCGGGCATGACTGAGCGACTGAACTGAACTGAACTGATGCCTATGTGCCTATGTGTGCATGTCCAGTCATGTCTGACTCTTGCAACCCTATGGACTATAGCCCGCCAGGCTCCTATATCCATATGATTCTCTAGGCAAGAATACTGTAGTGGATTGCCATTCCCTTCTCCAGGGGATCTTCCCAACCCAGGGATCAAACTCGTGTTTTTACCACTGTGCCACCTGGGAAGCCCCTATAAATCTATGCTTTATTTCACTAAATAAATCTTAAGATTCCTGGATAAAAGACTCCCTTTTCTGTTCTTATATAAGTTTGCAATGTAGGGCTTTCAAAACAGGCTCCAATACATTTATTAAATGGAATGGATATTCAAGAATTTAACTTCAGTCTCTTCATTTCATATGTCAGCCAGCCGAACAGATCTAAGAATTTGCAGGACCAGGAAATGATGACACCAGAATGTTAGCAAAATCACTTTAAAATCTGATCCAGTGGGTCTGTGTAATCAGGACTTGGTGTTCAGAGGTGCTGAGAACCTCTGTGGGAATTGAAGATGATTTTCTGACAAAGGTCAGGAGATGGGGTCAGCTGGAACTGATAAACACACGCTTTACTGCTCTTTATACACTGATTAGAGATGTTACAAAGGATCTGCTACTCAACTCCATCCAGACGAGGAGTTTTCTGGGATGCCAGAAGCCTGAGGAGAGGGGACCCTTTCAGGTTGATGAGGGAGTCTTCCCGGGGTGAACCCCCACCTGCTGTTCCCACTTATGCCTCCATTCATGCATGAGGTCTGCAAAGACACACCAGAATCCAATGAGTGAGCCGGCCTATGAAACACAGACTCGGAGAATTGATTTGAGGTTGCCCTGTGGGGAGGAGGTGGATTGGGAGATTGGGCTTGGCACATGCAGATCAGTGTATTCAGGAGGGATAACAATGAGGTCCTACTCTATAGCACAGGGACTATATTCAATATTCTGTGATAAAATGTAATGAAAGAATATAAAAAAGGACATGTGTCTATATACTTTTATAACTGATTTCCTTGGTGGCTCAGTGGGTAAAGAATCCACCTGCAATGCAGGAGATTGCCTCCAATACAGGAGACCTAGGTTCAACCCCTGGGTTGGGAAGATCCCCTGGAGGAGGTAATGGCAACTATCCACTCCATTATTCCTGCCTGGGAAATCCCATGGACAGTGGAGCCTGGCAGGCTTCAGTCCACAGGGTTGCAAAGAGTCAGACACAACTTAGCAACTAAACCACCACCACTGTATGTATATAACTGAATCACTTTGTTGTACAGCAGAAATGAATAAAACACTGTAAATCAAATGCCCTTCAATAAAAAAGTAATTAATTAAAAGGCAAAAAAGTAAGAAATCTCAAAAAAGAATCCCGTGTTTCAAAGTTTATGTGCACCTGAGGAAAATAATGAGATACTGAAAGCAAACCTCAGTTTCCTGTTAATCCCGAATGAAAATCTGAAAAACAAGTCAGGCTCACTTTCACGTGCTGATCCCCACCCTAGCTGTGGACGCACCACGAACAGCCAGTTTGAACTAGACAGACATCAGTCACTTCATGTCGGCAGGTCGTTAGGACTTGGGGCCCAGAAAGCCAAGCCGCCACGTTGGGTGCTGAACCAGCCACAGCCCACTGAGGGAATCTCTCTGTGGCTGAAGTTGCCCCCTACGGTCTGACATCTGCCTGTAGATGCACGCTCCAGGGCCTCGACTGATGAAGCCCATTTTCACATCAGCAGGGAGGGGAGCCTTGGAGGGGCACCGCCAGCCACGGGCCTCACAGGGGCCCTGCCGCGTGGACACGGGGGCACCAGAGCGGGGAAAAGGCAAGGAAGGCAGGAACTGTCTTCAAGACGCCACACTCTGTCCTCATTAAAACCGTGCCCACAGTGAACTCTGCGTGAAGACCAATTATTCATGAATTCAACTATAACATAAATGCTTTAACCTCCTGTGAATATCCCAAGGGAATAGACATCCCTAAACAGTTTCCATTTGGTGGACCCACCCTAGTTTTCTCCCATTGCCCTTTGAGCGGGGGTGGGATGGCTAGCCTCTTCATTTTGATGGTAGAAGCACCTTTGGAGACAACAGGTTAATGAAATCAGTTGTCAAACAGATCCTTCAGGCACCCCTTATGGAATTTATCCTCATGTCACTATCACTATTTAAACTGGTGTTCAAACAATGATAAATAGGTTTCTCGGCCATCATTATAATTGAGGCTTTGCTCATCAAGACAGGGATCAGGGCATCTTTCTTAACTTCAAATGTGGATAACTGGTTTTAGAACAACCCACATGGTGCTAGTCTGTAAACTGGGTTGTTTCCAGAAATTGGGTGAAATGTATTTTCACTTTTCACCTGGATGTTCTGGTTTCATCCACTCTTAATGTGATATGGAGGAACTCTCAATGTCTTTCACATCATTTATGTCCTGGCCTGTAAAATGAGACTAACATGCAGCCATTACAGACCTTGGGGCCATATATTGGACAGGCCAACATCTGTGAGGTGCTCAGTGCCTCCCAGAGCGCGGGTGGGTGACATCCCCTGTTAGTGCCCACAGGGGCTTTTAGAAGCACAAGCATCAGTGGCAACATAAGAAATCCACTTTCAAAATAGACTCAAGTGCAAATCAAAACTAGAGTGAGGTATCCTCTCAGTCCTGCCAGAACAGCCACGACCAAAGAGTCTACAAGCAAGGATCACTGCAAGGGGCACGGAGAAAAAGGAGCCCTCCTACGCTGTTGGTCAGAATGACAATTGGTGCAGCCATCATGGAGAACGTCATGGAGGTTCCTTACAAAACTAAACTTGAGCTGCCATATGACCCAGCAAACCCACTTCTGGGACAAAACTCATATTAGAAAAGAAACGTGCACCAGTGTTCATTGCAGCACTATTCACAACGGCCAAGACGTGGAGACAGGCTGAAGGCCCATTGACAGAGAACAGACAATAGGATGTGATGCACGTGTACAGTGGATATGATTCAACCATCACAATGATGAAAGAAGCCACTAGAAGCAGCATGGAGAAGCCTAGAGACTATCATAGGATGTGGTGCACGTGTACAGTGGAGTACTATTCACTCACCAAAATGATGAAAGAACACCATTAGGAGCAGCATGGAGAAGCCTAGAGACTATCATACTGACTGATGTAAGCCAGACAGAGAAAATGTCATATATCACTTACATGTGTAATCTGAAAGAAAAGAAAAACATACAAATGAACTTATTTACAAAAAGAAATAGATCCACAGACCTAGAAAACAAATTTAAGGTTACTGAAAGGGAAAGTGGGGGGGATTAACTAAGAAGCTGGGATTAACATTTACACACTGTGATATACAAAATGGATAACCAACAAGGACCTACTGTATAGCACAGGGAACTCTGTCCAGTATTTTATAATAACCTATAAGGAAAAAGAATCTGAAAATGAGCACGTGTCACAGCATGGTAGAAGGTGACTGAAAAGTGGGTCACACAAGGAACAGCTGGAGAGGCAGCGAGTGTGGTTTAGAAAGGAGACCCAAGCCTAGTGGGGAGATCCCATCATCTCATCTCAATGCTTGAGTTGTGGGCCAGGGGAAGTGGGCCAGGAACCCGGTGGCATGAGGGTGCCATGCCAAGGAAAGAGGCTGGAAGCTGCAGGAGGACATGTTTAGGGTGAGTACATGAATGACTGTCTGAACCTTAAAGTCGCCCAGCAGAACATGCTGCCTTTGAAGGTGTTGATGCCTCTGTCACTGGAAATGCTCTATCCGAGAACGTGTAAGTTCCCAGGAACCTGAGGGAAGGCATTCCTTTATCTGCTGGAATCTTGTACTATAGGACCTCTTAGGTCTCTTCCAGAAACACCAGATTATAAGGTCAGTTAATGCCCTGTGGGGCTTCCCTAGTGGCTCAGATGGTAAAGAATCCACCTGCAAGGCGGGAGACTCAGGTTCCATCCCTAGGTCAGGAGATTTCCTGGAGAAGGGCATGGAAACCGCTGGGAGAATTCTTGCTTGGACAATTCCATAGACAGAGGAGCCTGGCAGGCTATAGTCCATGGGGTTGCAGAGAGCTAGATACAACTGAGCAACTAATACTTTCACTTTCAATGCCATGTGAGCATAGAAGCACATGATCCCTATTTTAGAGCTATGTCCCATTTCAGTATGACCTCAAGGTTACAAAAAAGGATTTTATTATTATGAATCACTGTTTAAGCTTTACCTTTCATCCCAAGTTACTGGTACATATTAATTACATCTTTTAATACAAAAAGGGCTTCCCTTGTGGCTCAGTTGGTTAAGAATTCACCTGAAATGCTGGAGACCTGGGTTCGATCCCTAGGTTGGGAAGATCCCCTGGAGGAGGGAAAGGCTCCAATATTCTGGCCTGGATAGTCCAAGGAGTAGCAAGAATTGGACATGAATGAGTGACTTTCACTTTAATACAAAATGTGTGTCTTATGATGTAAATGGTATTAATTTATATTTCCAACAACTTTAAAAATACTTTATAAATAAAACATTTATTATCTAAAAGGTCAACATGTTATAGCATACAGATGACAACTCTTGCTATGACAGATATTTCTGTAAACTTTCTCTGGTTTATCTTATTTAGGATCTGGGACAACATTAGGGTTCAGGAGAAATGAGCATTCATTCTTCTCAGGGCCCCTTATAACACGGACTGCAACATGATGTGGAGGCTCTCTACAATACTGAACATAAATGGAAATGAAACTAATATAATGGAAATAGCTAAGTTAAAGAAATCAGTAAAACTTTCTGGAAAAAATAAAGTTATCTTGATCTTATCAGAAACATTGGAATTTGCAAAATACACACTTTGTAGTAGGCCTTCTTGTCCTGTTACTAGGGGTACCATGTTGTGAAGTTGGGCCAATGACAATGGACAAAAATCTTCCTTTAAATTTTATATAATTACCTCTCTATGCTCCAAAAAAGGAAGAAATCTTTTCTTGTTTCTCCGTGCATCCTGCCTCCCTCAGTTTTATTCACAACACAGTTTGAATCTTGATGAATCTAACACAAAAACTGTACAGCTAAACACCTCCAACTGAATAGCACAGAGAAGAGAAGATGGAAATGTTCCCTCCTAATGAGCCGTGTTACGAGGACAATGTTCTGAGCCCTGTTGAACAACACCCTGGGAACCACAGGCTGAAAATGAGTCTGCTCGTGGGTTTAGCCAGAAATCGAGAGCGGAAGGGGTTCTGACACCCCTAGTGGGGTGACTCTGACATTTAGACTGCAGTGTGCCTCATCACCAGCCTGAGTGGTATGTGAGCTGCTCCACACAACCCACGGGAACTAGAGCATCACATGGGCCCGATTCTCTGTCGTCTGTAAGAAAATTACAGTGTACCTGCTTGCCCAGCCAAGGGGAAAATCTGAGTCCCTTTCAGATTATACAGTAGATATTTGTATTATGAGTACTTGGGGAGATGGTTCTTGGGGAAAAAAAAGTCAGAATCACAGAGTTAATGGATTTCGTGAAATAGTAGGAGCAGGAAGCAGGAGTCAGGACAGTGTCTGGATGCAGGTAGGGCAGATGTGACTCAGTAACATGACTGATGAAGATTCAGTGGCAAGTTTCAGAATCTCAGCCCAGAGGAGACCTGAGCGCACAGGGCAGGTACACATGCGGGTCAACCCGGTCAGAAAAGGGGCCCGACCCGCCTGCCCACGGGGCCCCCGCTCCACCGTCTCCCCACAGATCCCTCTCATGGCCCGGGGTGGGGAGGATGGAGCCTCCCAGCCTCTCCTGGGGCTCATGCACTCTGACAACATCCATGAGCATCCTCGCACCAGCACAGGGGTGTGGAGACTCCCCCGACCCTTGACACGGGTGCTCCACACATCACCAGAGATGTCTCCCTGGACACATGGCACGTTCGCCCTAGAAACACAGGGGAGGCATCTTGCAGAACCCACTCGCTTATCTCACCTCACAGAGCAGCAAGGATGAAGCAGGGGGCACAACCCAACATATGAAACTTAGAAGACACAAAATCTGTCGGCTCTAAATTACAGAGAAGTGAAGTGAAGTGAAGTCGCTCAGTCGCGTCTGACTCTTGTGACCCCATGGACTGTAGCCTACCAGGCTCCTCTGTCCATGGGATTTTCCAGGCAAGAATATTGGAGTGGGGTGCCAATTCCTTCTCCAGGAATTGAACCCGGGTCTCCCACATTGCAGGCAGACGCTTTACTGTCTGAACCACCAGGGAAGTCCAGAAGAGCTATTGAAACAGAGAGACCAGTGTGTGCTCATCAGTCCCCAAGGAAGCCTGGGGACACTCCAACGGGGTGAAGAAGAGGGCAGGGGACTTCAGAAATTCCCATGACAAACACAACCAGAGACCAGCACCTCTAGGGAACTCTGAGGATGGGATCCCTTAGTAGGGTCAAGATCCAGTGAGAGGAGCAGGTAGATGATGCCAGGGTGTCCTGGCTGGTACCAGGAAGAGCAGTGATCATGCACCTGCTGAGAGTCAGGGAGGGCAGAGGCCTCAGGAGGCTGGCGGGGCCCCAGAGTCAGAGGGGAGCAGCGACATCACAGGAGCCCCGAATCGCAGGGTCACAGTGCTGCCCGGGCACGGGCCCCTCCTGTCACAGGGGCGAGCAGCATCCTTGGTGCTTTAGAGAAAACTGTGTCCTGATCCAAAGGAGTTTGTCCCAGGGTCGCAGGGAGCGCCAGCCACAGTGCTGCCCCACTCACCCTAGCGCCAAGAGCAAGAACCACACGATAACCTCCATGGGGCTTGAGAGGCTTTGGCAAAGTACAACCCCTCTTGATGAAAAAAAATGAAGTATCAAAGGAACTATTGAATTCCACTTATATATACACGCAACAACCTAAAAGCCAGAGACTTCCTGTGGAATCAAAGGAAATACTGCCACTCAGCCCAGGAGAAAGTAAGTCAAGGACAGCCAGCATCCCATCAATGTCCACTGCAAGTGTTTACTAGAGTAGTTAGGCAGAGAAGGAGCCTCATGTACACAAATCAGAAATAGGGGTAAACACACCCCTACTTGCAGACACTGATGCAAACACTACCCAAAGAGTCAGACACGACTGAAGCCACTTAGCATGCACACATATATCACTTATTTGCAGAATCTTAAAAAAAAAAGGACACAAATGAACTTATTCACAAAACAGAAATAGACCCACAGACATAGAAAACAAATTTACGCTGCCAAAGGGGAAATCAGGGTGGGGCGCAATAAACTAGGAGTTTGGGATTAATAGATATACACACACTACTCTATATAAAATAAATAACAAACAAGGACCTACTGTATAACACAAGGAATAACACTCAATATTTGGTATCTGAACTTATAAAAGTATCTGAAAAAGAATATATATATATGTATGTATGCATAATTGAATCACTGTGGTATACACATAAAGCAAACACAACATTGTAAATCTACTATACTTCAATAAAAATAACAGCAGAATATGCAGTCCTAGAGAAAATTTAAAGAAAAAAAATTTCATTCATTTTGTATACATTGTTTGTATCTATATGCTTATCATTTTAACAAGTGCTTATTATTTTTCATGTCTCTCCTTTTAATAAAAAGACTGTGGCTATCAAAGTATGTTAACACACACACACACAAAAAAGAAGAAAAAAAAATTTGCACTAGAGTTCATCCTTCAGTCCTGGTACACTTCATATGACATAAATTCAATTATCTCTGATAGAGTCTGTGTTTACAGGACTCAAAACTAAAGAATGAGAATCTTCCTTAGGGTATATGCTGTCCTAGTGACCCCATTATTACATACAAAACACACCTGAAAGTATGAGAATCTTCCATATAAATTAAGAACAGTTTTGAAGACAACACATTTCAGAATTAATTCAGATCCTGGTCCTATTCTGCCCCAATGCCCTCTCCTGGGTCCTTGGGCAAATTCACAATGTTAGTCTTTTCCAGGAAGCAGAAATCTAACTAAATCAAAATGAAAGACCTGGAGCTAGTGCCAGGGGTTCAATAAAGTGATTTTTGCTTAATCTAATTGAGGGACACTCTCTGTAACACCAAGGCTTTAAAAGCTGCAAACTAGGTCCAGAACAGCTGTCAGCAAAGGTGACTGGTGATCATGACACGCAGGGGGCTCTCTGCACACACACCCCCTGGCCTCTGGGCCAGGCTGGCGACCGGAACAGGCTGGAGGGAAAACTGACAGCCGTTCTTGTCCCCTTGCACGCAGTCAGCCTTCCTGACCCGAGGGAGATGCATGAGGAAATTGTGGCACTTCCCTGAGAAATCAGAAGCAGAGGACTTCAGAACCACCCCCCCTTTCTCTCTGTTGCCACCAGCCCTGTCTTGGTCCTTCCTTCCCAGGCTGAGCCATGCATGTCCAATCTGCTTCTGAGCCATCTGCAGGGGCTGAATAAGACTTGAAATCCAGAGGAAAGCACAGCAAACCAGGTCCTTCCCCAGAGACCCAACAATTCTGCCAGAAGCACTCAAGGTTCTCACTGGTCTTCCCTAAATGTCAAAGGGAAAAATAGCAAATAAAGAAACAGGTTTGTGGGATCATAGGAACTGTGATTTCACAGCAATAGTGAAGCCAGCTGAGGACTGAAGGGTCGGGAAGCAGTCAGAAACACAGCCCTCCCTCGGAGGGAGGGAAGGAAGGATGAAGGAAAGAAGGGAAGGAGGAGTGAAGGAAGGAAATTTAAAAATGGAGATTATGAATTTTAAAATGTTTCTGGGAAACTGGTTGGCGACTAACTTTAGCTTGCAGGATTGGCTGTTGGGGACCTGAATTGTAACATCCTGAAGGAGCTGTCATGATGTCAAAGAAGACACAATGGTCTTGGAATCAGACACTCTGGACTCAAACCCTTTGGAAGAAATAGGAGGATCATTTCTCTAACTTTCTCCTCAACCAGCAATTTGCTGTTTGTGCACTTGCAGTTAGTGTCTAACAATGGGGTTTTCGAGTTGCAATACTGATTTTCAGCTACATGTCAGCTTGCCTGCCTTTTGGACTGACAGTTCCCCCTCCATGCCAATGGGCCAGCGTCCCCGTAATAAGAACCCACACCAGTCAGAAACAGCGGCCACTTCTTCCTGTACTCCAGAGCCTTTTACCCACCCAAAGAAAATTCAGGACCCTTTAAATCTTAACCTTTTCTTTAAAGTTAGGTTAAATGAAAAAAACTCACCCAGAACCATTTTTTTACAAAGGAAGTCAGGAGGAAGTTTGGGATACAGTTGACTTTTGGTTACCATGGAAACTACTGCTAGCATCTCTCTTTTAATTTAAAGCAGTAGCTCAGAGGAAAATCTCTCACAAGTGTAGTTATTAACAACACAGAAGGAGCCCACTTATACCTTTCCATTCAGTGCCTTTATCATTCCTGCCATACTGACAGGTTTTTCCATCCTAACTTACATCTAGAGAAAACACTCTGAAAACTAGGACTCTGTAATCTAGCTGTTAGCTTTTAGAATGGGAAAAGAATGATCAAATTTGGCTTTGTCTGGCAAAGTCACAAACAGGACCAGACCTTATTAGGCTGCCAGATCTGACCTCTATGCTCAGGAAACCAAAATTATAAGCAATCTTATCTTTGAGAACTTATCATGACATAATTGATGGTCCCAGGATAATTCTGTCAGTAAGTATTTTCTGAGATACAAACTTCATCTCCTGGTAAAAGAGGAAAATCAAAAAATAATTTCCTCAACTGCTTTTGCTTGGAATTTAAGTTTTTCTGTTTATGCTCTTGTCATGATCATCCTCCTATTACTTACCCATCCTCATTTGTCGCCCTGATTAAAGGAGAGCATCCTGTGGAATGAAAGGCTGGGGAGGGAGGTGTCTTTCCTCTGCTGCTCTCCGTCCACCCTGTGGCCAGATGCCCATTTCAAATCTTAGTTCAGCCACTAACCAGCAACATGACCTTCCTCAAAGTTCTGAACTTGCCTATTCCCAGGAGTTTTCTCAGGAAAATGTGGATGGTGATATAGCACATGGCAGAGAGAGCTGTGACGGGGACGAGCTGACGTAGGTACTGCTGCTGCTGCTGCTAAGTCGCTTCAGTTGGTCCGACTCTGTGTGACCCCATAGAAGGCAGCCCATCAGGCTCCCCCGCCCCTGGGATTCTCCAGGCAAGAACACTGGAGTGGGTTGCCATTTCCTTCTCCAATGCATGAAATGAAAAGTGAAAGTGAAGTCACTCAATCGTGTCCGACTCTCAGCGACCCCATGGACTGCAGCCTACCAGGCTCCTCTGCCCATGGGATTCTCCAGGCAAGAGTACTGGAGTGGCCTGCCATTGACATAGGTAACCTCCTTTCAAAAAGCATCTGGCACCAGCCAACCCCGGGGCCGGGGCACAGCATCAACACGGAAGAGCCAAAGGACCAGGAATCACCAGGAGTGAAGCGCAGTGCGGACGCGTGAGGAGAAGGTCCACACGGCGGCCCGGACATACGGGGGCGGAGGCCTCCCGGGCGGGGGCAGCAGAGACGCCCAAGGGGGTCCAAGCGAGGGGAGCCCGTGGACAGACCTGCCTCCTGAGCCCACCGCTCTGGCCGCGACCGAGAGGGTGGTTCTGCTGTGGACGCAGCGGGCAGGAGGGAACTAGATTAAAGGGCTGTTTATCCATTTGTCAGACAACTCGGGATTGTCTGCTTTGTGACAGGACGGACAGAGCAGGAGAGAGGACAGACTCCCTCCCATGCGCCGTTTCCAAGGACGGCGATCAATTCTCCAAAGGGAAAGTGCAAGACCTGTCTGTGACAGGACCACGAGACACCAGGAAAACGTCCCTGCAGGAACCACCTTACCCTCGAGGCCTGCCTTTCTGAGGGGAGGGAGGAGGCTGGCGGCGGTCCCTGGAGGAGGACGGTACCGGGTTCTAGGCAGACGAACAGTGTGCGAGAAGAAAGGAAGGAGTGAGGTCTGAGAATGGCCGAAGCGGTGAAGGAAGAAGGAGCCAGAGACCTCAGCAGGGAGCAAGGTCCCGACGCTGGGCCCTCTGCAGAGCCCCGGGTAGGTCGGCTCCCTCAGGCAAGTCTCCGCGGGCTTCCGGTCCAGGGCTGCCCCGGAACTGATTCCCAAGTTTTCCGGGGCTGTGCCTGCACCCGGGCGTGGTGAGGGTCAGGGCCACGGCCGACGGTACTGCAGGAAGCTCCTGAGCTGAGAGCTAGCCCGCGGGGCACGGCTGCGGTGACAGGCTGCCAGGTGGCACCTCGAGCCTGAATTGGTCCTGGCTGGAGCGAATACAAGGATGAGGGGGCCGCCCGGTGTCAGATTTAGCGAATCTGATGAGAGCATATGGGGTGCATACAGGGGAAGGCTGCAGCTCGGGGCGAAGCATGACATCTAAGCTGTTTTTCCCGTTGATTTTTGCCTTTTTCCCTTTTCTTGGTCCACAAAGTGGCATCCCTTGGAAACTGGGCTCGGTGAAATCCAAAAGAGCTGAAATGAGTGTTTTCATTTCAAAGGCTTGAACTGACCTTTTCATTACACCAGCTTTAGCAACATAAAAAATTAAAAAGTACAACCTAATTGAGTTTCCTTGGTTGCCCTGGAAATCTCCAGTAGTGCTTTTTATTTTCAAGCAAGGAACTTCACAATGGAAAATATGACAGAATTATTTTATTATTACAGTTCAAAATTAAAAGGAATCACATATACCCTTACAATAACCCATTTCAGTAAGATTCAAAACAATGAGCACGTTTAAACCCTTATGTTGAGAATACAGATTTCCCTTCCAAGGTATCTTTAATTAATACTGTACACTACAAATCTTGTTGTTATTTAATCACTAAGTCCTGTCAGACTGTGCCCCATGGATTGTAACCCACCAGGTTCTTCTATCCATGGGATTTCCAGGCAAGAATACTAGAGTGGGCTGCCATTTCTTTCTCCAGGGGATCTTCCTGACCCAGAGATGGAACTCAAGTCACCTGCATTCTTTACCACTGAGCCACCAGGGAAGCCCTACAAATCTATAGAAGATGCTATACTTTGGTTGGCTCTGCTAGTTTTCAAGTTTTTACAGTTTTTTTTTTTAAGAGTTTGATATGAAAAGCTTTCATAATTGAAAGAGAAAGAAGACCTTCAGTTTCATGGACTAGTCTGTCATTATGTCAAATTATAACTTATGTGAATATATGATGTACTATTTTGTGTTATTTGATCAACCACTAATTATCCCTAGTTCAAAGATAGCAGTATTTTTTATATTTTAAAACAAATATTTTTTAAAAGATTTCTGTTTTCAGTGAGCTAATTTATTACATTTATAACTTTCAATTCAGTTCAGTTCATT
>SJXQ01004458.1:2503-12940 GCA_006408695.1 Aepyceros melampus
AATATCCTTGTGGAAGGTGAAAGAGTGGAGGGAGGGTTAAGACCACAAATTCTGCATTCAAAATCCGTCCACCTCTTTCTAAAAAAAAATGAAGGGGCTTCCCTGGTAGTCCAGTGGCTAAGAATCCACCTCCAATGCAGGGGACGCAGGTTTAATCCCTGATTGGAAGATCCCACATGCCATGGAGCAACTGCTAAGCATGTGCACCACAGCTGCTGAGCCCGAGCTCTAAAGTCCACGCATGGCAATACTGAAAGCTCTGCACTGAGAACCCATGCTCTGCAACAAGAGAAACCATTGCAGTGAAAAGCCCGAGCACTGCAACAAAGAGTGGCCCCTGCTTGCTGCATCTAGAGAAAAGTCTTCCCAAAGGCAACAGAGACCTAGCACAGCCAAAAACAAATAAAATTTTTAAATAAAATTGTTTTTTAAAAAAGAATAGAACGTATAGGGGCCAGAACCTGTGACAACCCTGGTTGTTGTTTAGTCACTGAGTCATGCCAGACTCTTTTGTAACCCCATGGACTGTAGCACACCTGCTCTCCTGTCCACGGGATTTCTCAGGCAAGAATACTAGAGTGGGCAGCCATTTCCTTCTCCAGGGGATCGTCCCAACTCAGGGATTGAACCTGGGCTCCTGCTTTGCAGGCAGATTCTTTGCCACCTGAACATACCACTGTGTCACTGGGAAGCCCCGACAACCCCAGGAGGGGTTCCCAAATTCAGGAGAGCATTCCAGAGCCCAGGAGAGGAGGAGAAAGAGCTTCTGTTGGTCACCTGGAATCACTAGCAATCCATGTCCATGACAGATTAACCAGTTTGAAGTTTTTCAGCCTTCTAATTCAGTGTGAATTTCCGTCTCCAAAACCAAACGCGGGCCCTGCCTGTAGTTAAGAATTCTCAGGGGAGGTTTCTCCCCTTCCACTTAACACTAAGGTTAATTGCACTAAGGAAGTTTATTTTCTTTGTAGTCCTGTGGTTTGAGGGAAAGAGGTTAGGGAAAGGAGGGGAAGGTTTATTTCTAATTCACCTCTGGGTGTGGGCATGGTCCTTTGGGGTTCTGGCCTTATTGAGAATGTTCCAGGTAGACTCCCTCTGCCCCCATAAGCTCTTTGCAAGGGAGCCCTTGCACACCAATGCCTGGGTTCCCCAGGTAAAGAACATGCCCTCAAGGCGAATACCAGCACTGAACTTTGTTTACCTTCGTAGTTTCCCCTGTTTATTTTGGCCTGAGTATCTCTTCTGTGTGCACCAGCTCACAGATGCATTTATTTTTAAAAGTGTGTTTTGTCCGAGTATTTTTAGTTGTTTTCAGCAAGAAGCTTAGCTGAGTCCCTTGGCCACCTTGTGGCCAGAGAACCCAATGGACAGTTGCAGTCCTTCTGTGACTTGATGGTTTCGCTTCGTCTGGCCCCTTCAACAGCTCCTTCCCTTTGTTCTTTGTTTTTTCCCACCGCTCTGGCCACACCCTTTGGGTCTCCTTCACAGCCTTGTCCTTTCTCCTCTCCCTGTTTCTAAACTGCTGGGTCTCCAAGCCTTAGCCTCTGCTGCTCACCACCTCCTTCTCTTTGATTTATGACTCTTGGATCTCTCTGGCCCAAACTGTCCTGACCGCCAGACCTAGCCGCTGCCAGCCTCCTTGCCTTCTGACACTGTCGAGGGCACATCAAGTGGAACAGGTACAAAATCAAACATGGCTTCCCCCACACCTTACTCCCATCATGGGCTAAAACGACTACAACCCCTAAATTTCTTACTGGTCACCCAAGCCAGACTCCTGAAAACTCTCCCTTCCATCAGGTCCTCACAATCAGCTCATCACCAAGTCCCATGGATTGTACCTCCTGTCTCGCTATCCTTCCACACTGTTCTGCCCTAGGTCAAGGTGCCAGCATTTGTTGTCTGAGCAGCCCTAACTGTAGCATCTCTAACTGGTGTCCCCTGCCTTGCCCCTTCCAGTCCAAATTAGACACAGTGGCCAGTCATCTGTCTGAAACATGTCTCTAGACAATACCCCCTAACACCCTCAGTGGCTCCGCTCAGCACAAAGTCCAGGCTCCTTGGTATAGCACTCAAGGACTGTTCTGATCTCTCTAGACTTGTGTCTTGATGAGGACCCTCCCCCAATTCTACATGAAACCCCTGGCTCTTCAGGCTGTTGCATGCTTCCTGCCTTTGTGCAATTGCCTCTGCTGAGAAGGCTGTGTTCACGCTGGGGCCAGTCGGGAGAAACCACGCAGTAAGCATACAGAAACAGTTTAATATAAAAATTTTATATTTTATACCCTCATTTTGAAGGAATGAGGGACTGGCCAGTAAGAAGAGAACTCTGAAAAATATAGCCCAAGGAAGAGGTCCTCGCCCACCCTACCCCCTCCAACTCCTGCCCAAGGCTGAGCCCCAGACCTTGCTGGAGAGGGCGTGGCTGGTGAAAAGGGGGATTTAGAGCTGAGAGGCAATGAAGGCAAATGCTTCATTTTTCCAGGCCCAGTTCAAGAGCCACCTCCTTCACAAAGACTTTCCTGGCTCTACCCTGTCCATTTAGGTAGAAATGATTCCTCTTCCTTTGTGAGTATAGAATCCTCCCCAACCCTGACATACATCACTGCACCCTAATTATACTTCTGTTGGGGGACAGAAGTGGTTGATTAGGGTGGTTGATTGCGTTTTCTATTCGTTTACCCCCATCTGGGGTTGCCAGGAAAAAAAGGAGGCACCCACTTCAATAGCAGATAAACAACATTTAAAAATATATTTATGTGTGTATTTGGCTGTGCCGGGTCTGAGTTGCAGCACACAGGATCTTCAGTCTTCCTTGCAGCATGGGGGAGCTTTAGTTGGAGCATTCAAACTCTATTACAGCATGTGAGATCAGTGCCGTGACTAGGAATTGAACCTTGGCCCTCTGCAATGGGAGTGTGGATTCTTAGCCACTGGACCACCAGGGAATTACCTAAACAACATTTTTTTTTGGTATACGTATGTCCTAATTATTACATGAGACATACTTACTTAAAAAAAAAAAAAGTATTGCTTATCTGAAATTCCAGTTTTAACTGGCTGTCCTATTTTTATTTGTGAAACTGGTTAGCCCTGCCCTCAACTCCACTTCCAACTATGGTCTCCCTGATGGCAGAATCTGTTTCTAGCTGATCTTGGATTCCCCATAACTGGCCCAAGGCACTACTGTTAGTGCTTAATTAATGTTAAAAGGTCAGAGAGCTGAGAAGACTGCAGGGAGTTAAGACTGAAGACAGAGACCATTTAGAAGGATGAACAATAAACCATTCCACAAATTAGGAAGTCTCCACAGAATAGCATTGGAAAAAGGGAAAGGAAGATGGACTTGCAAGATCTAAGGATCTGAGAACTAATGGAAAAGGGAAGTGGCAAAGCTCAGGGCGTCTAGGCTGTTGCCCAAGTTTCTGGCTTGTATCCCTGGATGGAGATTGGTGCCATTCACCTGGGAGGAACCCTGGAGGAGGCTGGGAGGCTGGAGAGCAAGGAAACTCACTGACGTGGGGCTTAGAACACAAGAATAGCGGAGAGAGCATCTGAAGGAGTGAACGGAAGACATCCAGGACAGATAAGTTCAGCTCAAGGTTTCTGAGGCTATGCAGATGAAAGAATTGGAAATACAGGCTGAGCTTAGGAGAAAGATTAAACTGGAGATACAATGAGAGCATGATCAGCATGGAGGTGGTAACTGAAATCATGGAAGTTGGTCATATTGCTCAGGGAGAATAACATGGGAAGAGAAGGCCTGTATCAGAACCCTGATGTTCTTAAGGGGCTGAGAGAGGAAAAGGAACCCCAAAAGAGTCTAAGAATGAGCAGGGGTGGGAGAAAATCCAGGAGAGTATGGGATGGAGAATCAAGAGTAGACAGGTGTTCCAAGAGAGTGACAAAGTTGGGTGCCTCCGACTAAATCAAATCCCTTATGATTATACAGTAGAAGTGAGAAATAGATTTAAGGGTCTGGATCTGATAGATAGAGTGCCTGATGAACTATGGAATGAGGTTCGTGACATTGTACAGGAGACAGGGATCAAGACCATCCCCATGGAAAAGAAATGCAAAAAAGCAAAATGGCTGTCTGGGGAAGCCTTAGATAGCTGTGAAAAGAAGAGAAGCAAAAAGCAAAGGAAAAAAGGAAAGATATAAGCATCTGAATGCAGATTTCCAAAGAACAGCAAGAAGAGATAAGAAAGCCTTCTTCAGCGATCAATGCAAAGAAATAGAGGAAAAGAACAGAATGGGAAAGACTAGAGATCTCTTCAAGAAAATTAGAGATACCAAGGGAACAGTTCATGCAAAGATGGGCTCGATAAAGGACAGAAATGGTATGGATCTAACAGAAGCAGAAGATATTAAGAAGAGATGGCAAGAATACACAGAAGAACTGTACAAAAAAGATCTTCATGACCCAGATAATCATGATGATGTGATCACTCATCTAGAGCCAGACATCATGGAATGTGAAGTCAAGTGGGCCTTAGAAAGCATCACTACGAACTAAGCTAGTGGAGGTGATGGAACTCCAGCTGAGCTATTCCAAATCCTGAAAGATGATGCTGTGAAAGTGCTGCACTCAATTTGCCAGCAAATCTGGAAAACTCAGCAGTGGCCACAGGACTGGAAAAGGTCAGTTTTCATCCCAATTCCAAAGAAAGGCAATGCCAAAGAATGCTCAAACTACCGCACAATTGCACTCATCTCACATGCTAGTAAAGTAATGCTCAAAATTCTCCAAGCCAGACTTCAGCAATATGTGAACCGTGAACTCCCTGATGTTCAAGCTGGTTTTAGAAAAGGCAGAGGAACCAGAGATCAAATTGCCAACATCCGCTGGATCATGGAAAAAGCAAGAGAGTTCCAGAAAAACATCTATTTCTGCTTTATTGACTATGCCAAAGCCTTTGACTGTGTGGATCACAGTAAACTGTGGAAAATTCTGAAAGAGATGGGAATACCAGACCACCTGACCTGCCTCTTGAGAAACCTGTATGCAGGTCAGGAAGGAACAGTTAGAACTGGACATGGAACAACAGACTGGTTCCAAATAGGAAAAGGAGTACGTCAAGGCTGTATATTGTCACCCTGCTTATTTAACTTATATGCAGAGTACATCATGCAAAATGCAGGGCTGGAAGAAACACAAGCTGGAATCAAGATTGCTGGGAGAAATATCAATAACCTGATATGCAAATGACACCACCCTTATGGCAGAAAGTGAAGAGGAACTAAAGAGTCTCTTGATGAAAGTGAAAGTGGAGAGTGAAAAAGTTGGCTTAAAGCTCAACATTCAGATAATGAAGATTATGGCATCCAGTCCCATCGCTTCATGGGAAATAGACAGGGAAACAGTGGAAACAGTGTCAGACTTTATTTTTCTGGGCTCCAAAATCACTGCAGATGGTGACTGCAGCCATGAAATTAAAAGACGCTTACTCCTTGGAAGAAAAGTTGTGACCAACCTAGATAGTATATTCAAAAGCAGAGACATTACTTTGCTGACTAAGGTCCGTCTAGTCAAGGCTATGGTTTTTCCAGTAGTCATGTATGGATGTGAGAGTTGGACTGTGAAGAAGGCAGAGCGCTGAAGAATTGATGTTTTTGAAGTGTGGTGTTGGAGAAGCCTCTTGAGAGTCCCTTGGACCGCAAGGAGATCCAACCAGTCCATTCTGAAGAGATCAGCCCTGGGATTTCTTTGGAAGGAATGATGCTAAAACTGAAGCTCCAGTACTTTGGCCACTTCATGCGAAGAGTTGACTCATTGGAAAAGACTCTGATGCTGGGAGAGATTGGGGGCAGGAGGAGAAGGGGACGACCAAGGATGAGATGGCTGGATGGCGTCACTGACTCTGTGGGTGTGGGTCTGGGTGAACTCCGGGAGTTGGTGATGGACAGGGAGGCCTGGCATGCTGCAATTCATGGGGTCGCAAAGAGTCAGACATGACTGAGCGACTGAACTGAACTGAAAGGCTGAGAAGCAGCCTTTGGGTTTAGCAATGATGAGGCCACTAGGGACCAAAGCAAGAGCTCTTTTAGTGAAGGAGGAGCAGTGTAAGCAGATTATATATTGATATTTATATATTTTTAGTCACAGTGTCTTTGTGTGTGTGTGTGCCGTGATATATTCAAGCAAGTTTAAATGCAGAGGGAAAGAAGGCATTCAACAGAAAAAGGTTGAGGAATAGGGAGGCTTGTAAATAATGGGTACAGAGAACCCTGTGAAGGAGGGCCTGAGCACAGATAGAGGAATTATTCTAGCCACTATTAATAACAGTATCTGGAACAGGGCAGGATACCTTGAGGGCCATGGACTCCTACGGAATCTCTGAATGAGTTCAGAAAGTCTGTGGGCTACCTCAAACTCTTCACCAGATTTCCACATCAGTGGTTTTTCCAGCATTGAAGTGGGGGTTGGCGTGGGGAGGATCCTTGGCTTTCATCAGTTTCTGTAAGGACACTCCAGCTGCAAAACAGGTGAAGCACTGCCCCTGTGAACAGAGACGTGATCTCACATGGCACAAATTCTCCTAGATCTTTTCTCAGATTTCTACCCCACCTTCCTTTTCAAAATAGGTAGCCGGTCCACACGCACTCAGGCACAGGGCTCTCTAGCCAGGGGAAATGTGGCAGTCCCTGGACAAGAGAGGAGGAACACCACTGGCTGGGGCAGCGGGAGCACCTGGATTTGCCCAACCCTTGGTTCCTGGTTGAAACTAATCTAAAGGGATGTTTGGGTACCCCCTGAAGTGGGGAAAACTGCCAAGTCAAAGGCATCTGTAGGGCTTCCCTGGTGACTCAGTGGTAAAGAATCCACCTGCCAGTGCAGGAGACAAGGGTTTGATCCCTGATCTGGGAAGATCTCACATGCCGTAGAGCGACTAAGCCCGTGCACCACACTGTTGAGCCCACACGCCTCACCTTCTGAAGCCTGAGCACTGAAGAGCCCGTGCTCCAGAAAAAGAGCTTGATGAGAAGCTTGCACACAGCAACTTGAGAGTAGTTCCTGCTTGCCACAACTAGAGAAAAGCCCGCACAGCAGCCAAGACCCAGCACAGTCATAAATAAATAAAATTATATTTTTAAAAAAGCCACCTGTAGTTTTCTGTCTTGCAAGAGGTGATGACTTGATACCCCTTAGGAGGAGATCATATCTCAGTTCTGGGAAGATCACTCAAATGGGCAGTATCATTTTGCAAATATGAAAGAGATGACAGTCAAAAGTAGAGATTCTAGAGCCATCTGTGTGGAGGCCATGTGCCAGGTGACCTCTGCTAGATTGTAGGCAGAGAGGTGGAGCTCTGCAACTTTCCCTTTGGGAAAAATGCTTCATTTATTTTATTATTTTTGAAGAGGGATTGGTTCATAGGGGCTTCCCAGGTGGCGCTAGTGGTAAAGAACCTGCCTGCTAATGCACGGGATGTAAGAGATGCGGGTTCAATCCCTGTGTCGGGAAGATCCCCTGGAGAAGGAAATGGCAACCCACTCCAGTATTGATAGTCCCATGGACAAAGGAGCCTGGCAGGCGACAATCTGTGGGGTCACAAAAAGTCGGACACGACTGAAGCAACTTAGCCCAACACAATTGGTTCATTGTGAGCTGTAAACTGAGACTAGTTCTTGTGGGAATGTGTTCCTTTTGAAGAAGCTGTGGCTTGATCCACAGTTTTTTACAGTGTTGGGCAGTGTCTCCAGGGCCCAGAATTCAGCCTTGAGTTGGCGGCGGGGAGAGGGGAAAATCTGCTCTCCCAGGGGCTGACAATTTTTCGAGTGTTGAGAGCCAGCACCTTTGGCTCAGGTTCTGACCTGGCTTTCTCTCTATGGGACTTGCCAGACATGGCTTCAGCCCATCTCCTGTAAGTGGCTGTGAGAGCACAGATGTCCACTGAGGGCCAGAGCCTGGCCCTCAAACCCTCCACTGGGCCTTCAAGTCTTTTCATCAGGGGCTCCTTGGTTCCGGTGACCCTGAAATTGACAGGATCTTCTTCTTCACCCCCAGAGAAGGGAATGGCAGCCCACTCCAGAGTTCTTGCCTGAAGAATTCCATGGACAGAGGAGCCTGGCAGGCCACAGTCCACAGGGTTGCAAAGGGTCAGACAGTTGAGCGACTAACACTTCCACTTCTTCCTCTTCACCCCCAGCCAGGACCAGGGCACGACCTTCGTGAGATGTCTCCAAGCTGCCGTTTTCTTTGGTTGGAGGTGGGGGTTGGTGACTGAAGATCCTGAATCAGTTTGGGAGCAGGGAGGGGGCCAAGCGGGTGTTTGAGGGTAGCATGAGGGCACCAAAGTTTTGGGGGCACCTAGAACTGAGGCAGTGAGAACAGAAGAATGCAAACACGACTCTTTGCCTCTCTGACTCGGTGCATATAGCCTTCAAAGGCCCTTGCCAGCTCCTCACTCTAGCCTGGGAGAAGGGGCCATCTGTGCCAAAGCAGGCAGGCATTCAGGCAGTTGAGAAGGAATTTTGGTTAATGGTGTCAAATGCCTGAGGGATCCCAGCCTCAACCTGCCTCGCTCTTACAGAGTCTCGCGCACCCCTGGCTGTAGCTACTGTCTCTGTGCTAATAGCTGCCCAATCACCCTCCAGTACAGACCTGCCTCCTCAGCTCCAGACCAGCACCCCCACTGCCTCCTGACCACCCCTCGCGTGTCCCACGGCTCCACAGACCCATCATGCATCCAAATACGTGTCCTGATCTTAATTTCAAAGAAAAAAAATCATATAGGACAAATTCATAGGGCCCAGGAAACAAGGTTTCACAGAACATACACAGAAGCTCAGAGGCATCGTGCTGACTTTTGTTATGACTTGGGGACAGTGTGGCGAGAGAGGGTCAGCATTTAACCTCTCCTTCTTTCCTTCCAGATGAGGGTGTGTACCTCTCAGCTTCTGGCCAAATTGAATTTAAATAATTATTTATGTAAATTATTTATTTATTGTCTGTCTCTCCTGGTTTAAGCTTAGTAGCAGAGATCATGTGGTCACTTCTGTAGCCCTGCTGTCTGCACAGCATCTGACATAAAATAGGTACTTCATAAATATTTGTTGGATGAATGAATGAATATCCTTGTTCATTACCCAAGATGCTTGTCCCTCTAGATACCCTCTTTTCCTGCTTTCTTATCTCCATGATGATCTGTGCTTCATCCCCCCCAAACCAGCCTCCCACTGCACCCTCTTCCCCACCCTCAGCCTTTTCAGCTGCTCTCTTGACGTGGGCTGCTTCACAGAATGTGGGTAGTGAGCTCCCCGTGCTGGGGTATTTGCAAGCACAGGCAGTATATGCACCTGAGGGTGTTCTGAAGGGTAGGACTCTGATCAGTGACAGTGGAGTGGTGCAATCTTTACCATCGAACAAGCCCCCACCCAGCATGCCTAAGGTCTCAAGGCAATGGCTTTCCCACCAGTAACCCCAGGTTCCAATGCTGAGGACTGTGCAGGGGGTTGTGAATTGGCCTGCTGGGACTAGCGAACACATCTTTGCCACCTCCTCTGCCTGTGTTCCATGCCCCTGAGGTCCCAGAGCTGCTGGGTGAGGGCAAGCAGCCCCAGGCCAGGCCTATGATTGCTAAGTGAGCAAGCATAGTTGTGAGCAGGATCGTCGGGGTAGGATCTCCAAACAGCTGCTTCTACCCATCCCCCATCCAGCCACCGTAGCCCAGGAAAGGATCTGACAAGCCACAGAAGTAAATAAATAACTTAGAAGTAATAAATAGGGGTCCAGCTCCCACCAGAGAGCCCAAGGCCCGCTCCAGCACAGGCACTTCGGCAACGAATTACAACACGTCTCCAAATCTGTCCCCCCAGGCCCGGGCTTAGGTTGAGACCTCACACTGCTGGCTTCTCTAGAGGAGTCCTGGGTTCCTGGCCCGGGCAGTGACAGAGTCTGTGAGCAGTGGGTCCTCGGCTCTGCACAGCTGAGGTCTCTGGTGTCTGTGGGGTTGAGGCCGGCAGAGTGGGAGCCCTGGGGCCGCCGGTCAGTCGTGCCTCCATCTCTGCAGGGCTGATGTCCATCACTCAATCGGCCGAATCGTCCATCTCCGGCCGAGCCCCCAGTGATCCCAGGCAGTTAGATCCACGGGTCAGAGTCTGTGCGCCCGCCCTCGGAGCGAGCCCTCAGCCCAGACAGCCGCAGGCAGTGGCCGAGAGGCGGTCCACGGTCCTCCAGGTGCTGTTGACGTCCATGAACGAGACGGCCTCGTAGCTCGTGGGTCGGCAGCAGGGCTGGCTGACGGGCCGCGAGCCCGGGGGCGGCCGCAGGGCCCCGGCGTGCAGCAGGTTGGCCAGGCTGAGGTCGTGCGGCGAGCGCGCGCGGCGGCAGGAGCCGCTGCAGAAGCGGAAGCGCACCAGCTCGTCGGAGCGGTGGCCCAGGCCGAGCGCGCGCACCGGCACGAGCTGCGAGCGCAGGCGGCAACCCCGCGC
>SJXQ01004458.1:13729-24902 GCA_006408695.1 Aepyceros melampus
GCCTTCGCGGGGGACCGGGCTGCCGGGCGCGGGGCCCAGGGAGGCCTCACCCTCGGCGACGCTGCTCAGCAGGGCCAGAGCGGCCAGGGTGGGCCAGAGCGCAGGCTGCTAGAAGAGACGATGGAGAGCCTCAGCGGGGAAGAGGACAGCTTGGTAGGGCCTGGAAGGGGCTGGAGCCCGACAGAAGGATTGGAGGATAACGGGCCAGCAGCCCCAGGGACCCGGGAGAAAGGATCTCTGGAGGGCACTGACCTTGCTCCCTCCTTCTGGCCCCTCCCTGACCATTTCCACACCCACTCTGCTACCTGCCGCCCGGAGCCACACTCTCCCTCCCAGGTCAAGCCACCTTTCCCCAATACCCGGTAGAAGTCTCTGGGAGAACCACTCACCTGCCGCCTAGGCCCGGCCCGGAGGGGCAGCACAGAAGGGCCTCCACGTCCAGGCTCCATCTCTGTCAACACCAGGAGCTCCCATCAGCTGTGGCCGACCTGTTCCCCCACCCTCCTCTTGAGGCAGCTTGGAACATGGAGAGATGAGTTATCCTCAGAGCAGGTCATCCCTCCACTTCAGCTTCTCCAGGTGAGGGACAAGGGGCTTGGGCAGCTGGGCTCAACCCAAGAGGAGAAGGGGCTGCCTCGGGAACCTAACTATGTGGTGGCGCTTTGCACCTGTTTCCTTTCAGACCTCATAACTCCGTGAGGTAAATGATTATGTCATCCCCACTTTCCAGGCCAGCGAACAAGACTCAGAGAGAAGCTCAGCAATTATCCAAAATCGCAAGGGTAGACCCACAAGCTGTGCGGGGAAGGGAACTTCCTGCTCTGTGCTGCACGGCTGGAGAAGGGAGCAGCTGGACACCCTGACCTCACAGAGAGCCTGCTGTCCATACTGCAGAGGAGGAAGTTGCGGCCTGAAGAAGAATTAGGGTGCTTGCGGGTTGCCCCGAGTTATTGATGATAGCGAGGTCCGCCTTCAGCCTGTGCTGCCCACCCAAGTGCTGCTGCACCTTGCTCCTCTGTGATCTCTGTCTGGATGCAGAGCCGCCTGACACAGAAGTCTCTTCTGACCACAGACATCCTTCAAGAGCCAGCAGGTGGTAGAGGCTGAGGAGCCCTCTAGAACAGGGGGTCTGGGCCATGGCTCCCTATGGCCACCAGGGGGCAGCATCTGTCAAGCCTGTGGACTCAAAGCGGGGTGGGCTTTCCCCCTACCCTCAGCCAGACTCAGGCCCCAGCAACTCCCAGGAGTTGCTTCCTACACCAGCCTGGTCTCTGAGAGCTGAGCCACCCTGAGAGCTGGTCCAGGACTGTCAACCTGCAAGCTCCCTCTGGATCTGGCAGCCTGGAAGTTTTCCCCATGAACCATCCCTCCTGAACCCAGTTGGCCTTTCAGAGTCCCATCAATTTTTATGAGCCCACACTGCCTGGCACTCCCAGACACCTCTCTGGAGCCCTGGAGCCTTCATGAGCCCTCACTAGCTGGCCTGCTCTTGGGACCCAGCTGTCACCTCCAACCTCACGCCCAGCGCACAGAATGTTGCTGTGCCTGAGGGCCAGGCCTCCCTGGTGAGGCCCTCCAGCGCCACATGTGCTCGCCTAGCAGGATTTGGGCCTGAGGAGCCAGGGTAGTGACTTGTTCTCACTGATGGAAGGAAAGCCTAGCAAGGTAGGGTTAAAGGCCCCTGCAGAAGGGGGAGTCCAGGAGCAGGTCTTTTGTGGACAGCTCAGGCCCTTCGACTCCCTTGCTGCCATCTGGGGCCACCTGGTCCTCCAGCCCTTGCCTGGCCGCCCCATCTACCAGCCCGATACTCACCAGGGGTGTTCTGTGTCCTGTTCTTCTAGGCACCTTTCCTGGAACCAGAGCCGGGCTTTCCCCTGCAGCCCAGAAGCTTCATGCCCAGGGCTGTGCACCTGGCCGCGCCTCTCTCAGCCAAAAGCGAGGTCTTGGCAGCCAGTCTGAGCCCTGTAGCGGCAGCGAGCCTTGCATTACGGCGGGCCGGCAGGGCTAGCATAGTCCGACAAGCAACTAGAGGGACTGAGGGGGGCTGGGAGGGGCGGAGAGCTGCACAGCGGGCCCAGGAGAGGGAGAATGTGAGAAAGGAGTGGAAGGGGACAACCCTGGCCGCTCCCCCCTAGCCCCTGGGCTGGGACGAGGGGTGGGCAAACAGGTCGGCTTACCGCGAGTGCAGGGCTCTGGGTCCGGGACACAGCGAGGGCTGGGACCCGAGGGACCTGCTGCTGGCGGAGCCCGTGGGCCGTGTCTGGGGGCAGAGCCCAACTCCATCCCTCAGCAGCCTCATGCCCGCCGCCGTCCGGTGTCAAATTCCAGCCCTGGCGTCACCGGATCCTGGGGTGGGGCCCGAGCGCTCCCCCACCCCGCCCTACCTTTCAGGGCTCACCTGGCCGCTCCACCCTCTGGAATCCGGTCCCCCTCGCTCCACTAAGTTCCCCCGAGGTAGGAGGGGAGGAGAAACTGGGGAGGGCCCCCAGGTCGGTGCAGAGGCGCAGACACTGGGAGTTCAGAGTTTGGAGACACTTGGAGTAGGGAGTTGGGAGGCCGGGCAGAGGGCGGGAGAGGGAGGGGATGGGCCGGTCCCTGCCTTGGGCCACTGGCGTTTGGGCTCCTGTCATCCTGGCTGGCCACTCTGTGCTAGCTGCTCTCTCTGATCCACCACTAGTTTCTTCTCTCAACAGACTCATCGCACTCCTTAAGTTCGCAAGGCACCGAGCTGGGGCTTTCAAGGCCTGACCCGGCTCTAGCGGCCCCAGCCCCTCCGCTAGACCCACCGCTTCCTCTCTACTGCCGCCTGGGGCTTGGAGTACAGACACACCTGCAAACACCGCTGCTCAGCCCGGCACAGCGAGGGCGCCGTGGTAGGAGGGGGTGCCAGGGGCTGAAGAGGAGGGTCCCGGAGGAGGAAGGTTTGCACCGAGGGTTGAGGTAGGAGCTGGAGGGTCATATTTAAGATGCCTAATTATGGCAGTTTGGCTGGTGGGAGGAGCTTGGGTGAGTAACATGGGTAGAAGAAAGGCCAGATGCTGTGTGTCCTCCTAGGCAGTCTGGACTTTATTCTGGGGACCACTGAACTTGTTTCAGGCAGGAGAATGGTGTGATCAAATGTGCATTTCTGTGACTAACTCTGGCTGAAGTGAGGATGGTTTGGAGGTATGTCAGGAGGCTTCTAGGGGCGAGAGGAATATGAAGCTGAATTGTGGGGAAAGTGTGGGGCTTCGGGGGCTCTTTCAGGGCTGCACCTTTTTGAAAACTCAGTTGGTGCCAGAGGGGATGGGGTGGGGCAGTGGGACAGGTCTGCCTTTGGTCTGGGTGACCAGGTGGAGGGGATTCATTCTGGCTGGGGCTCCTGGAGCAGAGGCAGACTGTGGACAGGGGCTCATGAGTTCAGTGTCGATCGTGCCGAGCTGTAGGGACCCGTGGATTATCCTAGTGGAAATGTTCAGGAAGTGACTGAATTTGTAGCCTGGAGAAAGTGAAGAGAGCTGAGCTGGAGATAGCAGTTTGGGAACTGTTGACCAGCCGACCATTGGAAGCCGTGGGTGGGGATGAAAGTGCTCAGGGGACGCGTGTGGACCAGCTGTATTCTGGCTGTGTCAGAACCATCTGTGGATCTTTGAAAACTACCCAGAGCTGGGCCCACTCCCAGACCTGAATCACACTGGGCATGTGCAGTTTCCGCATCTGCACAGGTGATTCTGGTGTATGCAGGCGGAGAGCCATGCCTTTGGGGAGAGCAGTTCATGTGCAGCGGTGGGGACGAGAAGCCTGACTGTCTCCAGGCAGGGAGCAGCTCTGCTCGCCCCCAGCCAGCTGCCCAGTTGCGCGGGGGCTTCTTCCCCAGGGCTTTATCAGCTTGCTGGCATGCAGCCTATGCCCTGTACAACTGCAGGGGGTGCCATTCATGTAGCACACAGTTCGCACTGGAGTTTGCATCAGAGTGGCCTTGTCTCCAGCAGAATGGAAGGAAGTTTCTGGGTCTCCTTGTCCCTCAGTCAGGGCTTTGCTTCTCCTTCGCCCAGGAGGTTTCTGTCTTGAGGACAAAGTGCCACAGTATAGGGACATGTGGGAGTCCGGAAGGGGATGGCACTCAGATTGGGATGTCAGGTGAGGGGCCAGCCTGCCCCACCTGCTGCCACATGGCAGCTCTGGCAGGAAACTCACACCCAGGACTGTGGCCTCAGGGGCAGGTGTGTGCTGGCCTTTCTCGGGCCGGCCTGCCAAGCAAGGGAAGGGACAGAGCAGATTCCAGGGCTCCGGGGGTACAGCTGGGATGTCCTTTCCACTGCTTGCCGGAGGGTCCTGGAGCTGGGCTCTGCCTTCCTGTTCTGTGCAGGAAGAGGGTGCTGAGAGGAGACCATGTGCCAAGGGAGAGTGGGGCTGCCAGGAGTGGGTGAGGTCTGTGGGCTGCTCTGTGTTGGGTACTTGGCAGTGCCACTTTCTTTGCTTGCAGGAATCTCTGTCCCTGCAGAGCTCGGGCTGTGATGACCCAGTGGTGCTCTCCTAAGTGCTGTGGCCTTCAGTCCCTTGCCCTCTAGCTCCTTTAGGGGGGCACCAGGGTAGATTCCAGGGCATGTCCTGATGCCCCTGGTTTGCCTCTCAAGGCAAAGGGGGTGCAAGACTACTGTGAGACAGGGGAGGCTCCAGAAGGCCCCTAGGTGACCACGCAGGTCCTGCAGCTGGGAGAGGTGGAAAGAAGGGTGGAGAGATGACCCTTGGGTTTAGGGCAGCTGCTGAAGCCCTGGGTTCCTGAATCTTCCGGGAAAGTCAGAGAAAGCGAGAGGAGGCAGGCTCAGGGAAGAGCTTTATTGCTTCCATGATGGCTGCCCAGCAGGGCTGCCGCAGCCTGGGTGAAGTCCTGGCGCCTCACTTCCCTCTGGTCCAGGCTAAAGGCAGAACCCGAGGGCCTAGCAGTCTTGTTGCTGAAACCCAAAAGAGTTGCTGAGTAGGCTGCTCCAGGCCTGCAGCACTGTCCTGGGGGTCGGTTGCAGCTGGGGTGGGGGTGGCGGCCGTTCCCATCAGGCTGGGCAGGCCATGCCTCCGGAACTCTGAAGTTCTTTCCGCTCAAGCCCAGGGGCATGTTGTTGGCTTAAAGGATGGCTCCAGGTTTTCCCTATGGGGCAGCTGGGTGGGATTATCCCCTCTGCTCCCCAAGAAAGGCCAAACACTGTCATGAGCTGGAGGGGGCTGGCCTGAGATCCTGCCCACCTTCCGCTGGGCCTGGAGCAGGGCACAGGCTAGTCCTGGCATTCCCAGTCTACGGGGAGCCCGTTGGGACCATTGCCTGAGGGGCCCTTTAGTAGGTCTCTTTCTGCATGGCCAGTGGACCAAACATGACATTTCCAACCTGATTAAAAAATAAATTATCCCTACCCTCCCCCCACCCCAAATTCACAAAGTGATAACACACCGAACACTGATTGGAGAAATTATTCCAGCAGCAGCTTTGCTGCCTAGCGTCCACCTCCTGCATGCTGGGCGTGCTGGGCACAACCAGTGGCCTCCTGGCCTTCTGGCTTCAAGGGCCCAGGCTGAGCTGAAGGCCGAGTGCTGGGCTCTGAGGCTGGCATCTGAGCAGATGTAGCTCTGGCTGCCCTGCCAAGGCCTCGCCACCCCTAGGGCCACGTGGCACGGTCCTTCTCCCGATCTGAAGGCTCCCGCGCCTCTCAGGCAGAGCCAGGCTGAGGCCAGTGAAGTGGGCGGGTGGTGGTGGCTGGACCTCTGTGGCCGTGTGCTGGGTGCACCTCAGATACCACTGGTTAGGTCAGTAATGACACGCGCTTTCACCAGTTTCCGCAGAAACTCTTTCTCTCGCTGAATGTTGTGCGTCCAGGACTGAAAGGGAAGACAGAGCGGCAGTCAGTTAGACAGCCCAAGTGGCTGCAGGGACGGAGCCCTACTAGAATGCTGCAGGCTCCCAGGGCTCCGTGCCCTCTTCTGAGACCACCACCCTCCGCCACTCCAGAAGTGCTGCGGCTCACCCTCCTCCTTTCCCAAGGACGGAGAAAATAACCCTCTAACCCCTTTCCCTCGTTCAGGAAGACTGTGCCTTTAACTTCTTCCAAGCCTTAGAGATGGAGGCTTTCCAACAGTGTTCCCATTCCTTCAACCCCTCCTTGCCCAGCGGCTTCTCCGGGCCCTTAGGCCCTTGGCACCCCAAGGTCAAGCAATGTGAGTCATTAGGTCTGGCCCGAGCCTGGGGGGTGGGCCCTGCTGGAAAGGGAGCCACGTGGGGTGGCTTAGTCATTCTCTGCCCTGACGCAATCCACTTTCCAAGCCTAGGGGCAGCTGATGAAATCCTGCCTCTCAGAGCCAGAGGAGGGAGGTGGGGGCAGAGGCTCACTTTATTGTCACTGTGGAAATTGGAGGGAAGATGCTACCTTCCAGGGCTTTCCCGGGGAAGACTGTACCCAGGCTCAGGTTCTTTCCTTTCCCCAGTGCCAGGAAGCTGTGATGACTAAGTCTCTTAAAGAATGAAACAGGACTGAATGAATAAAGGAATGATGAAAGCCAACAGCTTTATCGCAGTCGGGACACAGCTGACTGCTCTGTTGCATCCGACGGCGTGCGGCTCACCCTAGGATGTTCACAGCCACTGTTTACTGGCGTGAACAACTTACAGCTCTTGTCTAGTCCTTGTCTGATCCAAGCAACCTCCTCCAACCTGCCAGATCTTTTCAGTTTGAAACTTGGGCAAAACCCCCTATATTCCTCTTCTCTGAACAACCCCTTCAACTTTCTGTGCTAACCATGAACCTGGCTGCCCCTAAGGACCGCGTCCCCTAGACCTGCTTTTTCTCCCCTCACATCCACACTCCACGGAGCCTGGAGGTGGCAGAGTCTTCCTCATTTGTTGCTGCATCTACACAACTGTCCCTGTGACTTCCCTCGAACCTCTGGCTCCTTTGGCTCCTGGCATTATTCTCAACTGTCGGCAAGCTGCCCCTCCTTGGTGCAGACCCCTGGGTGATTCACCCTTATTCCTTGCAGATCTATTTTTTTTTTAATTTACTTATTTATTTATTTGACTGCAGCCGGTCTTAATGTTTTGGATCTTCGTTTCGGCATGCAGGTGTTTAATTGCAGCATGTGGGATCTAGCTCCCTCACCAGGGATGGAGCCTGACCCCCTGCACTGGGAGCATGGAGTCTTAGTCACTGGGCCACCAGGAAAGTCCCTTTCTTGAAGATTCAAGCTTCTGGCTCACCCCGTCTGTCTTTGAAGGCAGGGACTGTTTGACATGGAGTAGGTGCACTACACATATGTGTCGAATGAGATTAGATTTTCCAGGTAAGAAAATGAAGGCATGGAGGAATCGCAGGGCCAGGACCCAAGCAAGCATAGAGACCCGCACAGCTCTTTACTTCCCCCACGCCTGCATCACACCCCAAGAAGAAGCAACCAGTCTGATGGGTCAGTTTCAAGAATATCTACTGTGAGTCTCTGAGGGTTGAAAGGTCAGCAGAGGCCTGGATATCTGATGATACTCAGGAATTATTGTTGAGATTTCCCTGGTGGTCTAGTGGCTAAGACTCTGTGCTCCCAATGCAGGAACTGGATCCCACGTGCCACAACTAAGAGTTCACATGCAGCGTATAAAACCCAGCACAACCAAACAAACAAACCAATACTACAAGGCAATAGGACTTTTTTAAAAAAGGAATTATTGTTAAAATTCCAGGTGTGATAATGGTATGGTATTTATTAAAAAATGTCATCCTTATCTTTTAGAGAAAGTTGCTGAAATGTTCATGGTTGGAATGATCTGAGATCTGTGTCCCAGTAACCAGCGGGGAGGGGAGGCTTGAGAGGAAGAGCAGATTGAACAACACTGGTGTGTGTTGATACCTGGGGGCGGGAGGCAACACTGCATGGGAGTTCATTAGTTTCTCCTCTACTGTGAATATGTTTGACAAGTTCATAATAAAAGAGTAAACAGAAAAGTCTGCCAGGGTGCCTCTCTCTTGGACCAGGCAATGCCCTTTCTCTGGGGATCTTTTCTCAACCCCTGCTCCGTGCACACAGCACAAGGGCTCACAGCACTCTCCACTCCACGGGACCTGCACTGTCCATGGGCGGGGGCAGGGCTCTGGGACCTCACCAGGACCCCTGACTCTGGATGCAGGAGAGCCGGCCTTCTCCCAACTCCCATCTTCATCTCTGTGCTGCCACGGTCCTGCCCTGCCCTTCGCACTTTCTCCTCTGACGTCTCCCTGACACCTTATCCATTCCTCCCTTGTGCCCACTGCTCACAAATCTCCATTTCCAGCCCAGACTTCCCTGTTGCGGGAGACTGCTGTGCGAGCCCACTTTGCCCTCTGGCCACTGCTCAGTCCCTTTCCTCTTCCCTCCTCCAGGCTTCCCCAGAGCGCTCGATGGGAGCCACACTCACTTTCAGCCACTGCACTCTGCTCCTTTGAAACTGCGCTCACCACAGCCCTCGGGGCCCCCTAACTGGTACCTGTGACAGCTGCATCTCAGCACCTCTCCTAGGACTTCCGTGCCACACCGGTGCCCTGCGCTGGTGACTGTAGGCATGCCCTCCCTGGGTCTCCAGGATCCCGCATCTTCCAACCCTTCTCTACTCTCTCTCTTCCTTTATGAATGCCTCTGACATCCCTCAGTATCCCCCCGCCCCCCACCGCGTTCAGCTCTTGCCTCACTGGCTTCACATCTCACACGCTCCCACTGGGCCTGGAAAATGGGCTGTGAAGCAGTGGTGGGGCTAGGGTGCTGAATGGTTCCCTTGCCCACTGAAGACACCCCGAGGGACAGCAGGGATCCTACAGCCAGGCACCAGCATTTCAGGGACTCCTCTAGGATGCTGAGAGGCAACAGTAATAAGTAGGTGTAAAACCATAATAATGGCAAACATGTGCGGGCACTTTCTATGGCCAGGCCTTCTTTACACATTATCACACTGACTCTTTCCCAAACCTCTCATTACCCCATGTATTGGTAAGGAAAGGAAGGTATACAGACAGGCTGTGAACCCAGGCCATCTGATTTCTTCACCGGCACTGCTCAGCACTCCGCATGGAGGTGGTGCAGCAGATGCCGCGAGTCGGAGCCAGATGGTTCTGCAGGATAATGAAGGGGGTGGGGGTAAGACAACTGGAGACACAGCAGGTGGAAGAGGGAACAGCCTCCACCAGCGCTTCAGGGAAGGTGTCCTTCTACCTCATTCCGCATGGAGGCCCTCTCCAGGCCTTGCTGATTTAAAATCCTAACCAGTTCTTGCCTCTGTCTTCCTCTCATCACTGAACAGTTCCGGTGAACTTTCGTCTCTTGCCTAGACTGCTGAGTCAGCATCCCAACTAGCTTCTGTTCCTGCCTGGACCCCTCTGTCATGTTGGAGCCACAGTGACCTACCACACACTCATCCGCAGCTGAAAACTGGTCCACAGCTCCCTCCTGCCTTCAGAGCAAAGTCCACTCTCCTTCCTACGGCAGAGAAAGCCCTTCCTGATCCAGCTACTGCCTCTTGCCCTCTCCCTAAAGCCGTTACATAAAGTTTACATAAAAGGAATATGTAAGAGACCCAGTAAAGGAGTAAACAAGCCAGGAGGCAGGTCAAAGCAGTGAGAGCAATTTGGGGCGGGTGCTGGTAGGGGACGAGGCAGCAAGAAGGTACGTGAAGAGAGGTAGAGATGGAGACACAGGGTCTCTCCACAGGGTCCTGATGAACAGGAGGCAGGACTGGAGCCACTGCTGAGGGGTAAGACAGGTTGAGGGCTCTCCTGGGCCCAGGAGGAGCTTACTATTCCTGAACCCCATTTCAGTAAATAGGAGGCCCAGCTGAAGGGCTGTTTCCCAAGAGATTCTCAAGTCTCTCTTATATCCTTGAAATAACTCATAATCACTCAAGGCCACCTGAATGAAGCCCTAAAGCCTAAAACAATATAGATGGGAACAGAGCCCTGGATGGGGGTGTGAGTCTCCTGGGCAATGTGTGGAGTGAGAAGAAGGTTGTCTAGGATGGAGCCCTAGTTAATGCTGACTCTTAGGGGTGGACTGAAATCCAGGACACGGAGGAAGAGAATGAGAGAGCGTGGTGAGGGAACAGGAAGGGCACTGAGATGCCAGACTCAAAGTCTGGGCAGGAGAGCATCTCAGAGGAAGCACCGGTCAGCCCAGGAGTGCTGCCAAGCAATCAGGAAAGACAAGACTGACACGTGTCCTTTGCACTTGGCAGCCTTGAGTCACTGGTGAGCTTGGTGGGAGTCTTCTTAGGTGAAGGGGGAAGCCGGGCTGCGAGGGGCGAAGGGGTGAGTGGGAATGAGAGGGGCAGAGCCTGCCCAGCAACAGCAGTTTTTCTCCTCTCTCTGCAAGGAGGAGAGGGAGGGAGCTTTGGGGAACATAAGACCTGAACAGTTCAGTGGGTTAGAGGCAGCCTGTAAGAGACTGCTGGGCAGGGACGAGGGCTGCTGAGCTGTGAGTCTGCGTGGAAAAAAGGTTTCCTCTAACAACCCTCGCCACCCAGAGGCAGGAGTAGAGAAGCTGCTCTAGGCACAAGGCGCAGATGCCCAGGATCCAGGCAGAGAGCAATGGAAGGTGAGGGGAAAAGCAGAGGGTGTTCGGGTTTTCCACAGGGGCTCTTGCTATGAAGGGAGAAGGGCCAGGAGAGGCTGGCTGTCTGGGAGAACTTAACATACTCATCACCTGGGAAGCAACTCTGGATGCTAAAGAGCTTCAGTGCCTGGCCACAGGGAAGGGTGGAGGAGGTACTGGGGGCATCCTGAGACAGAGGGCAACGTCTGCAGGTTGTTTGAGGGGCTGAGGCAGTTCTCTGGGGGGATAGAGGAATGGAAGTAGGGAGGATGGCCCTGAGCTTGCACCCCGATGGGCACGTGATGACCAGGGAGCAGCAGGGAGAAGGCAGGGGCTGGACCAGGGCGAGAGGCAGGCGGAGGGGGCGGCGGGCAGAGGGGAAGCTCAAGGAGGAGACTGGGAGAGGGACATGCAGGATGCCGTGGTCAGAGACGTGGTGGTGCAGGGCCCCTGGTGGCCCAGCCTAGCTGAGGGTGGGGCAGGGCCCCCCGGGGGGCTCCGAGCAGCCAGAGCCGCCACTGGCTCGTCTCTTGCCCACTCGTTTGTGCCCACCCGGTGAGTCGCTCCTCCGTGCTGGCACAGCCCCCTCCCTCGACCAGCCCGGGCCGGT